>JAVGWX010000002.1:59168699-59521199 GCA_036924085.1 Ariolimax columbianus | reverse complement strand
TTTCAAGGGGATGTAACTGGAAATTTATCAGCCAGCATGCGCTTCATCAGAGCTGTTTCATTTCTGGATCATTAGTCTCCCTTTCAGCCATCCCATTTGAATGTTCCATGCCTAAGGGGATTAGTTCCTCCGACTGCCATTTCTCATTCAGAACGTAGAGGGCATATCTTCTGTATTCGTGCTCAGAAGCATTTGGCGACTGTAAAAATTAGAAGGTTTTTATTCCTCAAAGCCAATCTTATTTATTGCTTTTGTGTTCATACATCGATTTATTAGGGGAGACAGCTGGGATATTTATATTCTTCCTTACCAAAGTCACAGGTTTGTTCGGTCAAAAGTTTACATACATCTGAAAGAGATGGCATTATCTAACATAAGTAATGGTAGCCCTAATTGCACGCGCTGTTGTCGGAGATGAAGTGTTCTGAGACTTTTGTCTAACCTTCACCTTCCCAGACTGTTCTCCAATCTTTACCATCTCAGATTATACCGTAACTTTGACCTTATCAGACTATTCTCTAATCTTCATCTCCTCAGATTATATCGTGACCTTAACCTTCCCAGACTATTCTTTAATCTTCACCTCCTCAGACTATGCTCTAACCTTCACCTTCCTAAAGTATGATCCATCTTCATCTTTTTAACATTCCGACCCCTACCCCTCCCTCTCCTCCCTTAACTTAACTGAACAACGTCTTCATACTGGTTTAAAAGACTATGCAGAGTCTGTATACAACCAGTTTCATTTGCATTTCTTGCTCTAAACGCTATGCGCATCAAATATATTCTTAAATGGACTAATTGTTACTGCATCCACTACTTGCCGTGGCAATGCATTCCGAGCATTCACCACTCTCTGACTAAAACAATATTTCCAAATATCTAATCTGGACCTTGCTTTAGCTATGCCTCTTTTTCTTGTTGGTGGTTGTATTTTGAAAAAAACTTATGTAGCATAATTTATCCGTTCCTTTTATTATCTTATAAACCTGTATTGTCACCTCAAATTCTTCTCTTTTTTAGACATTGCAAGCCGGTTTTTCTTCGTCTTTTCTCATTACTGTTATTCTGGAATCTCACTATCAGCTTTGTCGCTCTTTTTTGTAACCTTTCCAGCATGTTTATATCCCCTCTACGATAAGGACTCCACACCTGTACACTGTACTCCAATATAAGTCTAACTAATACTTTACAGTTTGACTATCACTTCCTTGCTCCTATGTTTAATATTTCATTTTATCATAAATAACATTGCATTTACCTTTATCACTGCTACCTGGACTTTCTCACTCACCTCACCTGTATGATCTATTATAACCACTAGGTCCCTATCCCTTCCTTTCTTTCTAATATTGTTCTCTTATCAATAAAGAAAGGAGGCATTTCAGAATACCGAATCGGGTAAATTGTTAGCGGAAAAGTAACAATGATCACAAATACAATTATTTGTTTAAGAACCTATGAACATATTCAAAATAGAAGATAAGATAGTATAGTCAAGTAATATATGCCGTAGAACTACACTACGTTCCAATGACGAACTGGGCTCGCCGTTAGAAAGAGACTCATTGGTTCGAAAGCCAGTTAAATGATGATGTTGTTGTAGTTGTTGTTGTTGTTGTTGTAGTTGTTGTTGTTGTTATTGTTCGATGCTAGCTTTTCGTAATAAGTTCTTTACTATTTAAATGTTTCTTTCGTAGCAGATTACAGTTGGTACTTTTATATCCCCCAAGCTTACTGAAGAAGGCTGTCATGTGCTCACATGGAAATAATGCAATGCTAAGTTTTTCGTTAAACTCACGAATATGTGGATCATAGTGTCAATCCTCACCTTTTTGGCCAGGTTGATGTAACACAACTTGTTTCCAGATATACTTTGTAGACATGAGGTGGGGCCTTAGTGTGTTTGACTCAACATTGACCTTAGCCTTGGCTCCCTAGCCCATGACAAAACAGAGGACTGCATGTGTCTCATTTGTCTAATTAGCCTTCTTGATTCACCGGCTTATTAATCATCTTAACTGTCCAATACTTTCTGAATAATCTTTTGCGAAAATGTTGCTTTTGTGCAGGTTTTTCTATTCCCCCCCCCCCCCTCCCCTCCCACAAAGACGGTAACCAATTCATCATTTACAATATTTCAAATATTGATTCGCGCAAACATTACGAACAATTATTGACACTAGAGAAAACTGTCAGAGGGGCTTTGTTTTCGTATTTTCTTTGCTACACTTGCTCTATTGTATTTTGTTTGGGGTTTTCAACCATGTTTAGCTTAGCATGTATTTTCTGTTTTGCTTTTTGTCCCCCGTGTTGTACTACGATGAAGACGGAAGGGCCTAGACAAAATAGAGGGAATGTACCTAATAAACAAACAAACAACTAGTCCGTAACGAAAGCTTTCATTGGTCAAAACGTAATTTTTCTTTTATAAAACTGCTTTCCAACATTTTCAGTCTTTTAGTTTTCAACTTACGTCTCAGTCTTGTAATTGATCAGTGTGCAGTCAATGACTGTTTTATGTTAGTGATACTACTGGTGTGCAATGGTGTATTTTGCGCTCGGCATCGCAAACCAGCGATGTCGGGGTCGGCTAGCTCTTCTTCTGAGGGGCAAAAAGTGAAATGAGTAGCCTGCCGATAAAGCAAACACACAAGTCAACCTCACCTCCAAGTGGTGCACACTGGGAAACTATGGCCGCGAGGCTGTAGGCAAACGAGGTAATGGCTCACCTGGGGAGATGGGCTCCTCCAGGTCAGATGCAGATGTTGGCCCGCACCGGCTTGGAGAGGAGATCGGCTCCGCCAAGAGAAAACCGCCCAAGATTCACACATGAGGACACAACCACAATCTGACAGAGAGGGATGGCGGGGAGTTGTGAGGATGTCTTCATGTGTCCCCCAACGACCTCACCGGTTACGGGATGACCTTACCTGACCCTGACCCTGATACTACAGCCACAAGAATGTTTTCATAATGATACTACTGCCACAAGGATGTTTTTTATTATAATACTACTGCTACAGGGATGTTTTCATTATGATACTACTGCTACATGGATGTTTTCAATATGACACTACTGCTACAGGGATGTTTTCATTATGATACTACTGCTACAGGGATGTTTTCATTATGATACTACTGCTACAGAAATAGTGTTATAATGAACCTGCATCCACAGTGATGTTCTTATAATGATACTACTGCCACAAGGATACTTTTCTAATGATCCTACTGCTACAATGATGTTTTTCTAATGATATTACTGCCACAAAGATGTTCTTATAATGATACTACAGCTATAAGGGTGGTTTTATAATGATACTACATCCACAAGGGTGGTGTTATAATGATACCTGCCCCAAGGGTGGATATATAATGATACTACAGCTACAAGGGTAGTTTTATAATGATACTACAGCTACAAAGGTAGTTTTGTAATGATACTACAGCTACAATGGTGATTGTATAATGATACTGCAGCTACAAGGGTGATTTTATAATGATACTACAACACCAACAATATTATCTAAATTACACTACAACAAACGAATAAATGTTGCCATTGTTGTTGTTGTTGTTGTTGTTGTTAGTGTTGTAGTTACTGTAGTTTAATGCCCACAAGGAGTAGGTTTACTCTTTTATGCGACCTGAAAATTGACGTTTATTGGCTGGTTCTAGTAGCTTTCCTAACGTCCCGAGTGTGGGGATGAAGGTGGACTGCTGTCCTCCAAGAGCAGTTGTTTTGATCTTGCTTCATCTGAGTGACACTCACGTGCATCATCGGCCCCTTACTGGTACTACAACATGAGAATACTATCTGAATGATATTTAAACAATAACATATCTTATGATACTGCTCCAAAAGGCTGGCTTGTTAATGATACTACAACCAATGTAAGCTTATTATTTTACAAGAGGAAGATGCTATCTTGTTGCTACTACTCCGGAAAACTCATATCTTAATGATACTGCAACATAAGGATGACATCTTAATTAAACTAAAGCTTCAATGATTTGTATCTTAATGATACTACAATGTCAAGACTTTTGTTTTTAATAATGCTACAACTTCAAACGATTCTTATGTTAATGATACTACAATTTCAAGGATTTATATCTTAATGAAACTAAAGCTTCAATGATTTGTATCTTTATAATACTACAAATTTCAAGAATTTGTTTCTTAATAATGTTACAACTACAAAGAATGTTTATGTTGATAAAACTGAACATTCAAATGATCATTATCTTAATAATACTACAACTTCAAATGATTCTAATGTTAATGATACTACAACTTCAAAGAATATGTATCTTAATGATACGACACCTTCTATGATTGTTATCTTAGTGTTACTACAACTTCAAGGTTTCTTTATCTTAATCATGCTACAACGTGTATCATTTTCATCTTAATAATACTACAGCCCCATAGGATTGTTATGTTAATCATGCTACAACATTAAGGATTTGTATCTGAGTGATACTACAACTTCAAGGATTTTTTATGTTAGTGATACTTCAACCAGAGTGATGTTATCTTCTTTTTCCTTTGTTAGCATTGTGTACGCTCATGACAAGGCATTACGACACAAGCTGAGTATGTGTGCATATATTCATGAACTGTTTACCATTTCGGTTTAGGAGCACACTGAAAAAAGCAAATATAGAATAACTTTTAGACCATTATTCTATGTAAGGATATGGCATAAGGAACATTACCAGACATACACAGCAAACACATAAACATAACATGTAATGTTATATTTAAGGGACACAAGAACGTTACCTTATTGACATGGTAATATCGATTCTGTCAGACCTTATATTAACATTCAATTTTCCTGGTCTGGTTCTGGCTGTCGAATCGGGAGCAGAGTGCCAGTCCAGGCTTGGAAATAATATTTGACCCACTCAGGGGACGCCCTTGTAACATCTCAGTTCACAAAATAAAACATGAAGAGGTTAGGAAAAAATAAAACTAGAGATTGCTCCGTAAAAATAAAGGCATATTAAAACGTTGTTCTCCTATACCAATGCCTTGCAAAGTGCGGGGAGGGGGCGGGCGACGGACTGGTGCTGGTCCACTAGCCCACAGTCGTTGGTCCGCAAAAGGCGTCAAGAAACTGGATACAAAAAATGTGTACATAAAACGTGTGGGCCTCGACTTGAATTGATCTTTAAAAAACACGATTGTCTCTTGATCAAATCCTGATGTTCGCCATATGTCATGTTAAAATTAATATAACTCTTTTGAAATATGACTAAATACTTTTATTTTTCAATTTGCAAAATTTCCGTATCTTCTTCTATTCTTCTTCTTCTTCTTCTTCTTCTTCTTCTTCTTCTTCTTCTGCTTCTCTTTCTTCTTCTTCTTCTTCTTCTTCTTCCTCGCTTATCCTCGGATCTATGTCCCTGTTTCTCTTACAAAGGACACCGAGTTTGTAAGGATGTTTTATCTCCATACAGCTTTTGTCTCATATCTGTCTGGCCAGACCAGTATTGCTCTCTCCCTCTTCTTATGTGAGCATGCAGCTTTGTAGGATGTGTTCCACGGTCATGATATTCTCTCCACATGAACACCTGTCATCTGCCCGAATCCTCATTTTCTTGTAAAGATGACCATTGAGTCTGTTATGGCCAGTTCTCAGTCTGAAGATGACGACTTGCTCTTCTCTAGTTAAGTTAAAATAACGGTCTTCTTTTCGGAAGTCGGAGTGTTGATCAGCCCATTTTCCCCCTGAAGTTTGTCTAGATCTCATGATCTGTGATGCCCTGGTCTGTTTGAGGAGATGTCCCTCATCCTTTTCGTGGCTAAGTTTATTAACGGGGTGTGGTTTATTTGCTTTGCGATGTATATTTACGTGTTCAGGTTTATTTACGTGGCTAGGTTTAATTAGGTTGTGTCCATCCATGACCGAATTTATACAGGTTAACACGTTTAAATACCTGGGCACATACAAAACATCATATGAAAGATGCAATTGCGAAATAAAATGCAGAATAGTCCAAGCAAAATTGGTCTTCCAGACCATGAAAGGAATTTGTGCAACAAAACCTTGTTGCTGTAAGAACTGAGAAAGAGAGTCCGTGGATGCTTTGTTGAACCAGTAATGACATATAGCAGTGAATCATGGATAATTAGCAAACAAATGCTTAGATCTTTGGAAGGAACGGAGATTAGCTTTACAGAAGAATTCGATGGACCCCCATGGACCGCAAAGAAGACAAATGATACAGTACTCGAGGAGGCAAAGACAACATATTGCAAGGATCAGAACAAGACATTCATCCCTTTTAGGGCATGTTATGAGAAGAGGTGGCTTGAAGCTCGTCGGGACAACGGGAGAAATAGCAGGAAAGAGAGACAGAGGAAGACAAAGAGAGAAGATGTTGGTCAATCTAAGACTGTGGCATGGGCGACAATCAACAACAGAGTTGGTAATCGACACACTTGATGGAAATGGATGGAGGTCCATGATCGCCGAGGGGCATCTGATGATGATGAGGGTTATTTATTAAGCATTCTTATTTACGTGGCAAAGTTTATTTACGTAGTTGTGTTTAATTACGTGACGAGGTTTAATTTATGTTGCGGCACTCATTTACGTGATGAGGTCATTTGCACGTGTATATGTTGAAATGAAGGAAATACATTGCGTGTAAGAAAGAAATAGTTCATGTTTATCTTCCAGAGATAACCCTCAACTTAATAAGATGTAGTGACCCCTGATTCTTTCAACTGTGATTCTGATATCTTCTTCTGTCGCATATCATCATATCCTCCTCCTCTTCTTCGTACGCTGTCAGACGTCGACTTAAATGTGTTCGAAGAAAGCAACGGTCATCCTGAGGCCGTCGACACTGCCATATAGCGTGTCTAGTGTTGGCACTGTTGATGACCACGTATGCTTTCGCTGGTCCTCGTATATCGGGCAAATTTGCAGCAGATGTTCGGGGGTCATTTTCGCAGTACTACAGGTGCATTCGTCAGTAGCAAATATCTTCAGTTTATTGAATAGATGGTGCCTCAGTCTGTTGTGGCCTGTGCGGTGTCTGAAGACCACGACCTGCTCTCTTCTGTTCAACTGGTAATATGCATCATTTGTTGTGTAGCCAGTATCCTCTGTTTCCCATTTGGCCATGTATCTGGCCCTAATAAACATTTTGGATTCTTCATAGGTCACACTAGAACCTGGTTGTGGTAACCTTCCACCTTCATTTGCCAGTTTGTCTGTCTTCTCGTTGCCTTGAATGTTACAGTAGGATGGGACCCACTATACTACGACTCTTTTGGGTGTGGACTGATGTCATAGTTGATTAGAGTACTGATCTTAAATCATTTAGTTCTGTATTGTTCTGACTGTTCACCCTAGCACTGACTGGACCCATTCATTCACATCGTCATATGACATGTCAGCCAACGTATAACTCCATAGATCAACACCTTTTTGACAAGTATCCTAGTTTATAGAATTAAGAAGTGCAGCTTCATTCTAGAAATGCGCTAACTTGGCAAGACAGGTGCCACGGGACAGTTTCAGAAAGCTCAGATTGAACAGCACGCCAGAAGTGAGTCATTGCAGTTGGTGACAACGTCAGTGCGAGCGAGCCATGTAACATCTGGACTTTTTCTGTCTTCTGTCAGCTTGGCTACGTGCCATAATTTATTACATTGTTTTCCCTTCGACGACGCCATAAATGCAAGGACCCAAAAAAAGCACCGTGCAAATGGGTCTGTGGTGCCTATTGGGGCGCTTAATTGCAAATTCCACATCGCGTCCTCAACACAGTGAAGCAAAGATCCGGTTCCCAATCCCTTTTCTCTTCTTCCATCCTTTTGTATCTCTTCTCTCTTTTTTTTCTTACACTCCCTCTCTCTCTCTCTCTCTCTCTCTCTCTCTCCTAACTTCTTCCATCCTTTTGTATTTCCTCTCTCTTTTTTTTCTTACTTTCTCTCATAACGTCTTCTATTCTTTCGTTCTATGTACCTTAAAATCTCGCCTCCGTGTCCAAGTTATCCAATCTCTTATTTTATTCACCATGACCTACTTAACGGTTGTAAACATCCGTCAGGAAGCAAGACTCCATTTTATTTTATATTTCTGCTCTCCCTTTGGCAGTTTTCTCACATTGAATGTCTGTCTCGTATATTTGGTCGTGTTTTGTTCCAGGAAGCAATGATAAAATGGACAAGACGACCCAGATGGAACCGCCATTGCTGAGATGCGATAAGGTCATGTTTGTCAGCAGAAGTGTCCTGTGAGAGACATAAGAAACAGCCAGCAGCTGCATGGAATCGTATTCATATCAAACATGTCATTCTTGTAAATCCATTTAGCGAGAGAGAAATGCTTGTATGACACAGATAGAAGACAAGGTACAAGAATGTGCAAAACAAATTTAATAAAAGCATTTCGTACAATGTCATATTATCATTTTCTCGATTCGTGTCCGGAGTGAAGAGAATATGACCACTGTAACCTCCAAGCATGTCGTAAAGATGACTATAGAGGAGTGTGCATGGAGCTAGTAACTTCATCATATCAAACCATTTTTTTTAAACTTCCACTTCAGATGATAGGATAATTGCTCCGTGTAAATGAGAAGGTTAAATTAACGTCTTTATACTGGCTTAGAAGACTCTACAGTGTCTGTATACAACCAGTTTCTTGGTTTTTTCCAATGTGCGAGACCATCTTAATAGACTCAAACACTAGACCCGCAGCCAGTTAGTGACCATCTGTAGCTGGTCTTAACAAACCACCTGGGGAAAGGTACAAATAGCGTGTGTATATTTTTTATTTGAATTTAGTCCGGGCAGAGCCGTTAAGCCCACTCTTTTCGATTTCCAACTGCCAAGGAATTTTTAAGTTGTAGGGGAACTCATGTTTCACTTGGTACAGCAAAGAGGATCATCCTCTATGTATGTTTTCTTGGACCACGCCTGCAGGTACGTTCGGGTGTTTTAGTAATGCTGATAGTTTATAAGTCACAGTAGAGGTTATCTTAAATCTATTTATAGTTTCAACTTCTCTATCAAGCCTCCCATCTTCCATTTTAAAATGGCAGCTTTTCAAGAAATGTCGCTTCTCCTGAGCTACACTGCCTCTCTTTAGTCTGCATAAGTTGGACAGCCCTGCACGGTATGTTCCGGTGTTTGCTTCAGAGCTAGGCTACGATAAATGCACCCGTTTGACCAACACATCGGATTTCCCTACATCATGTGTTTCACTCTTCTATTCTTAATCTTTTAGCCAAGCTGCATGGTTGCAGTTTTTTTCCAGGACTTACTCTTGTCGTAGTTTACAGCTTGACTGCAATATTTGCACTTATGGTACGACACATCCGACTTCAGCATACATTGTTTAGTATCGGGTTAACCTTCCCTCTTTGATCCTTTCTTTAGCCAGTCTGTTCTGTTGCAACATGCTATACAGGATCGCCGCGTGGAGGTGTAGAAGGGTCCTGGCAGCATTGGTTCTTTGGTCCTGACGCTAGCAATCAGCTATGGGTCGCTGACGACTGCATGATCCCTATGAGTCACTGACCCTGATGTAAGCAGCCAGCTACGTCGCTCTCTGTTATCAGCACATTTCCTGTTTTATATTCGGCTCCATCTACATTTTATATTTCTTCCACATATTACCACAAGTAACATTCGTCATTTAAAGTATATTAAACGTCTTTATATATTAAACTGTGATCATCTGCAGCTAGCAGTTGATGTATTGTGTTCTGTTGTTTACTTCACAAGTCGAATTCAACTTCAAGTGATGGAATTAAGCTGGCTGTGGCTGATATTTTGTGGATTTATGAAAATTAACTGAATGGTACGTCGGGGTCTTTGTGTATGTAAAGTAAAGTAAGGTAAAGTAAAGTATCCCATAGCATTACTGCCGTAGGGGTGTGAGGTGTTAGCAATCTCACATTTCAAAGGCTCGGCTATATGAGGGCGGTAGCCATCTCCTCTCCCTCGCCGCTTTTACTTCCCGGACTGAACCGGTACCCATTTAAAGCTGGGTCGACCCGGGAGCCATTGCGTTCTGAAAAAAACATTACCGCCTCAACTGGGGAATAAACCCAGGACCACTCAGATGCGAAGCCAGCGCGCTAACCACTGCGCTACGCGGACAAAAACAGCACTACTACCCCACATAGAGCATGTCGCCAGTGGCGAACTAACTGTGTGACATGGCATAACATGGACCATGAGTAGATGGTTTGTTCTCAGAGCAGCATAGATAGTGGATAACAGGCTGCATGTCTACGTTGCTCTAGTGTTTGAGTATATTAAGTTAGACTCGGACATCAATTAATCACCCATCGCGGCACTTGCCCCAACGCAGCGGAGTAATAAACTGCTCGAGCCTAGCCTACTAAGCATGAAATCCTTCTCCTGGCTACATCCAGCTCACGTCAGAACTGGGACCTGCACATGGGCATCTGCTGCTCTAGACGTACAGGTCGACTAAGACTAAGATTAAGACTAAGACTAGGATTAAGACTAAGATTAAGACTTAGACAAAGACTAAGACAAAGACTAAGACTAAGACAAAGACTAAGACTAAGACAAAGACGGAAAGTAATGGCAACATTCCGTGCTTCACACCTGTCAAGAAAATTTATAGGCGCCAAATCGGTAGGCAGTTGTTAGAAACCACGTGCTGCAAAAGTATACACCTTTTTTACTTTTAAATGTTGAAAACCAATGGCGAAAGTACACATCCCTTGTATACTCCCTTGGTTACATCAAAATCATATGAGATTGTATCAGCTATTCGAAATACAGTTTTATTGAAGTAGTATTATGAAGATTCACCTTTCCGCTCAAAATGAAGCATAGAGCCCCATGTATCCACGATTTTCTGCATTGGCATTTTTAATTGCAGCCGAAGACGGATGTGTCGGACCGAAAAGTGGAAATATCGCAGACAAGCTGTAAACTAGTGACACAAAACATCCTGCTACTCGCAAAGCCATTTTCAGGGCTTGGTAGCAGTAGATTGAGAACGAATGATGAAGAAGAAGAAGAAGAAAAAGAAGAAAAAAAAGAAGAAGAAGAAGAAGAAGAAGAAGAAGAAGAAGAAGAAGAAGAAGAAGAAGAAGAAGAAGAAGAAGAAGAAGAAGAAGAAGAAGAAGAAGAAAAATAAGAAACAGAAGAAGAAGAAGAAAAAGGTATTTTCAAAAGAAGGGTTTTTATTATGAAGTTGCCAGTTCTAAACACAGCCCTCAAAAGTCGCCTGTTCTTATCAACGCATGTACCACTTAAGTAATATGACACAATGCTTCCACATGATGTAATAGTTGTTCTGATATTCCACAGTTGTCTAATGTTGTCCAGAGTATTTTCTTCTTCTTCGTGCATTCTCAATCTCCCGCTATCCAGCCCTGAACGTTCTCAATCTCCCGCTATCCAGCCCTGAACGTTCTCAATCTCCGGCTATCCAGCCCTGAACGTTCTCAATCTCCCGCTATCCAGCCCTGAACGTTCTCAATCTCCCGCTATCCAGCCCTGAACGTTCTCAATCTCCCGCTATCCAGCCCTGAGCGTTCTCAATCTCCCGCTACCAAGCCCTGAACGTTCTCAATCTCCCGCTATCCAGCCCTGAACGTTCTCAATCTCCCGCTATCCATCCCTGAACGTTCTCAATCTCCCGCTATCCAGCCCTGAACGTTCTCAATCTCCCGCTACCAAGCCCTGAACGTTCTCAATCTCCCGCTATCCAGCCCTGAACGTTCTCAATCTCCCGCTATCCAGCCCTGAACGTTCTCAATCTCCCGCTACCAAGCCCTGAACGTTCTCAATCTCCCGCTACCAAGCCCTGAACGTTCTCAATCTCCCGCTACCAAGCCCTGAACGTTTTCAATCTCCCGCTATCCAGCCCTGAACGTTCTCAATCTCCCGCTACCAAGCCCTGAACGTTCTCAATCTCCCGCTACCAAGCCCTGAACGTTTTCAATCTCCCGCTACCAAGCCCTGAACGTTCTCAATCTCCCGCTACCAAGCCCTGAACGTTCTCAATCTCCCGCTACCAAGCCCTGAACGTTCTCAATCTCCCGCTACCAAGCCCTGAACGTTCTCAATCTCCCGCTACCAAGCCCTGAACGTTCCAAATCTCCCGCTATCCAGCCCTGAACGTTCTCAATCTCCCGCTACCAAGCCCTGAACGTTCTCAATCTCCCGCTACCAAGCCCTGAACGTTGTCAATCTCCCGCTACCAAGCCCTGAACGTTCCAAATCTCCCGCTATCCAGCCCTGAACGTTCTCAATCTCCCGCTACCAAGCCCTGAACGTTCTCAATCTCCCGCTACCAAGCCCTGAACGTTCCAAATCTCCCGCTATCCAGCCCTGAACGTTCTCAATCTCCCGCTACCAAGCCCTGAACGTTCTCAATCTCCCGCTACCAAGCCCTGAACGTTCTCAATCTCCCGCTACCAAGTCCTGAGCGTTCTCAATCTTCCGCTACCAAGTCCTGAGCGTTCTCAATCTCCCGCTACCAAGTCCTGAAAAGGGATTTGCAAGTAGCAGGATATAATCAGGAGAACGTAATGCGTTGTGTCGAAGTTTACAGCTTGACTATGCTATGTGCACCTTACTGTGCTACACATCCGACCAGCAGGTCCAGAGACTATCTCTGTCTACTCTTTCAAAGGTGTGTGATCTATAAATGTGATATTTGTGCTTGTCATATTCTATTGTTCTTTCGAGTAATGTTACTTTATCTTAATAAGGCGTCAATATATCACATTTCCTTACATAATCAAGATTGAGCTTTATTCGGCTGAGAATCAGCAATTGCTTGTTTAGCTTTGGTAGACTGAGGATAAACAATTGCTTGTTAACCTTTGGTAGACTGAGGATCAACAATTGCTTATTAAGTTTTGGTAGATTGAGAATCAGCTATTGCTTGTTTAGCTTTGGTAGACTGAGGATCAACAATTGCTGATTAAGCTTTGTTAGACTGAGGATCAACAATTGCTTGTTAAGCTCTGGTAGATTGAGAATCAGCTATTGCTTGTTTAGCTTTGGTAGACTGAGGATTAACAATTGCTTGTTAAGCTTTGGTGAACTGGGGATCAACAATTGCTTCTTTAGCTTTGGTCCACTGGGGATCAACAATTGCTTGTTGACCTTTGCTAAGCTGTGAATCAACAATTGCTTGATTAGCTTTGGTCGGCTGAGGATCAACAATTGCTTGAATAGCTTTGGTCGGCTGAGGATCAACAATTGCTTGAATAGCTTTGGTCAGCTGAGGATCAACAATTGATTGAATAGCTTTGGTCGGCTGAGGATCAACAATTGATTGAATAGCTTTGGTCGGCTGAGGATCAACAATTGATTGAATAGCTTTGCAACCCCGCTGTGAATCAACAATTGATTGAATAGCTTTGGTCGACTGAGGATCAACAATTGATTGAATAACTTTGCCCCGCTGTGGATCAACAATTGATTTATTAATCTTTGCTCAGCTGGCGATTAACAATTGCTTGTTGAGTTTTTCTCAGCATGTTCAGAAATGATTCATGTATGACTTAGAAGCCATTTTATTATGCAGTACAATTTCTGTTATTGCCTTTTCTTTCTTTCAGATTGATATTATTATAGATTGATGTCATTTGTCTGGCATTTTTCTTTATTTCCATCTTAATGTAAATATTCTCCTTAACCACTTTAGTGCTATCTTCCCACAAGTTTGAAGTATTTCGGTTATTATGCCGTGCATCCACGGTGACTTATTTCCATTTCTCTAGTCAATGTATCAGGACCCAAAATGTCCTTGTTCTTTCGATAAACATTAATTGTCCCTGAGCTTATGTTGTATTCAGAAGTACTTTGAAGTGTTCTTTTCGAAATTTTTTATTTTTTACTTTTTGTGTTCGCCTTATTTCTCGATTCTCCAAGGTGGTGAGCGTTGCATTGTGTTTTTATTTTGCTCCTGACTCCCCAGTGCATCCGACTACGGCATATTATGTAAGTGTCTGCTTCCTCCTGCATTTTCTAAGGGAGGCAACGGCCGGTGCTGTGATGGGGAGCGAACCCAGCATCTTCGGCTTGTGAGCCGTATCACTTAACCACTAGCCCACCCCGTCTCCTGATTCTTTTTTTTCCTAATTTTATTTCATTATTGTGTTTGCAGTTTGTTTGTTCCACGTTTGCTATTGAGTGTTTTTATCATGGATATTTTAGAGGATGACAATTCACTGTGTTATATCTTGTGCGTAATTTTACTCGGAATTCGCAGGAAACACGTTCTGTTCTTCAGGTGTTACAGAATACACGGTGTTGGATAGGACGTCACTACAGATTGCGCACCGCCCTTGGTTGGTGTGCACGACCTTCTTGGAAATTGCGTCCATTTTTATTGCATCCTACGACCGGAATCTCCCCTCAGTCGTGGGTTAGTCATGGCCATCTGTAGTTTAGACTACAGATGGCCATCGGTTAATGGTCCCTCACCTAGATCTACAAATGTGGGCGCTGGTCAGTAGCAGTGTCTTCTAATCTGACTGTAGGGACTGCTGCTGTCGAGAGGTTCGACATTCGCCTCTGAAATCGTCAAGGAAACGGTGGACGATCGACTCTCACAACTTTCAACCGAACCCTGGTCTAACGGATTGTACGACCTGAATATCTGCATCTTGAGCTACTTCCAGTCGTCTTGATTGTATGTATTGCCACTGTTTACCGGTAACTCAAGACGAGAGAGTGAGATTGATATCCAGGGCAGCTTCTTTCTCACTATAATCCAAATTCAGCACTGGTTACATCTTCAGGACGAGGACAGTCCGATGATGTCGCCATCTTTGCTTGAGATTGGCAACATACTTACCTACTTACTTACTTACTTACTTACCCACTTACTTACTTACCTACATATTAAATAACATACTTACCTAATTACCTTCCTACTTACTAACTTACTTACCTACCTACTTACTTACCTACTTACCTAGTTACCTATTTACCTACTCACCTATTTACCTACTTACCTACTCACCTACTTACTAACTTACGTACTTATCTCCTTGCCTACTTACCTAATTACTTACTTACTTACCTTACTTACTTACTTAGTTACTTTCCTACTTACCTACTTACTTATCTACCTACGTACTTACTTACTTACCTACTCACTTACCTACTTACTTACTTACCTACTTATCTACTTACCTACCTACCTACTTACTGCTTACTTACCTACTTACATATTTACTAACTAATTTACTTACCTACTTATCTACTTACCTACCTAACTACTTACTTACTTACCTACTTACATACTTGCTTACTAACTTACTTACTTACCTTCTTACTTACTTACTTGTCTACTTACCTACTTACCTACTTATCTACTTACTTACTTACCTACTTACTTACTTACCTACTTACTTACCTGCTTAACTACTTACTAACGTACTCACTTACCTACTTACTTACCTACTAACTTATATACTTACCTACTTACATTCTTACCTACTTACCTATTACCTACTTGCCTACTTATCTACTTACTAACTTACCTATTTACCTACTTACCTACTAAGCTACTTATCTACTTATGTACTTACTAACACCAACTTATTTACTTACCCACTTACATACTTGACTACATACTTACCTTCTTACTTACTTACCTATCTACTAACCTACTTACCTATTTACTTACTTACTAACTTACCTATTTACTTACTTACTAGCTTACTTACTTACCTACTTACTTACTTACCTACTAACTTACTTACTTACTTACCTACTTACTAAGATACCTACTTACTTGCCTACTTATTTACCTACTTATTTATCTACATACCTACTTGCTTACTTATTTACTAACTTACTTACTTACCTACTTACTTACTTACCTACTTACTTACTTACTTACCTGCCAACCTACTTATCTACCTACTTACTTACTTACCTACTTACTTTCTTACCTACTTACTTATTTACTTACTTACTTACCTACTTACTTACTTGCCTACTTACCTACTTACTTATTTACTTACTTACCTACTTATTTACTTACTTACCTACTTAATTACTTACCTACTTACTTAACTACTTTCGTACTTACCTACTTTATGAGAAAAAAATAATAAGACGTTTTACCTCGGTTTTTGAACCCGTTTCCCCTTGGACGGTTCATTAACATGTAATTTATTGTTCGAACTTCTCCTCTATTTCGTGTCAGTCATATTTTGAATGGCAGACTTGTCTGTTGTTGCTGTTTCTTGATTATTGGAAAGGAAGTAAGCGCTTGTTGGGGTGTACTTGTCACATATACTGGGTTTTTCTCATAGCCAAAATACACTGACTCTCAATTGAATTTCTCAGTGTGGAAAATTTGGCCTGACTTGTTCGTGCGGTCCTGGCCAGTCGCCTATAATTAGTTTACTGAGCGTGAGTGGCCTTAAGTTGCCGCAGTGGCCGACTCATTTGTGCAGGAAATGTTGGACAAATCGGCACGGACACACTTCCGGTTGAATGAGCTCACTGAGTGACTTGCGTTTCATGCCACGGAAGTTTGGGGGATGCAGTCAAAATAAGACGACAGAGTAAAGAAGTAATGGATGGAATGGAGGGGAAGACGGGGGGGGGGGGGGGGGGGGGTAATGGGGTATTACAAGGTAATGTATGTCTATGGAGACGGGGGGAGGGGTGGGGCGTCAGATATCGCAAGATATGGTGGTTCGCTATCAGTGGCAACCAGCACGACGGTAAGCATCTTCTGTGTTTTTCTTCTTCTTCTTCATCGTACGCTGTTTACAGCGATATTTACGTTGCACTGTTTTATTTTTTTAAGCCTGTGGCTCAGTGCATCCGATTTCAACAGGCGTTTCTATAGGGTTGCCCTCCTTAGCCTTTGGCTGTCCCCAGCCTAACTGCAAGGCTGCAGTTGTTTTTGGTGTGAGTTGTCTCTCTTAGGAAGTTGTCTTGCAGGACTATCGAGTCTTCCCTACTCGTGTCTATAGGGTTTGGCAATGATATGATGGACTATGTACTAGTTTGTACTATCCCGGAAGAGAGGCAGTCCAGTGTGACTGTTTCCTAGGATCGTCACGTCCTTCCAGAAACGTAGCATATGCATGTGAGTGAGGTATCTCTTTGCTCCCTTTATTTTCTCGGCTCATCTGCAGTGATGGTACGCCTAGCATTCCCCGCCACCCGGGAAGTTGTCACAATAGGGCAGGAGGTGCAATGTCCACTGGACTGCATCTCTTCTGCGTCCATTGGGATGACTGATAGCAGACAGAGGCAAAGAGCGAGGCAGGAGTGCATTTAACCAGGTGCATTTCTGCGGCTCGACAGGGCCGGGCTGAGACGAAAGCCCCATCCATGTCGTAGCCTCCCATCACAGCGGTGCTGAGATTTAAGGGCGGGATTCTGGCTTAGAGGCGTTCGGCCGTAGTCCCTCAGATGGTAGCTTCGCACCATTGGCTTATCAGCCAAGCACGTGGACCAAATGTCAGCGACCTGTGATTCCTCTCGAAAGAGTGCATTTGACCAGGGGACAAGCCTGCTCATGGCACGGAGATGTTGTTCGCCTGGTGTGCGGACATATCTCATGGTCAAGGGTTGAGTCTCAGCAGTTCGCAGTGAGGTAGCTGATCTACTGCTTAAGACACCCCGACCGAGAACTAAGTCTTTTACTAGTGGTTTCATACCTCATCGCCGTATGGGGTGAGTATCGCGCAGCTTCCCGCCCGCTTTGATCGGCGGACGGCAGAGATCTCTTTCTGTGGCTCGACCAGGTCGGGCTAAGACGCGAGCCCTAGGTCCCAACCATATCGTAGCCTCCCATCACCGTGGTGCGGAGATTTAGGGCGGGATTCCGGCTTAGAGGCGTTCGGCCGTAATCCCTCACATAGTAGCCTCGCGCCATTGGCTTATGGGCCTAGTACGTGGACAAATGTCTGCAACTTCTCTCGAATTGAGCAGGATTACCGAATCAACGCCCTATCATTTGTAGGGTAAGACTGACCTGTCTTCCGAAGGTCTAATACCAGCACCCGTTCACTATTAGACCCAATGAATCAATAGAGGGCTTTTTTTTTATATGTCAGTCATGATCAAGTGTCTGAAACCTGCAGTTTCTATAGGATTAAGCAGGATTACCGTAGCAGACGCTCTTTCATTAAGAGGGTAAAACTGACCTGTCTTCCGTGGGTCTAATACCAGCACACGTTCCATATTAGACCCAACGAAAGTGCTCTCCGTCTGTCAGTCATTTTATAGTGTTGAGTCAAATTAAGCCGCAGGCTCCACTCATGGTGGTGCCCTTCCGTAAATTCCTTCTTCTGTGTTCGATAACCACAAGGAAAGGGAAGTAATAGGCAGTCCTGGATTCGAACCAGGGATCCTACAGGTGACGAAGCGTCGGACCAAATTAGAGACGAGTTAAAGTATTCATCCAACCGTACACTTCCCAAAAAAATAGTGCCCAACTGGTTTATCCTTTTGTTAGTCATCACTAGCTACTATGGAATATAGACGGAACTCAACCAAGGCGAATTTTTTACTCAATGACTTCTTAACTCGCATATAGTCTACCAAGGACCATAAAGGCCTTAATGCCTGCGGGGTAAGTAGGCTCACAATGAACAGTGGTAGCTTACAATGTATTGGAAATTGAGAAGTTCTAGGGTGTTTGTTGTAAACTAAGTATTTTTGGAGAGTTAGGGAAAGACAGATACGAAAAAAGAAAAAAAAAGTGAGAAAGGCAGAGAAAAAAATTGAGATAACAGAAGAAGAATGTGAGATAGATAAACAGAAAGTGAGAGTGAGAAAGGGAGAGCGTAAACAAAGACAGAGAGTGAGAGAGAGAGAGCGAGAGAGAGAGAGAGAGAGAGGCAGGGAAAGAGATAGAAGGATTAACAGAAAGAGACTGACAGTGAAAGAAGACAGCCAAGAGAAAGAGGACTGGCAGATAGAGAATATTATATATATATATATATTCAAAGGGGCGTTCAGAAAGTAATGCAACACATCGAAGCATGGAATTGAAGCATGGAATTTTGCACACTTTAAATAATATGGCATGCGTTGATTGTGTGTGCCAAATTGCACAGTTATCGGCTGCACTAAACCGTTGAAATGGAACATGTTAGTAACGTGTTATAAGCAGCAAATTGTTATCTAATTTATTGTTGCAGAGAAGGAAATGGTTGTGAACATTCACAAGCGTCTATGTGATGTGTACGGAAGTTTTATAGTCGACAGGGGTACAGTTAGTTGCTAGGTTCAGAGAATTTAAGAATCAGGAAGTTGCTTCTACTTCTTTTTCTTCTGTGTTCGTTCTCAATCTCTCACTACCAAGTCCTGAACAGGGTTTTGTAAGTAGCAGGATGTAGTCCAGAGAACAGAATGAGTTGTGTCGCTAGTTTACAGCTTGCCTGCGATATTTACATCTTTCGGTCAGACACATCTGTCTTCGACAGCACGGAGCTGCTTGATCGGCCGCGAGTGCAAGTCCTGTCACAGCGACCAACGATTTCATGTTGGAATGCGCTGAGGATACTACTCTTACTAACAGGCGAATCACTACTCAACAACTGGCCTTACAGGTGTCAATCAGCATTAGTTATACGAGTGCAGTTATACAAACTTTCGGATTACTAAGGTTTGCAAGATGGGCTCTTCGAAGTCTCACAAATGATCACCGATTGCAAAGGAAAACAATGTCTTCTGAATTGTTGGAGCGTTTCAATGCAGATTTAATTAACTTTTTGGCTAATATCGTTACAGGTGACGAAATCTGGACACATCATTTTGAACCTGAGACAAAAAGACGGTCCATGGAGTGGCATCACCCGCAATCGCATGAAGAAAAAAAGTCAAGACAACTACTTCAGCTGGAAAGCTCATCATCACTGTCTTTAGAGACATTGAAGGTGTGACTCTTGTGGATGTGATGCCAAGAGAAGAGACATTCAATTCGCAAGCTTACATTAAGACTTTGAAGAAAAACTCAATCGACGTTTCCGCGGAGTTAGGTGGCATAAGAACCCAGCCTACTTGCTCTCCTTCAATACAGTCCGCGTCCTCACACAAGTCTAGCAACACGAGAAGCAATCACCAAATTGGGTTGGACTGTACCTATATAGACTCCACCCTGTAGTCCTGATTTGGCACCCTCTGATTTTCATCGGTTTGGTCCACTCAAAGATGCACTCTGTGGGACAAGGTTTGAAGATGATGAAGAAGTGATTCATGCAGCCAAGAAATGGCTATATGATCAAGACAAAATCTGGGACAGGCTAGGAATACATGCACTTGTTTCACGCTGGCATAAAACTGTACAAGTTGACGGGGATTATATTGAATAATACAGATGTTTACATGACATATCCGCGTGTATCGTGTAAAAATGTCATGCCTTTTTAATAAACAGCTCATGAGAAAAGTTATGCGGTGCATTACTTTTTGAACTCCCCTCGTGTATATATATATATATTAATAAAGATAGAGAAAGAGAGAGAGAGAAGAAGAAGAAGAAGAGAGAGAGAGAGAAAGAGCGAGATAGAAAGAAAGACAAAATTCTATCTAGAGTGAATGAGACCCATAGAAGTAAAGAGGGAGAGAGAGAGAGAGAGAGATAGAGAGAGAGAGGGTGGGCCAGAGAAAGTGTGTAAATAGGTAGAGAGGGAGAGAGACAAAAAAGAGACAGAGAGAACGAGCTAAAGAGATGGGAACGCTAAAACTGTTCAAAGAAAGTATAAACATTTCCGAGGGCTACATGGTAACAAGGTTGGAGAACTAGCGTTCCATAGCAAGAGGACCGGCTTGCACTTTAGCATCAGGCGGGGGACGGCGTGGGCTAGGGGTTAGGTGGGCTCACAACACCGAAGCTCCTGGGTTCGATCCCCAACACAACACCGGCCGTTACCCCGGGGAAGCAAACCCTTAGAAAATGTACGAGGAAGCAGTCCCCTACATAAAATGAATGCCGAAGTCTGATGCACTGGGCCGACAGACGCAAAATAAAAACCATAGTGCAACGCACACCGCCTTGGGGAATAGAGAAATTCGGAGAACGCAAAATAAACAAAAAAGTGTCAGACGCTACAACAAACGTAGCTGCAAATTGATACCTGACTTCCAGTTAGAGAATGCAAGGAGGCGAGGAATGGACCTAGTCACTCCACATTTGCAAAATAAAAACGTCGACCTCATGGAAGGAATGAAGGAATGAATCCATCGGCAAACATGATAATGGAACGACAGTTACGTGTCTTTTATGAACACATACATTTTCATTAGCGTAGTGATCGAGCTCTTTACGGACTTCCTGATGGGTGCCGAGTTCTCTGTTGTCTTGGGACGGGCGCCGCAAGGATTAAAGGCATCACTCAGGGTGTGTTCGATGTGTCTTGGGCAGAGTTCAACAGGGCAGAGTTCAAATCTCTCACGGACGATGTGTTAGTCCATTATTGGCCATGTATCTTTTGCAACAAATATGGCGCCGTAACTGGCTGCGGGTCTACATTGTTCTACTGTTTTGGTTAATTGTAGATGTCGTCATACCACGGATTTGCCTATGAATTCATACTAGTCGATGACTTACACTTGTGTTCATCGAAACGTGGTGTTGTTTTCCGTTTGGATTGGGTAATTCGTTCGTTTTGTTTTTTTTGTGTGCTTTGTTCCGTTTGATATTCCTGGTCTGGACATCGGCTATATGAATGGCACTAGGCTTAAACCTGTGCCGTATTTCCCGGTCTAATTCACACGGCTGAACTTCACGAAATTGACGTGGGAAAAATTTAGACACTATTATAATGAACTGAACACAGTCGGGAAGAGATGTCAGACTCACTCACACGCTGAGTAATGTCCCTACGACCCGTGGTGGTTATAGAAAAGGCACGACACACAACGTTAGATGTCATCTCCCTTTCCGCTGCCTTACGTGATATCTGTTGATGGGAAAGGCTTCCGGAGTAAACCCTGAGTAAAAATCTGCATGCTGTGCTATCTTCAGTCGTCTCTATAAATATCTTGCCACTGGCCAAATGTAGCTCAGGACCAGAGAGTGAGGTTGACAAAAGGTGCAGTCTTTCTCACTTTAATCCAAATCACCACGGAGGTCACCCATTTCAGCGGACACAGCAAGAGAAAAGACTGTCCACACGGCTTAACAAAGAGCGTGGTCTTCATCATTTGTGATGGACAAACATCATCATCATGTGTTTCAGCAAATAAGGTGAAGGACGTCAATCTAGTGAAGTTCAGCCGTGTGCACTGGACCGTGTAAATACAACACAGGAAGCCGAAATAATATTTAAAATAGTCGATGACGTTTCTAGAATAATCGGAGGGGAAAGCACCACAAAATGGACAAACTATTAATTCAAATTGAAAACGACAGCACGTTTCCGTGGACACAAGTGTAAGTTGTCAACTGGTTGGGGAATACCAGTGAAATCCGTGGCCTAGCAGCATCCATAATGAAATGCTGAGAAAACTCATAGCAAAAACAAAGATTATACAACTAACCCCAATGAAATAGCCTTGGCGTTGACTCAGACAAGATAAGAAATCACCCATACATCTTTGTAGCAATATAGTTGTCTTCACGAACGAAGATGGCGATGTCATCAGTATTGCGTGGGCAGACGTGACCTGCACAGGCATATTCTACATCTGCACACACGACTGAGCGGAGGCACACGTTGGTAGCCAGGACGTCTTGAATGCCGCCCTTTTAGATGGCTCTCAATTCACTCCGTGATCTGTAGAGTTCTTGCTAAGATAGGCGAGCGACTTACAAAAGGCAATATCATTTTGGACACGTTTCAATAAGGTCTGAAGCAAATCTTTGTACTAACTTACATATAAAGATATCAAAATGATAACACAAAAGACGAGAAGAGCTTTCATTACTTTCGGGAACTAATCGAAATGTAATAAAAATTAAGTCCAATACAAAAATTTAAATCTTCAATTTCAATGTAAAGACCGTTCTATTGTGTGGTCCTATTGTGTGGTCCTATTGTGTGGTCCTTTTGTGTGGTTCTATTGTGTGGTTCTATTGTGTGGTCCTTTTGTGTGGTCCTATTGTGTGGTTCTATTGTGTAGTTCTATTGTGTGGTTCTATTGTTTGGTCCTATTGTGTGGTTCTATTGTGTGGTTCTATTGTGTGGTTCTATTGTGTGGTTCTGTTGTGTCTTTCTATTGTGTGGTTCTATTGTGTGGTTCTATTGTGTGGTCCTATTGTGTGGTTCTATTGTGGGGTTCTATTGTGTGGTCCTTTTGTGTGGTCCTATTGTGTGGTTTTATTGTATGGTTCTATTTGTGGTTCTATTGTTTGGTCATATTGTGTGGTTCTGAAACATGGAGAACAAAAACAACGAAAACCTGCCTTTATAAATGACTGTTGGCGCAGAATAGTAAAGTAACCCATAGCATTACTGCCGTAGGTCTGTGAGGTGTTAGCGATGTCACATTTCAAAGGCTCGGCTATATGAGCGCGGTAGCCATCCCCTCTTTCTCGCCACTTTTACAGATTGAACCGGTACCCATTTAAGGCTGGGTCGACCCGGGATCCGTTGCGGTCTCATAAAACATTTCCGCATCACCTGTGGAATAAACTCAGGACCACTCAGATGCGAAGCTTGCGTGCTAACCACTGCGCTATGCAGATATTGAAATCGCTTGATATGATCAATACTGTGAAACTGTTGGAGGGAAAATGAGAGATATGGATGGAATACGGCATGACAAGAATACATTTTAAAAAACATTGCAAGACAGTCTCTGTTCAGGAATCCCTAAAGGCAAACCGAACTACACACTGGTAAAAGAGCTCGAGAAAAGTGTAAAGGAACCAGAGCAAACATGGATATAGCTGAAAATGATGACACAGGACATGATGACTTGACCTAGATCTGTTGAAGACATGTGCTCCACATGGGGCTGGCCGATCGTGCTAGTACAATGAGAACTTGAGCACTTTACTGCAACTAATAGTGTCTGCTACGAAACGACCTTCACCTTACACAATCAGGACTTCTATATCAATTACTTGACTTTATTTCCACTTCAAAGAGTATTATAACACCCATGCATCTCATCTCTGTTGAGAACCTACGCCAAAGCGCTTGTCCAGTAAATTTATTTTGATTCGAGTGATGATTTAAATGTAAATGTATTCCTATAGCAGATATTGCTGTTGGAGATAAAGTGCTAGTTCCTTTATCTTAGTAGGCTACAGCTTGTTTCGGGAGGTCAGTTGCCTCCTTAACAGTTAAAACAAAACGTTAATTGTCATTCACGAACGATGATGATGACATCGTTAGACGGCCTTGTTTTTTTTATTATGTAACTTGCGTTGTATTTGGATTAGAGAAAGCAAGAAAACTGCGCGTTTCGTCAACCTCACTCTCTCGTCCCGAGCTACCGTGGACTAGTTGCAAGACGACGAATCGAAACAACTGAAGGTAACACAGGATGCAGGCACTCTAGAGTCACTTGAAACTTGTGGGATTCAATCATCGGATTGAGAGATCAGTGCCTTACCTCTCAACTACAGCGACCTCTCTCGAACAATAAAACTTACGTCTGCTTCAGTTGGATAGTGACTGGCGTGAAGGAAGGTCGAATCGAGTTCTTTTGCAGTGAGTAGCAGGCACTACCACTGCGCTACTCAGACGCTGTTAATTGTGTAAGCCAATTTCTAACCTAACTTAGACGACATACGACATGCCTGGCTCCACACTCTGCAGATCTGCTCTCATTATCCAGGCCTGAGAGACACACAGGTCACATGTCAATTTAGGCAACGTTTTCCATCGCGCCCATTACAACGCGACAGCAAATTGATGCGCTCTTCGTGTCGGCTCATCACAACCAGAAAAATGTTCAAATAAATTGACAAAGTGCAGCAATTTTCTTCGTGTCAAACTAACCTATCTTGAGATTGAAGACAGGGGCAGGCAATTTGGAGAAGGTAATGGGAAAGTGTAAGGATTCACTTTACCTATCACTCCATCGTCACAGTTATTACTTCCCCTCATTTGGAGGAGGATATACCATATTCTCTTTTCTTTTTCTGTTGTTTTTTTTGTGTGTCTTTTCTCCCTTCTGCTATTGAGACAAAATAATGGGACAAAAAGATTGATTGCGGGTTTCTCAAGTGTGGTGTGACTTCCCTTGCCATTTTGAGTACCCTTGACGACAGCAGAAATAATTGCTCTCTCGATGCCCAGAGCGGAGGGGGTAAAAGCCGACAGACAGGGTGGGCTGCGGGCCTGTCATTCGGCGTGTTAGCGAGGCAGGCGGCTGTCAGGGGCTGACAGGTCGCGGGAAAACAGAGATGCTTGAAGTTGTAGGAGCTGACGGCGAGCGGCCAATTTGAAGACGCTGTACCACTACTATCTTTACATCGGGGTATCTCTTGGTTCATTGTCAGAAGATGGAAGCCACAAGGACATGAGTGACGTGTCCTGGCATCAGCGAGGCACATCAGAAGAGGGTTATGTTTTCTGTCTGTTTCCTAGACAGCTGGAATACGCGAAATCTGTATTTTTTAACCTTTTTTAACACAGCATCCCGATCTGCATGCCCTTCCTTATCTTGGTCGCTGGAAGCTCCACTTCAAATTGTCAAGTACACGTTTGCAAAAGAGGATATAAGGTTATCAATGGCTTGTGTGACGATGATATTTGAGAGTTAAACACGTAAATGATAACGATTATTTTTTTAAAAACTTATAACAGTAACTAACAAATAAAGATGTTATCAGTGGCCGGGGGGGGGGGGGGTGTTAAGTAGCCAGTCTCTCACTACCAGGTCACATTTCAAAATGTCGAAAAGGCATAATTGTGTTTTGTCTTTCTGAGATAGAAATTAATCTTATGTTTGTACACTATACGCGATTACAGAGACCCCCATGACTGTCTCAAGATCCATGATGACCTGCACCCGTATGCGTGGCGAATAACGATGGCGAATAAAGAAGATCAGAATTTCATCTACATTGGCGAGGAAATATTATCTAACAAATAACAGCATCAATGAGAAGAATGGAGTAATAAACAAGGATACTAACTTCATCGTTGACAAATGTCGACTCTCAACTTTCAAAGTAGGGCTCGGCAGCAATCTTAGTAGATTCTGCAACATAAAGTAATGGTAAAGATAGTCCCATAACAGACAGTGATGTCGGGGATAAAGTGTTAGAGGCTTCATAGTTGGTTAATGACGGTGTGTTAAAACTTTCTTCCTAGCTAAATTGCATGTCTCAACAGTAAGATAGATACGGGGATCAAGTAGATGAGCAGTGCATTAGCTGTAGCGGTCAGCGACCCATAGCTGACTGCTAGCGTCAGGGTCAGCGGCCAGAACTGCCAAGACCCTTCTTTATCTCCACTTTTTGATCCTGGATAGTAAGACTGCAACAGGTAAAGGTAAGGTCAGTCCCATGGCAACAATTGCCGAGGATGAAGAAAACCCTTCATGTACTAAGTCACAGTTAATCTGAGGTGGGTGGCCAGTTCCCTTTCTTGCTATTTATACCTTCGAAGGCCTTCTACACATCCACGCGGTGATCCTGGATAACAGGCTGCAGCAGGGCAGACTGGCTAAGGAGAAGGGATCAAAGAGGGAATGCTAACCCGGTACTCAACAAATATTTGCTGAAGTCGGATGTGGTGGATAGAAAGGTGCAAATATTCCGTTCTCTGGACTACATTCTGCTACTTACCCTTTCAGTGTTTGGTAGCGGGAGATTGAGAACGAACGCAGAAGAAGAAGAAAAAGAAGAAGAAGAAGAAGACGAAGAAGAAGAAGAAAAAGAAGAAGAAGAAGAAGATACCTTCAAAGAAGAGAAAGAAGAAAAAGAGCAAGAAGAGGAAGAAGATAAATAACCATTTACAATTGGGTTGACTGGTTTGTGTCGGTAGCGGTAATCGAACCCCCATTTCTTTATCATGAAATGCAAGTGCTCTACAACTAGGCCAATCAAGCGCTAATCAGAAGATACGGCTAGGCTGTTATTCAACGCTACAATTAAATCCAGATGGGGCAAAGTGAATAAGCTGACAGCAGCCATGGACTCAGAGCTGACTGTTTGCATTAAGGTCAGCGGATCAGAGCTGACCAAGACCTTTTTCCAATTCATTCACGTGACGGCTATGAAAACAGGATGCACTAGTTACTAGTGTGTCTTGTTAAGGAATAGGGAGCGGGAAGGAAAGATAAACTTATAGCTGAAATGGGTCGGGCTGAAAGCCGAAGATATTGCAGCGTCTCTGTAAACTACGCCCAAACGTAACAACGTCATTTTCTGAACAAACGCCGATGAAGAAGAAAAGATATTGGTGAGGGCAACACGACATGAGAGTTCTTTATGTTGCTGTGGTTGTTGTTGTTGTTGTTGTTGTTGTTGTTGTTGTTGTTGAATACCCAGAATCAGTAGATGTGCTCTTTTATGCGCCCTGAAAAGGACGTTAAGTGGCGGTTTGTTGTAGCTTGCCTTTGTGATTCTCATGTTTTAGTCATCAGTTTGACGTCATAACTTATTATCTATTATCCATGAGACCGACGTCACCATTCTTGTCTTGCAATCATCAAATTGGCGTTATCACTTCATGCATCACCCTCACGTCATCACTTCTTGTCTACACATATCCACTGGGAATGCATCACTTATTGTCTACACATATCCACTGGGAATGCATCACTTCTTGTCTACATATATCCACTGGGAATGCATCACTTCTTGTCTACACATATCCACTGGGAATGCATCACTTCTTGTCTACATATATCCACTGGGAATGCATCACTTCTCGTCTACATATATCCACTGGGAATGCATCACTTCTTGTCTACATATATCCACTGGGAATGCATCACTTCTTGTCTACCCCTCATCAGTTTTACACTGAAAGCTGAAATCATAAGACACTGAGTACTCCTGTTTCTTCAATCACTGAAAATATTTATGTTACTGTTTTTTTCTTCACGACTTTCATCTGTTCCCAAAACATTACATTAGTTTTTCCTAAACGTCTGTTTTGTAACGAGAAGCTAATGTTAAATGACCAGTGACGTGTCCATAATTCATAAAGCCAATTCACGCTCTCTCACGTCGTCTTAACACTCTTGACATCTGTCGGGATTTGGTTGAGGATGCAACCAGACACCGTTCCTATGTTTCTGTTTGGTGAAAAAACAAACTCTTGTGCTCTCGTTTCAAAATAAACTATTTTAACAGAACTCTCTTACGCTTGAAGAGACGTTCTGTTGCTCTCATTACGACGGCCGGTTTGAAAATTAGCAGAAAAAATGATAGCCTAGTCTTCGTGTTTCTAAAAATTGTCAGCTTGGTATGGCATATGTTAGTCAAGCTTAATTTGTTCTGTGGTAGCAGCAGTAATAGGCATGAACGGTTCAAGGATGGAGTAATTAGTAGCAATTACTGACAAGATAATGAGGAGTGCTGGCCGAGCCGTTTGGATGTGGGTCATCTGTTCCCGAGGATATGAGTTTCAAACCTCGGTAGCACATGACTGTTCTTCTATCGAAAGTGAAATCTTCTTATTTTTCTTTTTCTTTGTTCATCCTCATATGAAGGTTCCAGTTTTTCTTTCAAAAACCAACGTTTTTTGTAAAGTTGTTTTATCTCCTTGAGCAGATAACCAGCACAATGGTAGAGTACTGCTTTTCGTGGCAAAGGTACGAGGTTCAGCTCCCGCTATGAGCAGCTCAAGTCGACCCAGCTGTAGATGAGTACCTTGCTGGCGGCTTTGTAAAAAAAATGGCAGCGAGGAATAGAACTGGTCAACCCACTTTCACAAAGATGTGGTTCAGACCAAAGGAAAGTTTGAACACTTCATCCCTGACAGAAGTGTCTGCTATAAGGCTACCTTTGCCTCCCAATCAATGAAAAACATGTCAGCTCTCCGTGCAGCATAGGTCCTCAACAAATACTCTCTAAGTCTTCCTATAATGACCCATCTGAGCCAATTCTGCCCACGTCATGCCTGCTGCCTTGACATTTGCCTGCAGCTACCTCTTCCATGAGTGTCTTGGTCTACCTCTACTTCTCTTTCCCCCTCGATTCCAGAACAAAGCTTCTCTGGTAATGTTATCTACTGGTTTCTGTAATATATCGCCTATCCATCGCCATCATCTCCCCCGTACCCCATGCTCCACTGGTATTTGTCCAGTTTTTTTCCATCAGTTCCACGTTGGTGATTTTGTTGTGCCATTTTCACACTTGTATTTTGCGCAGGCAACCATTGACGAAAGTCTGTACCTTTTCCATAAAGTACCTGTGTTGTCCTCCATGTTTCACAGCCATATAATGGAATAGATTTTACGTTTGAGTTGAGAATGTTTATTTTGGTGGTCGTTTTAATTCCGTTTGACTTCCATATAGTCCTCAGTACAATGAAAGCTTCTCTCGCCTTCTGTATTGTTAACTGAACAATTTATGTCCCTCCTAATGTGTTTATATTGCTGCTAAGGTATGTGAAAGAGTTCACAATCGGAAGGCGGGTGACTCCCAACCCTTCTATCATTGTTAGTTGAATTTATTTTCAAAACCTGTGTTTTGTCTCTGTGTATTTTCAGCCCTATCTTTAATTACCTCTCCTCGTATCTTATTTTGCATCTGGTTGTGGGAAGAGACAAATCATCGACACAGTCGAGATCTTCAAGTCGTCTCGTCAATGTCTATTCAATGCCGTTGTCGCTGGGCGATAATGTCGACTTCATAATCCTGCCAATGGACAGCATGAAGAGTAATGGTGATAGTAGACATCCCAGCCGTGGTGATAGTAGACATCCCAGCCGTGGTGATAGTAGACATCCCAGCCGAACTCGCGTTCTCATTTCAAAGGGTTCAGAAAGAAGATGCCTTCTTCTTGGAAAGGTATTCGGCTTTTGTTTCTGTAGCGGTCAAAATAAAAGCATAACATTTTCACTGCATGGCAACATGCGATCTTTATTCCTCGTCTCTATAAATCATTCCGGCGACTCCTTAATGGGAATAAACGTAGTAATTATTTTATTTTAGTTGAGAAAGTGCTGGGTGAGTGGTTAGGATAACAGTGGTGAATGAAAACCAAACATTCACACTATGCGCCGACTACCGCGATATGCAGATTTTATTTCCTAGAGCTACAATTGTCCCAGCTATGAAAAATAAACTTTTGTTAATATTTCATGCATAAGTGAGTTCATCCAAGTATTGTCGATTACTACCTAAAAGTTCGTCTTAGCACAACAGGAAATCCACTATCGGTATTCGAGATTTCTGAATTGACAAATTGGCAGAGTGTAGCGTAATTGCAAGCCTTAGTACCACTGTAGCCTTCTAGAGTTATCACTAAAGATGATTAAAGAGGGTTGTATATGGAACTAGTAGCCTCATCATTGCTATGAAATCAATACTGCTATTTCTCCGAAAAAGACTTTCTGTAAAGCGGTAGGTCAGCTATAGCGGAGCTGCAACGCTTCAATCAATCAATCAATCAATCGGGATCAAGATGCTGAGCAGCGCATAAACTGCAGCAGTCAGCTACCCATAGCTGACTGCTAGCGTCAGGGTCAGCGAACCAGAGCTGCCAAGACCCTTTCTACACCTCCACGTGGTGATCTTGGATGACAGACTGCATCAGAGTAGATTGGCTTGCTGAAGTCGAATGTGTTGGATCGAAAGGTGTAAATATCGCAGTCAAGATGTAAACCACGACACAACGCATTCCGTTTTCTGGACTATATTCTGCTACTTGCAAAGCTTTTTTCAGGGCTTGGTAGCGGGAGATTGAGAACGAACAAAGAAGAAGAGGAAAAAGAAGAATCATTCAATCAAACCAAATTAGTCAAAATTCTCAAGCTCCCAGTGGAGCATTGGTCTTCACCAAGTCTTCCTGTCATGCATCATCATTTCAAGCTCTCTCTCCATATCCCCCTATGTCTTTCCTGCCGTTTTCACATTTATATCGACCACCCTTGCCAATAAGTGTTTATGTCTACCCCTACCTCTTTTGTCCAAAGGATTCCAGAACAATGCCTGTCATGTAATGCTATCAGCTGATTGCCGTAACGTGTGCCATTTTCACTGTAAATTCCTTTACTTCTACACTAACTGGCATCTGTTAGATTTTTTTTCCAGCAAGTTCTATATTAGTGACTATCATAACATTATATTGCTTCAATTCAGCTCAAGTATCCATTGATGACAGTTGGACGTTGTAGTTGTACTTTTTGCTTGCACTCTTCACTTGGAATAGAAAGGACATTCAATCAATCATCTTCGGCGCTGACCTTAATACCGGTTGGGGATCAAGATGCTGAGCAGCGCATGAGCTGCAGTGGTCAGCGATCCATAGCTGACATCTAGCGTCAGGGCCAGCGAACCAGAGCTGACAAGACCCTTCTACACCTTCACGCGGTGATCCTGGATAATAGACTGCAGCAGTGCAGACTGGCTAGGGAGAATGGATCGAAGAGGGAATGCTAACTCGGTACTCAAAAAATGCTTGCTGAAGTCGGATGTGTTAGACCGAAAGGTGCAAATATTGCAGTCAAGCTGTAAACTACGACAGAACGTATTCCGTTCTCTGTACTACATTCTACTACTTAAGCCCTTTCAGGGTTTGGTAGCGGGAGATTGAGAACGAACGAAGCCAACCCAAAATAATAATAATTAAAAGACGAAGAAGAAGAAGAATAAAAGAAGAAGAAGAAGAAGAAGAAGAAGAAGAAGAAAGACCTACACGCTCCTGCTGGCACAATGAAGTATGAGTATACCAAAATAAATCGCTCGGAGAGCTTGCTTTTACTGGTCCAGAGGTAAAACTCCTGAGTTGTGTTCCCTCCCTTACCCCTTATTTGTTCTCTCAATTTCCGGAAGTCAACCGGTGCGCTACATTAAACGTCAGATTAACGTTATTACGTAATGTATTCCCTTTGGACAAACATGGCACACCACATCTGACATACAGGAAGGGAACTGACACCCCAGCTTCATAAACAAGATGTGATCTCCTAAATTACATCCCTGACAGCAGTTTCTGATTTGGGACTGCCTTAACCTTGACCTTATGTGCGGAGCCTGACATCTGGTCCTTTCTTGATCTTGACCTTACAAACAGAACCTGACATTTAGGTCTAGCTTAACCGTACCTTATATACAGAGCTTGACATCTGGTCCAGACTTAACCTTGACCTTACATACGGAGCCAGGCATCTAGTACTGGCTTAACTCTGACCATATATACAGAACCTAGCATCTAGTACCGGAATAACCTTGACCTTACATACAGAACCTGACATCTAGTCCTGGATTAACCTTGACCTTACATACAGAACTTGGCATCTAGTACTCGCTTAACCTAACCTTACTTACACGACCTGGCAGCTAGTTCTGGCTTAACCTTGACCTTACATGCACAACCTGGCATCTAGTCCTGGCTGAATTTTTACCTTACGTGCAGAACTTGCCCTCTAGTCATAGTTTAACCTTCACCTTGCATACAGAACCTGACATCTGGTCCTGGCTTACACATTCAGCATAACCTCGGTACCTGTCTTCTTTAATGGCTTAACCGTCTGTCTGTCGGTGATTTATGAACTTATACCAAAAGTAAAGCTAACCTTCCAAACAAACATACATGACGTGTCTTCGCGACACTAGATAGAAGTTCAGTAGTCTGAAAGGCTAAGTGCTTCCTATCGCTGCACACACGTGTAGGTCTTCTTCTTAGCACAGTACCTTGGGTGCAACCAACCCTATCCAAACTGGCTGCTCTTCTCCACTTCTATTAGCTTGGTGTGTATATGCGATCAACCAACCCTCCCCAAGTGGACCAGCAATGTGTTATTGCCTCCAGTTCCTTCCATCTTCTCCTTGGTTTTTTTGTGTGTGTGTACTTGTTTCTAGGTCACATCTCCGTGCGCTCTTTTGCTTCCCTTTGCCTTTTTCCATGTGCATTCCATGACAGAGATTGCCTGCTGGTTTTGTGTTTCACATCGTGTGACCTATCTAGCACTACCTTCCTCCTAAGATTTCCTGTGCCACTTGTCTTTGTCCTGTTCTCGTCCACAATCATTCGCTTTCTAACACTGTTGAACCACTGACGGAACTAGATCTAACACATGGATTTCTTGATAACGTCCTATAATCTCTAAATATTTAGTTTGGTCATCCACCATGCTTCCGGTGTATATGAAAAATGATCGACTTCACAACGGATTTTGAAGACCCTTAGCTTGGTATACATTCTAATCATTTTAGAGTTCCACGTGGTTCAACATGTCGAAGACCGTTCTTGGCTTTGATACCCAGGCTTTTACATCCGCATCTGTGGCACATGTCTTTTTCCCCTAGGTATGTAAAGCTCTCTTCCTCGCCCAATGGTGTTCCTCTCAGCTTGATAGCAGTCGTGTTGCTAGTTACATTTCAATTTATAATTTGTTGTCTTTTCTGCTTTGATCTTTATACCTAATTGCTGATCGATTATGTCTAGTGAGTCTGTCTTCTTCTGCATTTGTATTTGGCTAAGAGATAGGATATCTCCTAATCGAGAAAGTGGGAAAAGTCGCTTTCAAGTAATAGAGGTGCAGAGCTCACCTCTTTAGTCTGATTAATTGATAGAACTGCAAATTGGAAAAAGACAACGACAACGATGATGATCATTATAATGATGATGATGATGGTGGGGGTGATGATGATTATGATGGTGTTCATGGTGATGATAATGGTGATGATGATGATGGTGATGGTGATGATGGTGATGATGAGGGTGATGATGGTGATGATGATGATGATGGGAGGTGATGATAATGATGATGATGGTGATGATGATGGTGATGGTGATGACTGTGATGATGATGGTGGTGATGGTGATGGTGGTGATGATGATGGTGATGGTGATGATGATGATGGTGATGGTGATGATGATGGTGGTGAAGGTGATGGTGGTGATGATGATGGTGATAATGATGATGGTGATGGTGATGTTGATGATGGGGATGATGATGTTGATGATGGTGATGATGATGGTGATGATGATGATGATGATGGGGGGGGGGGGGGAATGATGATGATGATGGTGATGATGATGATGGTGATGATGATGATGATAATGATGATGATGATGATGATGATGATGATAATGATGGTGATGCTGATGGTGATGATGATGGTGGTGATGATATAATCCATTTAGCTGTGGGCTGAAAGCTCGTTGACAGCACAATGCCTTCAGGACAGAAACACATGTCTTTTTCAGCTGTTGTGGTGATGTGTACCGCGTGTTGTGTGGGCTGTGGAGGGAGCAGCTGGTTGCACAGATCTGGCCCGCAGAGTCAGGAGGTACTGACTGACTCCCAGCAGTCGTGGTAGAATCTGCAGTTTGGATAGTGGATATATGATATGCAGATGTTTGTTGAGAGGGCCATGACCTGTCCTTTGCTTATAGACCAAATGTTGGTCTCTTTCTTTCAATGTCTTGGCTGGGCCCTGGTGATCTGGTTTTGCTTGGTGTCTGAAGTATGTCTGTCCTGTGCTTGGGATTTATAACAATGATCACTGATTTAACCATTCCTGTCGTTTCTCGTGATCTGCCATCATGTCTGTAGTTTGATACTGTGGCAGTGTTTTTTCGCTTCTCATCAAACGTCTCATTAACTAGAACTCTGACATAGCCAGGCATCTACTGAAGCACAACTTCAGCCCTATAAGAGGTGGACAGTTGGTCAATTAATGTGTAGATCTTATTTAAATCTGGAGACGTTCTGTTTTCCAAGGCTTGCAGCGCAGACTTAGTCCGTGAAAATAACGATCTCCTCAGGCTGTATAATCTGAGATTATTAGACACATAGCTTTTTCTATTGCTATTTTTTTATACTTTGCAGATGGAACAGGACTCCACAGAAGGGGCATAGATGCAGAGATATTCTATCGGTGCAGGTTATGGGGTTTAATTACAGCGCCATATTCACCGTCATGGTAGCATCGGTAGAAGATATATATATCTATACTGATGATGATGGTGGTGATGAATGTGGTAATGACAGTGATACTGATGGCGGTGATGACAGTGATGATGATGATAATGATCAAGATGATGAGGATGATGTTGGCGATGTTGATGATGATGATGACGACGATGGTTATGATGGTGATGATGGGGATGATGATGGGGATGATGATGGGGATGATGATGGGATGATGATGATGATGATAATGATGGTGATGATGATATCGATGGTGGTGGTGGCGATGATGGTGATAACAGTGATAATGATGGTGATAACAGTGATAATGATGGTGATAGTGATAATGATGGTGATGGCTGTGATGAAGATGGTGATGACTGCTATGATGATGGTGATAACAGGGATGCAGGGATGACGGTGATGATAGTGATGATGGCAGATATGATAAGGATGATGATGACAGTTATTGTGATGATGGTGATAACAGTGACGATGACGGTGATGACAGTTATGATTATGGTAAGGACAGTGATGATGATGAGAATGTTGATGATGATGACGATGATGATCATGATGATGATGATGAAGGTGATAACAATGAGGATGATATCGATGATGTTGATGATAGTGATGATGATGATGATGATGATCTTGATAATGATGGTGATGATGACCATTATGATAATGATGAGGGTGATGATGGTGATGACAGTGATAATGGTATTGGTGACAGTGAGGATGATTATGATGGTGATGGTGATGATGCTGATGATGATAATGGTCTGATGATGACATTGATGATGATGGCATTGATAATGGTGGGGATGACAGTGAGGATGATGATGATAATAATGGTGGGTATAATGATGATGATGATTACAATGATAATGATGGTGATGACAGTTATGGTGATGGTAGAGAGGACAGTGATGGTAATGATGGTGATGATGACAGTTATGATGATGGTAATGACATGGATGATAATGGTGATGACAGTTATGATGGTGATGACATATATGATGATGGTGGTGATGACTGTGGTGATGATGATGATAATCATGATGGTGATAATGATGATGGTGCTGCGGATGATGATAGTGATGCTGATGGTGATGATGATGAGACCAAGACGATGATGATCATGATGATGTGATAATGACGATGTTGATGATGACGATTGTCATCATGATGAGGGTGATAATGATGATGACGATGGTGATGGTGGTGATGATGGTGATGATGATCATGATGATGATGATGAGAGTGATGATTAGGGTGATGGTTATGTTGATAAGGATTATGACGATGGTGAAGATGATAATGGTGGTTATTATGATGGTGATGATGACGATGATGTTGGTGGTGATGACAAGGATGATTATGATGAGGAGGATGGTGATGCCTTGGTTTGGCTTAGTTCGTTCTCAATCTCCCGCTACTAAACCCTGACACGGTCCTAGGTAGCAGAATGAAGTCCAAGGATCGGAATGTATTGTGTCGTAGTTTACAGTTTGATTGTGAAATTTGCACCTTTCGATCCAACACATCCGACTTCAGCAAGCACTGTTTGAGTACCGGGTTAGCATTCTCTCTTTGATCCCTTCTCCTTAGCCAGTCTGCTCTGCTGCAGACTGTTATCCAGGATCACGGCGCGGAGGTGTAGAAGGGTCTTGGCAGCTCTGGTTCGCTGGCCCTGGCATTAGAAGTCAGCTATGGGTTACTGACAGCTGCAGTTCATGCGCTGTCTGATGATGGTAATGGAGGTGATGATGATGAAAACGGTTATGGTGATAATGATGATGCTGGTAATGATGATGATGATGATGCTGGTGATGATGAAGATGATGATTATGATGGTATGGCAGTTATGATGATGGTGATGACAGTGATGGTGGTGGTGATAGTTATGATGGGGGTAATGACAGTGATGATGATGGTGGTGACAGTTATGTTGATGTTGTTGATGATGTTGATGTCAGAAAGAAATGATGATGGTGATGACAGTTATGATGGTGGTGAGGACAGTTATGATGATGGTGATGACAGTTATGATGGTGGTGGTGGTGACAGTGATGATGATGGTGATGACAGTTATGATGGTGATGATGACAGTTATGATGATGGTGATGACAGTTATGATGGTGGTGGTGGTGACAGTGATGATGATGGTGATGACAGTTATGATGGTGATGATGACAGTTATGATGGTGGTGATGACAGTTATGATGGTGGTGATGTCAGTTATGATGGTGGTGATGACAGTTATGATGGTGGTGATGACAGTTATGATGGTGGTGATGACAGTTATGATGGTGGTGATGACAGTTATGATGGTGGTGATGATGTTGATGTCAGAAAGAAATGATGGTGGTGATGACAGTTTTGATGGTTGTGGTGACAGTGAAGATGGTGGGGATGACAGTTATGATGGTGGTGGTGGTGACAGTGATGATGGTGGTGATGACAGTTATGATGGTGGTGATGACAGTTATGATGGTGGTGATGACAGTTATGATGGTGGTGAAAACAGTTATGATGATGGTGATGACAGTTATGATGGTGGTGGTGACAGTTATGATGGTGGTGGTGACAGTTATGATGGTGGTGGTGACAGTTATGATGGTGGTGATGACAGTTATGATGATGGTGATGACAGTTATGATGGTTGTGGTGACAGTGATGATGGTGGTGATGACAGTTATGATGGTGGTGGTGACAGTGATGATGGTGGTGATGACAGTTATGATGATGGTGATGACAGTTATGATGATGGTGATGACAGTTATGATGGTGGTGATGACAGTTATGATGGTGGTGATGACAGTTATGATGGTGGTGATGACAGTTATGATGGTGGTGGTGACAGTTATGATGATGGTGATGACAGTTATGATGGTGGTGGTGGTGGTGGTGACAGTGATGATGGTGGTGATGACAGTTATGATGGTGGTGATGACAGTTATGATGGTGGTGTGGACAGTTATGATGATGGTTATTACAGTTATGATGGTGGTGATGACAGTTATGATGGCGGTGATGACAGTGATGATGGTTGTGGTGACAGTTATGATGGTGGTGATTACAGTTATGATGGTGATGGTGGTGACAGTGATGATGGTGGTGATGACAGTTATGATGGTGATGGTGACAGTGATGATAATAATAATACTGATGATTATGGTGATGATGAGGGTGGTGATGATGATAATGATGGTAGTGATTGTTATGGTTATCATGATGTTGATGACAGTTATGTTGATGTCGATGATAATGATGATGGTGATGACAGTTATGATGATGGTGGTGATGACAGTGCTGATGATGATGTGGGTGATGATGATGATGGTGATTATAGTGATGATGATGATGTGGGGATGATGATGATGGTGATGACAGTGATGATGATTATGTGGGTGATGATGATGATGGTGATAACTTAACTTAACTTAACGTCTTTATACTGGTTTAGAAGACCCTGCAGAGTCTGTATACAACCAGTTACATCTGTATACAACCAGTTACATTTACATCACCTTGCTCTAAAATCTATGCGCATCCAGTTTATTCTTAAACGCATTAACTGTCCCTGCCTCCACCACCTCCCCTGGCAATGCATTCCAAGCAGACACCACTCTCTGACTAAAAAAATATTTCCTAATATCTAACCTGGACCTCTCTTTAATCAGCTTGTAGCTATGCCCTCGTGTTATTGTAGGTGGCTGTATTTTAAAAAACTTGTTATAGTCTAATTTATCGATTCCTCTGATCATCTTATAAACCTGTATTAAGTCACCACGAATTCTTCTCTCTTCGAGACACTGTAGGCCTGTTTTTCTGAGTCGTTCCTCATAACTGTAATTCTGGAATCCAACTATCATCTTTGTCGCTCTTTTTTGTATTCTTTCTAGCATGTTTATGTCCCCTCTATGATAAGGACTCCACACCTGTACACAGTACTCCAATCTAGGTCTAACTAAAGCTTTATACAGTTTGACGATCACTTCCTTGCTCCTATGTTTAATATTTCTTTTTATCATACCTAACATTGCATTTGCTTTTTTCACTGCTACCTTAACTTGCTCACTCACCTTTCCTGTATGATCTATTATAACCCCTAGGTCCCTTTCCTTATCTATCTTTCTAATATTGTTTTCTCCCATTCTGTATTTATGTTCCATATTGGATCTACCCATGTGGATGACTGTACATTTATCTACATTAAACTCCATTTGCCAGCTTACAGACCATTCTCGAATTTTATCTAAATCCGACATCAATATACCCACTTCCGCTTTAGATGAGACACTACTGCATAGTTTTGTGTCATCAGCAAATTTTGCAATCATGGATCTCATATCAATGTCCAAATCATTTATATATATCGAGAACAAAATTGGTCCCAAAACCGAGCCCTGTGGCACACCACTTTTCACTTCACTCCACTCAGAGTACTCCTTATTTATGCCCACCCTCTGCCTTCTTCCTGTTAACCAATTTTCAATCCATTTGGCAACTTCGCCACCTATTCCATGTGATTTTAACTTTCGAAATAATCTTTGATGAGGTACTCTATCAAAGGCCTTTGCAAAGTCTAGATAAATAACATCCACTGGCTCCCCTTTATCTATGATTTTAGTAACCTCCTCCATGAATTCTAATAGATTTGTTAAGCATGATCTCCCTCTAGTAAACCCATGCTGACTATTTCTAATTAGATTAAATTTTTCTAAATGCATTGCAATGTTTTCTTTGATTATTGACTCTAACAATTTACAGACTATGCTCGTTAAACTCACCGGTTTATAATTTGCCGGATCTGATTTTTTGCCTTTTTTGAATAAGGGGATCACTCCTGCATCTTTCCAATCCCGTGGAACAATCCCTTTTGTAAGTGATTGAGAACATAATATAGCCAATGGTTTTGCTAGTTGGTTTCTAATTTCATACAGCAATTTTGGGTGAATACCATCTTGACCTGGACATTTATTCACTTTCAACCCCTCCAATTTTTTAAAAACCATTTCCTCTGTAATACAGATTGATCTTAATCCCGCTGTATCCATGTCTCTTTGAAAAATATCTATAGGCTCCGGGATCTCGGAGCAGTCCTCCTTTGTGAAGACTGTGCCAAAGTACTGATTAAGCAGATTAGCAGCCTCCCTATTCTCACTTATTATTTTCCCTGTACTGTCTATGAGAGGGCCTACTTTGTCTTTCGTTCTTTGTTTATTTCTAACATAAGAAAAGAAGCTTTTACTGTCAGTCTTGATCCTCTGAGCAAGTTTTTTTTCAAAGTCTATTTTTGCTGTTTTATTCGCTTTCTGAGATATGTTCTGCTTGTCCAAATATTTTAAATATGTTTCTTCTGATTTACCTGCCTCTATATATTTTTGCCATGCTTTATTTTTTGCTCTTCTACATTTCACTACAAATCTAGTTATCCACTTTTTACGCTTGGGGTTTACCTCCCTACATGGAACACATTCCTCTTTTAGCGTTTCTAGAACTGTTTTAAAACTTTCCCACTCCTGTTCAACATCTGTTCCTACAATAATATCTTTCCAGATTATGTGGTTCGCTGCCTCTTTCCTCCTCTTAACATCTGTCTTAGAGTAGTCGTATGTTCGCGTGTTTATGTTTACTTCTTTCCCTGCAATAAGATCCCAACGGATGATTTGATGGTCACTTGAGCCAAACAGTTCCCCAACGGTAACGTTTTCAATCATATTTTCCTCTGTGGTAAAAACTAGGTCGAGTATGTTTTTGCCTCTGGTGGCTGCTTCTACATGTTGAATTAAAAAATTGTCAGTTATGCACGTAACAAAAGGTTTTGACTCTACAAGTGCTTCTGCCATATCCCATTTTATTTCTGGATAGTTGAAATCTCCCATTAATAATAATTTCCCTTTACTTGCCTTTGCTATGCTACTAATCAGCTCCTCATCTTCCTCTTTTTGACTTGATGGACATCTATAGTACACTCCAATCACTGTTTTTTCACCCCCACTTTCTATTTCTCCCCATACACTTTCATTTTTGTTACCGCATGATAAATAATCTTTGATCGTTATATTAACAGAATTTATACAGTATAATAAAACGCCACCTCCCTTAGTCTTGTCTCCAATTATCCTATCTTTCCTTAACATTGTATATCCCTCAATTTCAAGTTCACTATCTGCAATCTCCTCATATGTCCATGATTCTGTTAACCCTATTATATCTGGTTTTTCTTCTTCTACATACAGTTCCAATTCTTCTCTTTTATTTACTATGCTTCTCACATTTGCATAAAAACATTTTAGTTTGTAATGTTGTTAGTTTTCCTCTTTTTGCTTCTGCTTTATCATTTTAGTGTTTGCTTTTCTACTATGTATTTCACACTTCCCTGACACCAAATTACCCCTTTGACTACATCCTCTATAGCACCCTATTGTAGGCCTATCTTGATGACAGTGATGATGATGATGTGGGTGATGATGATGACGGTGATGACAGTGATGATGATGATAGTTGTGACGATGATGATGGTATTGATGATCTTGTAATGATGATTTGATGGTGATTATGATGTGGTAATAATGAGGATGCTGTGTTGATGATGATGTGGTGATGATGATGATGACGTGGTGATGATGATGTGTTGATGATGCTGTGGTAATGATGAAGGTGAAAATGTGGTGATGATGGTGCGGTGATGAGATTGATGATGGTGATTTGGATGGTATGGCTGCTGATGAAAACATAAGTTTAATTGTTCAATTTATTTGTGTTTCTAACCAACTGAATTGTATGCATTGGTTGGTTCGGCAAGTAAACAACAAACAGAAGAAGACTGGAGAAATGCAACAATACTCCCCATATGGAAAAAAGATTCTACAAAATATCGAGGAATATCATCGCTTAATCATACTGGTGAAATAATGGAAAAAAGACTACGCCCAATCATAGAACACCAGAAGAGCGAAGTATAGATGGGATTTAGTAAAAACAGGATATGTTCTGATACCATCTTCGCACTCAAGCTAGGAGAGGCAACTAGGAGAGGCAACAATCAAGTACTATCGAGCACTACATGTTGCTTTCGTGGACCAAGAGAAGGCATTCGATCGAGTAAGTGATACCACCTGTGGACAACATTAGAACGTTATGGAGTAAATAAACATTTGACAAGCCTATGAGAAAGTCTTTTTGTAAATAGCCAATGCACAATAAGAACAGCCGCAGGATATTCCATAAAATTTGTACGACAAGGTAGTGTACTATCGTCTTTGTGTATCATATCACATATATAGTGTATCGTATCACATATATAGTGTATCACATATATATAGTGTATCATATATATAGTGTATCGTATCACATATATAGTGTATCACATATATAGTGTTTCACATATATAGTGTATCTTATCACATGTATAGTGTATCATATATATATAGTGTATCACAAAAATAGTGTACCACATATATGTTGTTCCACATATATAGTGTATCACATATATAGTAAATCACATATATAGTGTATCAAATATAGTGTATCACATTTTTCCATCGCTTCTTGCAAGGTGTTATAGAAATCAATCATTTCACAATCGTCTGCTGCTGATGTTGGTGCATACACTTGAATTATTGTTAAATTTCTAGTTTTTTTTCTTTAGTCTGATTTCAATTATGCGGTCGTTGACTGGATTGTAACTGAGTAGTGCAGGTGCTGTCTTCTTTGACAGAATAAATCCGACCCCGCTTTTCCCACCCTTGTCCGTCCCAGAGTATATACATGTTTCTCCTGAGGAGCTGGTACAGTACCCTTGACCGGCCCATCTATGCTCAGAGACTCCAAGAATATCTATCTTGGTTCTCTTCATTTCTCTACCGATCATGAACACCTTGCCCTGGTATAGGCTCCTGACGTTCCAGGTGCCTATTCTTAGTTTTGTTTTTAGTCCCATTTCAGAGTTTTCCACTGTAATGCAGTCAGGCTTTAGGCCGTCATCTCTATTACTTGTACTGACTCTGAAATCGGCCTCTTCCCCAGTTGGCGTCGATGATCTGCCTGGCCTGAGGGCCTCACCATTAGATCTTTGAGTTTCGTTTCTCTCGACTGTCATACGTTTCTTGGCATTTTACATCCAGTAGTTTGCCATTGCTTTCTGGACGTTGTTCTAGCCGCTTACCGACTATGGTCTCTGGTGCGCCCTTAGCCCGATACCAGGCGTTTCCAGCTCCCGCTTTCAGAGTCGTTGTCGCACAGGTCTATCTTCCGCCTCATCCACCAGCAGCTGTGTGTACTTGTCAGGGGTAGACTCCCCTTCTTGTCATTTCACCCACGTAGTTTAGCCGGTCAGCCAAAGCCGTTGCCCGGGGGGGGGGGGGGGGCGCTGCCGTACACAGGCAGACTCTATGAGCCATACGTGAGCTAGACAGAAGCGGGGGAACCAAATAGGATCCTGGCCATCAAGGATGTGGCTGCCTCTCACCGTGAGGTGCTATCCCTTACACACTTCTGCCCTACCCCCTTGGTCATCATTGGCAATTTCAATGCGAAAGTCGGAGAGGAAAAAGCCGAAGAGGAGAGAAGTGTTCGATGACCTTTTTGCTTTGGGACACAGAAATGAGCGAGGAGAAAAACTGGTTGAATTCTGTACGAAAACAACTTCTCCATTGCCAACACCTTCTTCAAACAACATCCACGAAGACTGTACACTTGGACCTCCCCTGATGGCAACAGCAGAAACCAAATAGACTACATCCTAGTGCAACAAAGATGGAGATCAAATGTGCTGTGAGAAAAACGCTGCCAGGAGTAGACTGCGATACGGACCATGAATTACTGTTTGCAGTTTTCCAAACAAGACGAGGTAGGATCAACAAAGGTTGCCAGCCAATACCCTTCGATGTATCAGCAATACCTACTGAATACAACATCAAAGTAGAAAACAAAGTTGAGGCGTTGCTTGCTGTACAGGAAGAGATGACATCTGAGGAGTTGACATCGTACGCAAGGGATATTTTGATCTCGACAGCAAAAGAAATGATTCCAAAGATATTGCACAAGACACAGAGCTATATAACAGAGGAAACACAGAAACTCATTGCAGAAAGGCAACAATTAAAACAAATGGGAAGCAAGGGGACCAACACAGCATTTAAAAACTGAGCAAGAAATGTTAGAAGAGAAATAAGAAAAGATAAAAGAAGATGATTAGTAGAAACGTCTAAGGATATAGAAAACCTACAACAACAAGGCAGAGAAAGAGATGCATTCAAAGCAATAAGAACACTGACAGGGGAATGCCGTCCGGTTCCACATGTCATAAATGACAAAGAGGATAACACATTAACAGAAACCAAAGACATACTGAATAGATGGAGAGAGTACTGCAGAACCATGTATGGAGATAGCACAAAGCGCTCAGGTTACAATCCTACCAAAGGATGAGAAAGAACCAGAACCAACATTGAAAGAAGTACGCTCTGCAATTAAAAGCCTGAAAAAGGGAAAGTTCTCCAGGATGCGATGATATCCCAGCAGAGCTAATACAAGCAGGAGGAGAGGCATGTGCTCAAGTCTATCACAAGCTGTGTAAACAGATATGGCACAGTGCAGAGTGGCCAGAAGTATGGAAGAAATCAATTTATATTCCCCTCCCCCAAAAAGGCAACCTGAAGCTGTGCATGAACTACCGAACTATCGCGCTGATCAGCCACGCTGGCAAGATACTCTTGCGAATCCTATTAAGAAGGATAGAGAAAAGGTTTGAATATGAAATTCACGTAGTCTAGGCATGTTTTAGGAAAGACAAAGGGACCCGTGACCACATATTAAATTTAAGGAATATCTATGAAAAATGTAGAGAGTTTCAAGGTAGCCATGTACACATGTTTCATTGATTACACTAAGGCCTTCGACACGGTAAAACAATAAAATATGTGGAGAATCATGAAGGAAATGGGGTTTCCTTTGCATATAGTCCATCTCATTGAAACATTATACCAAGATCAACAAGCTGCTGTCCGAGTATCTGGGCAAACATCACATTGGTTTGCAGTACAAAAGGGAGTCCGACAGAGGTGTATCCTCTCACCTTATCTGTACAACATATATGCGGAATGTATAATGAGAAATGTTCGAGAAGATAAGGACATTGAAAGTTTCGACCCATTGGGGGTTACGAGATTCCAGAATTACAATACGCAGATGACACAGTGATACTATCAAGAAGTGCAGAAGGGCTAGAGCAGCTACTTTCAGCCGTTAATGGACAGAGTAAAGATCAAAATCTGTTCATAAACATAAACAAAACAAAGATAATGACCACTGACAAAACACAATGTCAGCATAAATTTACAGTGGGTGGTGAGGAAATAGATCAGGTCACACATTTTGAATATCTGGGCTCCAGAATAGGCAAAAATGGTGACTGCTCGAAAGAAATCAGAAGAAGACTAGCTATGGCAATGCAGAGACTGAACAGCCTGAAGAAATTATGGCAGGGTACCAACAAAAGGATAAAAGTAAAAGTCTTGAGAGCCTGTGTTTTTCCTGTGGCAGCTTATGGCTGTGAAGCATGGACGATTACCAAAACTTCTAGACTTCGAGTCAAAATGTTACAGAAAGATCCTCAAAATACCCTGGACAGAAGAACAAATTTAGACATTCGGCAAGAGTTGAGCATAGAAGAGAACTGGTTTATCAATTCCATTTTGGTTAGAAAATGCAAATACTTTTGTCCCATCAAGAGACACAACGGTCTTGAGAGAACGGTGATGGAAGGTATGGTGCCAGGCAAAAGAGGAAGGGGTAGACCAAGAAGACGATGGCACCAAGATATCCAGGAATGCCTGAGTATGACAGTGGCGGAAGCTGGTGTTTTGGAAAGGGAACGAGTTTCTGACAGACTGTGAGGGGAGCGACGTTCTACAAAGGACATGCCACATGATGAGTGTATCACATATATAGTGTACTACATATACAGTGTACTACATATATAGTGTATCACATATTTAGTGTATCATATATATAGTGTATCTCATATATAGTGTACCACATAATAGTGTATCACATATATATTGTATCACATACATAGTGTTTCACATATGTATATAGTGTATCACAAAAATAGTGTACCACATATATGGTGCTCCACATATACAGTGTATCACATATATAGTGTACCACATACATTGTGTGTCACATATATATTGTATCACATATGCAATGTATCACATATATCTACGCAATATTAAACAACGCCAACATTTACTTATTGTATTTTTTTTACTTTCCTACGACATTTTTTACATTGCTGGGGTAGTTGAGAGGTTTTGAAGGCTGAGGACTACAGACCGCTTCGCCACTGCTGTCGCCATATCGTGTGCTGGCTATCTTTGTTTATCCCCCCCCCCCTACACACCCCACCCCCCACCCCCAATGAAAAACAATATATGCCATATCGGGGATTCAAACCACCGCCCTCTTTGTCGGCAGGCAGGCCTCGAAACCATTCGGGTACGCGCTCTCCTGTTCAGGAGGAAAAAAACCTCAGTGATCACTTAAATGAAGTTCTGTTTGCTGATGACCAAGCACTAAAAGCAGCCTCAGACAAAACAGTTGCATGGATATATCAACAATCTTAGTGAGGTCTGTATAGATTACGGTATGAAAATCATCATTGAGAAAACGGAAGTTATGGCGATTGTAAGAAAAGAAATAGAAACAACAATATTCATTCAAAATCAACAAGTAAAACAGGTGAATAATTTCACGCACCTAGATTATCTCAGCAGATGGCAAAGGCGACATCGAAACTCAACACGGATGTAAAAAAGCAAATCAAATTATTAGGCAAATGTCCCCGAAATGACTATGTAAGCGTGTGACAATGGATACAAGAAGAGCGTTATGGAACACACTAATTCTACCCACATTGTGCCATCATTGCCAGAATTGGACAGTAACAAACAAAGATAAAAGAATCATCATATCAACATAGACGAAATGCCTGGGCAAAATGCTTGGAGTAACAAGAATTGATAGAATCAGAAACGAAGATATTAGGAAACATGTAGGTACAACACCAGTAAAACCTCGACAAGAGACAGCAAACCAAATAGTTCCGCCACGGGACACGTCAAACGCCAGATAGTATCCCACACAAAGCAATGTCATACAAAGTCAAGGGCAGATCATACAAAAGAAGGATACCAGAAATGACAAGCAGTAAAGTTCCCTGTGTATGAAGCACATACTAGTGCCTGGTCAAGAGACCTCTTCACAACATGACAGTTAAAGGCACAAGCAGGACAAAAAGCGAAAAGAGAGATGAGAAAGTAATCCAGTTCTGCTTGTTTATTTGTTTTCTGTTGAATCGACTGGATAAGCATGTGCCACTTCTATCTTTTGGCACGAGACATTATCTAGCGAGCTCTTACTAACTTTCCTTTAAAATTGTGACACGCGATGGAGGATCACAGAGACTGCGTTTAATGGAAGCACCTGGGTATGCCAATCTTAGACCAGCCTGACCTGAAAAAGCTTTGGAGCAGTCAATCAGTTGACGTTTACAGCGATGTAAGTGTCACGTGTCTGCAGCCTTCCAGCGTATGCACATCCGCTATTATGTGAATTACACAATAAACAACACAACACGGGCACTAAAACACACATATAATATACATACTACACACAACAGGTGCAGGGGGTTTAAAGTTAACAAATGACCACCACAATAACATGACATGGTACGTTGTTTTTAATAACATTTAATGTGCTGCAGCTGACTACTTTAAAGTAAACTTGCATTTTGTGTGTTTTCTTTCCACTCATGCCGTTGAGCTACGTGTGGAGCTTAAGTCATCTGTGATGCGCCAAGTGCGTTGCGTCGGTCATTGCTGCACACTCACTTTAATGCCATCTGTCCACATGACTAGCGACCGCCCTCCTGTCTTGTAGCCAGATCTATCGGCGTTGTGGGTCATGATTGAAAGTTGATGAGGGTGTATTCTCATTAGATGATTGAATCATTGTATGAAGTGCCTGGAAATGTACTCTGCACACGATGTAGTTCCGACCATACTTAGAAAGTCTTCTCGAATGCTGTCTTGTCTGTTAACACCGGAAGTTTCTCATACACATTATTTCACACGCCGAAACTCTGCTCTCAATCGCCCTGGACATAGGCCATGTTTGACGCTGGTGCACCAAATTACAGCTGAGATGGTGAAAGCATGCGGTCACCCACTCTACACGGCCCTAGCGAGCAGATTTTCTCGATACTTACAGACAACAGATATCCCGTCTACCTGGCGCGAGTCACAGACCGCCCTAATCTACAAGAAAGGAGATAAAGAAAACCTGTCCAACTACCGCCCAATCACCCTCCTTCCGATACTGAACAACATTTTTACCAAATGCCTCCTAACAAAGATTCACAAGACTCTCGAGGAGGCACAACCAACCAAACAAGCTGGATTCAGACAAACATACAGTACACTAGATCACAAGCTGGATTCAGACAAACATACAGTACACTAGATCACAAGCTGGATTCAGACAAACATACAGTACACTAAATCACAAGCTGGATTCAGACAAACATACAGTACACTAGATCACAGGCTGGATTCAAACAAACATACAGTACACTAGATCACAAGCTGGATTCAGACAAACATACAGTACACTAGATCACAAGCTGGATTCAGACAAACATACAGTACACTAGATCACAAGGTGGATTCAGACAAACATACAGTACACTAGATCACAAGCTGGATTCAGACAAATATGCAGTACACTAGATCACATAACAATCTGCTGCAATCTGATCGAAAGGTCACGAGAGCACCAAACACTGCTAATACTCACATTCATCGACTACAATAATGCCTTGGTTGAAACAGAATTCGTGTGGAAAGCGCTGGGCGAGCAAGGAGTAGATCTCCACTACATCGAAATACTCAAGAAATGCTACGAAGGATGCACCACCGTCATCCGCACATCCACTCAACCCATCACTATCGCGACGGAGAAGGGAGTACGGTAAGGAGACCCCATCTCGCCGAACCTATTTTCTGCATGCCTGGAGTCGACGATGAGGCACTGCGACTGGGACAACTACGGCATCAAAATCGACGGAAGACGTCTTACACACCTCAGATTCGAAGACGACATCGTCCTAATCACAGAGACACCCCTGGAAGCGAAAGAGATGCTGCGGTCACTAGACACAGAAGGCAGGAAAGCAGGTCTAGCTATGAACCTAGGGAAAACCAGAGCTATGCGCAACCGTTTCGCAGAGCCCAAACCAATACTCTTGAGTGGAACGCCCATAGAGGACGCTGACGAATATATTTATCTGGAAAGGCTCCTCAACATGGAGAACAACATAAAACTTGAGATCGCAAGGCGGAAACGGGCGTGCTGAGCAGCCTTCAACTCCATCATGGCAGCAACAGACGCCACAAAAGCCACCAGACTACGTGCGGACATCTTCGACTCGATAGTCCTGCCAGCGCTCTGCTATGCTGGCGAAACCTGGTCTCTAGCCAAAGCAGCAGAGAACAAACTGAGAACAGCACACACATCTCTAGAAAGACGCCTCGTATGCTTAACTCTCAGAAAACCGCGGCAAAGCGAACTACACAATAGTGACATGCGGAGAATGTCACACATCAAGTACGTCAACCATTCGAAACACCGCTGGGCTGATCATATATCCAGAAGACAAGACGAAAGATGGAGTGCCATAACCAACATGTGGTACCCGCGCGACAAAAAGAGACCTCGGGGACAGCCCCCAACTCGCTTCCGAGATTCACTAGAAAAATACAATATTCACGACCCCACAACAGGCATACTACTATCACACTGGACGAAACGCGCCCTCGACAGAAACGACCGGATCCTGAGTTGGAACTCGCTCAAGGGTGATCACCTCCTGACGAAGAACGGGTCGAACTAAGAACTAAGAGCATAAAGTCGGCATACAAATACTTTTATCAGTTGTTGTTTTGTTACCAACTAATGGTTGAGTGCCTCAGTAGTGGTGACAGCTGATTAGTTGCCGTAGATGCTTTCTAACACGGTCTCGATCTCCCCGTTCAGCTAAAAAAATACTGGCCAAATACTTGAACTCTTGGGCCTGTTGAAGAGCAATATCATTTACACTTCAGCTGAGTGTCCCAGGTGATCTGGTTATCTTCATAGTTTCTGCTTTTGTTTGTTTTGCATATTATATTTGCAGTTTTGGTTTTACAGCAATAGTTTTACTTGACGAGACTGCCAGTCCCATGCACAACTCTTCTTTTATTCAATGTTACGACATGTTTGGAAAGCTGCGAGTTCCATTTAGCGCATGTCTGGTTATATTTCAGGGTTTCTTTATGAGGGTAAGTAATATCATATCTACTTTTAGCGTACAGTCGGGATGTGATACTCTTAGTGCACAGTCGAGATGTGATACTCTTAGTGCGCAGTCGAGATGTGATACTCTTAGTGCACAGTCGAGATGTGATACTCTTAGCGTACAGTCGAGATGTGATACTCTTAGTGCACAGTCGAGATGTGATACTCTTATTGCACAGTCGGGATGTGATACTCTTAGTGTACAGTCGGGATGTGATACTCTTGGGACCAACAACGAAAAAGAAGAAGTTTGTTCCTTCATTTTCAGACAAAGATGTTGGATCAAGATGCTGAGCAGCGCATGAGCTGCAGCGGCCAACGACCCATAGCTGAGTGCTAGCGTCAGGGCCAGCCAAGACTCTTATACACCTCCACGCGCTGATCCTGGATAACAGGCTGCAACAGAGCAGACTGGCTAAGGAAAATGGATCGAAGAGGGAATGCTAACCCGGTACTCAAAAAATGCTTGCTGAAGACGGATGTACTGGACCGGAAGATGCAAATATCGCATTCAAGCCGCAAACTACGACACAACGCATTCCGTTCTCTGGACTATATTCTGCCACTTGAGTCCTTTTCAGGGTTTGAGAACGAACGAATTAAAATATGGAGATAGTAACAGTGTTCAAAGCATTCTGTTTCTTCTCTCCTTCTTTGTTCTCTTTCTTCTGTCCTTCTTCGTTCTCTTTCTTCTCTCCTTCTTTGTTCTCTTTCGTCTAACCTTCTTCGTTCTCATTCTTTTCTCCTTCTTTGTTCTCTTTCTTTTCTACTTCTTTCTTCTCTTTCTTTTCTCTTTCTTTGTTCTCTCTCTTCTCTCCTTCTTTATTCTCTTTCTTCTCTCTTTCTTTGTTCTCTTTTTTCTCTCCTTCTACGTTCTCTTTCTTCTCTCCTTCTTCGTTTTCTTTCATGCGTCATTTTGAATACATCTTAGGAAAAAATTGGGCAACTTAAGGGAGATAAACCGAGTTGTCTTTGTGCGTGACAAAGGCAAGAATAGCACCACTGCCACACAGAGAGCATGTCGTAAGAGGCGACTAACTGTGTGACATGGCATAACACCGGCAATGGTTAGGTGGTTTGTTTAGAGCAGCATAGATGGTACCCAATAAGCTGCGGGTCTACTTTGCTCTAGTGTTTGAGTCTATTAATAGGGACTCGCAAACCGATTAACCACCTTCCGAAATCGCTTGCCCCAACGCAGCGGAGTATTAAGCAGCTCGAGCCTAGTCGGCTAAGCAAGAAACCCTTCTCCCGGCTACATCCAGCTCATACCAGAGCTGGGATCTGCACAGATGCATTTGTCCCTGTAGAAGTACATGTCGAATAAGAACTAAAAAGGAAGATTACTTAAAAAATAAAGGCACTGCCGTCGGGGATGATGTGCTAGTCTCTCATTATTTTGAGATTGGGGTCATCAAGTTCCATCCCTCGTCTCCGGATATCGTTAACTGAAAATCAGTTGCTCATTTGCGGATCGGTAAGCTGGAGCTTTGATCCCAGACCCTTGACACTCTAACTCCTTGGACGCCTGAGCTTATTGGTGTCGGTTTGTACAAGAATGCCAATGCTGATAGTTTAATATGATTTGTATGCTCATCAAATGCTGGAAGAACTTCGATTATGGGCATTCGTCCGTCGGTATCGTTCACCTTCTTCTGTAATATTATCCTTCAGTAGTTTACAGAAGCCTCAAACCTTTAAATAAATGAGTTGTTACTATGTTGTTGTTGTTGTTTTATTTTTTATTTATGTTTTTGTGTGCCTCATTTTTCTATTTCTCAATACGGTGTACGTTGCACTATTTTTATTTTTTAGTTGTTGTCGACCCAGTGCATGCGACTTCAGCATGCATTTTATGTAAGTGTCTGCTTCCTCCTGCGTTTTTTAGGGTTTGCTTCTCCGGGGTATGGGGGCCGGTGCTGTGATTGGGAAGCGAACCGAACACCTTCAGGTTGTGAGCCGTGTCACCTAACCACTAGCCCACACCTTCCCGATTTTATTCTTGACAGCGTTTCTTTGGACGAGTGCTACAGTGGATCCGCTTATATCTCGAGGCATACTGAGGAAGGCAAGCCTGGGTCCTCCTGACTGTAATGCAGTGTAGTGCATCTTATTAGACTCATCACCGAGGGGATCACTGTGTCGTTGGTCAGTCTGCTGTAACACCGCCTGTTTACAGAAGCTCTCAGTTGAATTATTATTATTATTACTATTACTATTAGTTGTATTATTACTATTACTTATATTAGTATTATTATCACCATTAGTAGTATTATTACTATTACTTAAATTATTATTATTACTATTACTATTAATATTATTACTATTATTATTATCATTTTAAAAAATTATTATTAGAATTATAATTAATAGTATTACTACTATTACTCATATTATTATTATTAATATTATTATTGTTTTTATTATTCACGTTTCTAATTAGATCAACACTTTAAGTCCGGTTCTCTAGATTAATTTTGCTGTGATGGATTGTTCTTCGAGGCATCCAAATGGTTGTATGGGCAGGTTCGACTGCTTAAACCAGTGATCAGATCATAGTTGCCTAAGCATAGAACATACTTGTAGGAAGCGTTTGGTTGCCTGTGCTGTATGTCCGTACGCACACATGTGTTACTGAGCCAAGTGGTCATTCAATCTGTAATGTTCCGTTATCAAGCAGATCACCTGCTTCGCTTTATCAAGACAGTGATAGTTGTCACTTGTTTGGTCGACTTTCCTTATGGCTTGGATAAGGCTTTTTTTTAAAGAAAGATGATTGTTTGCTCTTTTTTTTCTTATGTTGATACCTCCTTTGCCGATTTGGCTGCTGTCTCTCTTCCTGATATGCTGCAGTGTGATGGTATCCATTGTATTACTACCCGTTTCTTGGCTATTATTCTGCCTTAGGCCCTTTTTAAGCTCTGGCAGTTTATTATTCTTGAGGGCATGCAGAACCGGCATTGCAGTTCGACTACAGTCTGACTTGCTGTAATGTTTATTATTTCTGCAGCATTAATTAGTGTATGTACTTCAATCAAGTAGTTTCCACATAATTTTCCAGTGGAGGAACTAGTGGTTTCATTTTCTTTATCTGGGTTAGTTGGTTGGATGGTCAGTTGGTTGGTTGGTTGGTTGGTTATTAATCCAGATGCCTATGTTCTCCTGTCTTTTGTTCCAATACCATAAAGTAGTATCTGCAAGTGTTTGTGAGTTGTTGTTTGTTTCAGTACAAAGTGTTCCATTTGTTTGGCCTTGGAGGAATAAGGTTCCTGCGTCTCCATTCTTCACTGCTGTCGTTGCTGATCCATCAGTACGTATCTGAATATGTGAGTGAAATGAAGGTATGGGCTTAGCCAGTATGTTGAGCCCGATCATGTCATTAGGCTTTGCTCTCGTGGTGTTGGTATTGAATGGCATGCTAAGTCTTGCATGGGGAACATTGTGTTTGATAGTTTTATAATTATTTATTGTGTTGTTTATATTCACATTGTGCTGACATAATAAACCGTTCCATGCAATCAGACTTCCTGAAATCCATGCAGTTAGACTTCATGAAATCCATGCAATTAGACTTCCTGAAATACATACAATCAGAATTCCTGAAATACATGCAATCAGACTTTCTTAAATCCATGCTATCAGACTTTCTGAAATCCATGCAATCAGACTTCCTGAAATCCATGCAGTCAGAATTCCTTAAATCCATGCAGTCAGACTTTCTTAAATCTATCCAGTCAGTCTTCTTGAAATCCATGTAGTCAGATTTCTTAAATACCACGCGGTCAGACTTTCTGTACTCCACACAAGAAGAGTCAGTAGATACGCACTCAGAATATTGTACTCCACGCAAGAAGAGTCAGTAGATACGCACTCAGAATATTGTACTCCACGCAGTTACACTTCCTGTACTTCACGCAGGCAGGGTTCACTTGATGCGCTTACAGAATCACATGCTTACCTAACGATTGCAATACCGGGAAACCAGACAGACTTCACATTGTGGTAGCAATATCAGTTGCCGTTCTTTAAGTTTCATTATATCGTCAGACAAGAGATTTGCCAAACGTAAGACACATTCTTTACGATTCTGGGTGGCATGACATGAGAGAGTTAACACAGACCAGCAATTGAAAGGAACGTTTTAAGATCTCATCCATCTCGAAGGAGTATGCTCTTCCCTTGCTGTTTTGACATATTGTTTTCCTATCCACAATGTCTATTTTATTCTGCATGCACCCCACATGTGTGGGTTACTCGGTAGGAGCACAAGTGGGGAGATAACTATCGGATAACTTCCTGTCAGACATTTTACTTTTGTACTCCTATGGCGCATAAATGTTTTTAAACCTCAGTATTGTGGTTATAAAGATGCAATTTGTAGAAATCGTAGACATTATAAACAGAGCAAGGGAAAATCTGTAAAACGTTTATACTAGAGAGATTTCATGAGAACCTCGACAAAAGAAAATATGTAACGCGCTCATACTAGAGAGATATAAAGATAACCTAGACACAAGAAAATATGTAACGCGCTCGTACTAGAGAGATATAGAGATAATCTAGACAAAAGAAAATATGTAACGCGCTCGTACTAGATAGATTAAAAGAGTACATAGACAGGAGAAAATATGTAACACACTTATTCTAGAAAGATTAAAAGAGTAGTTAGACAGGAGAAAATATGTAACACATTTATTCTAGAAAGATTAAAAGAGTACCTAGACATCTGAAAATATGTAACACACTTATTCTAGAAAGATTAAAAGAGTACCTAGACAGGAGAAAATATGTAACACACTTATTCTAGAAAGATGAAAAGAGTACCTAGACAGGAGAAAATATGTAACACACTTATTCTAGAAAGATTAAAAGAGTACCTAGACAGGAGAAAATATGTAACACACTTATTCTAGAAAAATTAAAAGAGTACCTAGACAGGTGAAAATATGTAACACACTTATTCTAGAAAGATTAAAAGGGTACCTAGACAGGTGAAAATATGTAACACACTTATTCTAGAAAGATTAAAAGAGTACCTAGACAGGTGAAAATATGTAACACACTTATTCTAGAAAGATTAAAAGAGTACCTAGACAGGAGAAAATATGTAACACACTTATTCTAGAAAAATTAAAAGAGTATCTAGACAGGAGAAAATATATAACACGTTTATGCTAGAGAGATTTCAGGAGGACCTAGACACAAGAAAATATGTAAAACGTTCATACTAGAAAGATTTAATGAAACCATAACGCGTTCATTCGAGAGACATTTAAAGAGGCCACGGACAAACAGGCAGATGTTCGACAAAATAGATCATGTGCATACCAGATAGCTACACTCAAATTAACAGCTTAACAGAGTATGGAATGAAACTCGCCGCTATATATTTGATTCAGGAAAAACTATTTGACAGCTTAGACTGAGAATCGTATGGTTACTGCAGACAGTTCGATGAAGATGCTGAACATTGCATGTGCTGTAGCGGTCAGCGACCTTAAACACACTGCAAGCTTCCAGCTATCCATAACTGCCAAGACCCTTCTCCACCTGCACGTGGTGATCCTGGATAACAGGCTGCAAGACATAAGACTGGCTAAGGAGAAGGGATTGAAGACGGAAGGCTAAGGCGGTACCCAAAAATGCTTTGCTGAAGTCGGATGTGTCGGACCGGAAGGTACAAATATTTCAGGCAAGCTGTAAACCACGACACAGCGCATTCCGTTCTCCCGACTACACCCTGCTGCTTGCAAATCTCTTTTCAGGGTTTGGTAGCGGGAATTTGAGAACGAAGAAAAAGAATAATAAGAGGAAGAATAAGAGAAAGAAGAAGTACTAATGCAGACAGTTCACACATGCTGCATAATAGCACTTCAGACAAGAATGGATCAAGAGAGGGATGTTATGGACTGCCCGTGCAAAGAGAACCAAATGGACAGGTTATCACAGTTGAGATGACAGTTAACGAATGGGTCCCCACTGAGGATAGCCTCTTTTCCATTGCCTTTGTTATTTTTCAACATTCACACCCATAGGTGAGTATTGGTAATACGTTGGAGTTAAAACAATCTGCGCTTTGTGTGTGCCCTCAATGATTTTGGTTTCTAGATGTTCGTTAGTTGGGTAAAGGCACCTGTTATTGTATTTCCAAGGCAGGAGAAGTTCTATACCTGCTACTATATTTCCAAGGCAGGAGAAGTTCTATACCAGCTACTATATTTCCAAGGCAGGAGAAGTTATATAGCCTGCTACTATATTTCCAAGGCAGGAGAAGTTCTATACCTGCTACTATATTTCCAAGGCAGGAGAAGTTATATAGCCTGCTACTATATTTCCAAGGCAGGAGAAGTTCTATACCTGCTACTATATTTCCAAGGCAGGAGAAGTTATATAGCCTGCTACTGTATTTCTAAGATAGACACAAGTTTTATACCTGCTACTGTATTTCCAAGGCAGGAGAAGTTATATAGTCTGCTACTGTATTTCTAAGATAGACACACGTTTATACCTACTACTGTATTTCTGAGCTGAAAGAAGTTCTATAGTCTGCTACTGTTTTTCCAAGGCAGGAGAAGTTCTATAGACTGCTACTGTATTTCCAAGATAAGAGAAGTTCTTTACCTGCGGCTGCATTTGGCTATCTGTTAATCTAAAGAGTAGATATCAAGTTTACTTTGTTAATTATCACAGTTTGTTTTTTCTCAGTGTTAAATGTCCAATTTGTGTACCTGACTTGCGTTCTTCACTTGAATCACCAATTCCTACAATTCGTATTCGCCTTCAACTAGCAGGTTCGTATATCTGAGATATATATATATATTTTATTTTTGTTGCGTTAGCCTTATTTATCTATTCCCCAAGGATGTGTGCGTTGCACTGTGGTTTTTATTTTGCACCTGTCGGCCCAGTGCATCCGACTTCAGCATGTATTTTATGTAAGGGTCTGCTTCCTCCTGCATTTTCTAAGGCTTTGCTTCCCCGGAGTAACGGCCGGTGCTGTGATGGGGATCGAACCCAGCACCTTCTGGTTGTGAGCCGTGTCACTTAATAACCACTAGCCCACGTCGTCCCCTCTGAGATATTGATTGTCCACGATAATGAGTCGTTGCATTTCCTCCATCTGTCGAAACATATGTTCATTGTCAACGTTAAACAGACAAGGGGACAGTACGCATCTTTGTCGCACTCTCCCCTTTTTATATTTATATTAAGTGAGTAAATCTTTCCTGATCTTAGAGTGTCACATTACTGACAGTATGTGTTATTGTTGTTTGCTGTTATTGAATGTTCATAATAAGTAAGTTTACTATCTTTTGTGCTGGGGGTTGTAGTAGCTTTCCTCACATCCTGAGCGAGCTGATGAAAGTGGACAGAGGTCCCCCAGGTGGCTGTGCTACGTTTGGTTTTATCTGCGTGACGCTCACTACTACGGTGACCACGTCGATCCACATCTCGTCAGCCAAACTGCCTTGACAACAGCATGTTTCAAAGGAACGCTACATAGAAGAGAGATAGTGGTCTTGGTCAGTATATTGTCCCTGATCCTGACGTGACGTCCTGGTCAGTATAGTGTGCCTGATCCTGACGTGACGTCCTGGTCAGTATGGTGTGCCTGATCCTGACGTGATGTCCTGGTCAGTATATTGTCCCTGATCCTAACGTGACGTCCTGGTCAGTATAGTGTGCCTGATCCTGACGTGACGTCCTGGTCAGTATGTTGTGCCTGATCCTGACGTGACGTCCTGGTCAGTATGTTGTGCCTGACCAGACTAGCGACTCAGTTGCCCACCAGTATAGGTAACTGGATAGTCATTTGCTGTTTACCCCCTCCCCCGTGTTTTTTTCCAGACATATAATTAATTTCTCATTATGGACTGTCACAGACCTTTCAGTAGTCTATAAATCACATATAAATGAGTTTTTGCACTTCTAAATTTGTGTCTGCTAGTCTCATCATACAGAACATTCCTTCTCTTGTCTAAATGCAAATTGTTTACCTGGTACTTCGTTGCTTAGTCTAAGTCTAATTTTGTACTTAATAATTCTGACGAGAATCCTAATAGTGTTGATCATCATCCTGATTGCTCTAAAATGCTCGAGGCTTATTGGGTAGAGTAATAATGATTGATGGAATCAGGTCCCTCGGTACATATCCTGTATTATAGATTATGTAGATCAAAGAATTTATCAACACCGAATTTCTATAGAATCTCAATCATTTCTATATTTATTATAGCCACGCATATTGCTTCCTCTTGCTTATTTCTGTTATTGTTTTCTTTATTCCTTATAAGAGAATCCTGTGGTCTTCGTTATTAAATACTCATGTTTTGTTACTTCTCTTGTTTTTCAAGAGTTGACTCTTATATATATATATATATATATATATATATATATATATATATATATATATATATATATATATATATATATATATATTCTGCACATCTAATTGTTATATCTTTCTCATCAAGAAAGATATCGTTAGTCTTCGCCGTAATGCGTCATATTTCTTGAGCCATCCTTGTCTTTGTTTTTCTGCAAACGGCGCAGTCGTGCTGGACTTCTTTTCTATGTCTTATATTATTTTGTCATTTTCTTCTATCAACTGATCTTCTTACATGATGGCACATAGAACGCGTCTCATTGTCCAGTAGACTATATTCATATACCGTGGAGAGTATTTAACTTTCTTTCTTTCTTTCATCCTGCTTACAATTTCGTCTGTCATTCATACTTGATGTTTTGTAATCTCTTTTATCGATATCATTTTATTTGCTGCTTTTGTGCTTGTTTGTAGACATTCCTCCTTAGTTGTTCCTTTCTCTTCAGTGGTTTGTCTTTGATATTATTCCATGCTTTCTGGCAGTAGGATGTAATATTTATGTCTGACTTCCAACAAATATTTTTTGTTTTGAATATGAGCAGCAATGATGGCGCCGTGCCGGCTGCGGGTCTACATTGCTCTGCTGTTTTGATTCATTATCGATGCCACCAGGAAATGGATTTGCTTGCAATTCACACTAGTCGACTTAGAACTGTGTTAACGGAAACGTGTCGTTCTTTTCCATTTGGAATGGGTAATTCGTTCATGTTTTGTTTTGTTTTTTTGTCTTTTCTTCCCTCCGACTATTCTGGCTTTGGCCTCGGCTATATGAATTATCACTACGCTTAAGCCTATATCGTATTTCACGTCCTAGCTGCAGACAGCGTCAATTTTGGTGTAACTGGGAAATTTATACACGTGACAAAAATGGACGAGAACACGTCCAGAGAGATATGCCCAACACTTTAATCCAAATCACCGCGCAAGTCACTCATATCAGCGGACACAGCAAGAGACAAAAATCTGTCTACATATCTGAACAGAGACAGTGGTCTTCATCACATGTGATGGACGAATCACCTCTTCTTTTAATGCTGATATTTCTATTTGTGTATACGTTGTGCATCTTCTTTCTAAACGTTTCAGTCTGATGACTATTTAGATTACTACGGGTTTTAATTCATATTTACGTCTGCACATGTAAGAGTTATTTTTTTCTCAATTTTTACACCAATTTTTTGTATGTGTTCTTTATAATAATACAGTCAGTCTGATTTCTGATTATATTTCCTACAACGTGTATGATCATCTTGGAGATTCTTTGAAAAAATGTGAAACATATAACTATTTTGTTTTCTTCACAAAAGTGTGATACATATAACTATTTTGTTTTAATCACAAAAATGTATTACATATAACTATTTTGTTTTCTTCACAAAAATGTATTACCAATAACTATATTTGTTTTCTTCACAAAAATGTGCTACATATAACTATTTTATTTTCATCACAAAAATGTATCAGCCTATTTACTATCTCGTACCTTTTTCCGGTTCAAATTGCCTTACTGCATTCTTGTATTTTCTTCTCCTAATTAGAACTTCACAGATCCTACTACAATCCTAAGAAATGTGTATTGTATTGGTTTGGAGGTGTATTGTAAATTTGTATATCATTCTTATATTTTTTTCATTATTGTGTTCTTGAGTTGGTGCATATGTTTACAAAAAAAAAAGCAATATTGAATGGTTTAATCCTCGCCATTATCAACATCATCCCATCATTGTGTGTTCAACAGTCACAAACTTTTTGAAATCAATATTTCTACTCCTCGTTCAGAATTTACTCCTCCTGAATGCATAAATGCATACTACTCTTGCTGTTGTCAGATTTATGTTATAACTTGTATCCAGCAACCCTTTTGCCTTACACGTACTTGAAGCCAAATCTTTTTACATTGTGAGCATGCAGCAGAAGTTGCTGGAGTTGCCTTCTCACCAATTTATTTTCTATCTTGATATGTATTCAGCTCAAGGGGTAGTTCTTACTATATTTATAAAGTTCTTATTTCTTATTTTAAATCTTCATGTGGTCCCAATGAATGTTTTCAGACAATTCATTTCACATTCTCTAACGTTCCTATCGTGTGTATGGCCCAATGAAGTAAAAAGTTAACTTAATAAAAATAAAGAAAGTAGTAATACAAGGACCAAGTTTGACACTGGCAGTAGAAAGTTTGTATAAATACGAAATACATGATCAAATAAACGAAATAGTCAATTAAACCAAATATGGATGCGCATCAGGCTCTCAATTAATGTCTAACTCTGGAACTCTCATATCAGCATCATGTATCCTTTGTCACCTATTGTCGTCGGGGATCAAGTGTTCCAGACTTCATCTTACGAGGTTTCATATTGTCTTAGGTGTGGTCACGAGTTCCTTTCGTCAACGCCTAGCCGTCCCTAATTGAAAGTTATGTACCCATTTACAAATGGCATTGTTGAACGATACAGTTACCCACACAGAAAAGGTAAAGCATAGCTGGGCTGTCCTTCCGCTTCAAAGAAATGGGGACCGATTTGTAGCACAGCGACAGCAGTCTGGTACCCACGACACAGAAAACTACCACAGGGAAGACCACTTACGCGCTGGCCTGACTCCGTCGAACTCAGAAACAACATCCACAATGCTACAGACAGGGAACTTATCACCCCCTTGTCAACTGTGGCCCAAGACAGAAGACAATGGAAACGAAGGTGGGACCCATTTACAGCTAGGAAAACTTGGAAGTGTTTAGATGTAGACTTGGTATCTTACCAGTGAAAGGTAATCTCACAAACTACGCTGCGACTAATGGAAAATTATGTGTTATGAGTTAGCTAATGTGAACCAGGTTGTACAGGTTCCACCCACCATATAAATATGTATCTTTGTCTACCCAGACTTACTTTATTTTATTATGTAACTTTCACTGTATTTGGATTAAAGTTAGTAAGAAACTACCCTGGTTACCAAGCTCACTCTCTGGTCACGAACTACTTTGGACTAATAGCAAGATGATCAGCCGAGATGGCTAGGTGTAATTCATGATGCAGACACTCTTGTCGCACCTCCCCTGAGACCATGGGTCGTTGAAACCTGCGGGACTCCATTCCCTACCGTTTCCGTTAATCGTTTCGCAAGTGCCTTACCTCTAGAGCACAGCGACCCCCCCCCCCCCCCACCCCCATAAATTGATAATGTCCCTCTATCAAGACATGCAGTAACACTGAAGCTGGTATCTAGGCAACCTCGATGTCTCTTTAGCCATTACCTGATCGAGACATATAAATGTGAAGCGTATTGCACTCATTCTGAGACAAACAATTGCTTACACGTTACATTGTGTTTCCTCTGCTCTTGCGTAGTGTTAACTCAAATTGTAGGTTTATGTAGAAGTGACAGCCACGCTGGCCAGCGTAATGACATAGGTGACACGTAAACCTCGCACGCTGGCCAGCGTAATGACTTAGGTGACACGTAAACCTCGCACGCTGACCAGTGTAATGACTTAGGTGACATGTAAACCTCGCACGCTGACCAGTGTAATTACTTAGGTGACATGTAAACCTCGCACGCTGACCAGTGTAATGACCTAGGTGACACGTAAACCATGTTACCGAACAGCTCAAAAGAATTTCCCGCTGTGATGTCATGTTATTTCATATCAAGTTATGTTACACAGAATCGACCACATCGTAGTCTGGAAGACTCATAGGTGTTCACTCAGCAAATGGTAACATATTTGAATAATGACGATTTTTGTTGTCTACTAATTGTTCACACTCCACTCCGCTATTTTAGAAACCGCTCTTTGACCCACTTGCAGAGAGTGTCCTGCAACATGTATATCACAAATTCATTGATTGAAGCGTCATCCATCCGACACTCATTGATTAAAGCGTCATCCAAAAGACACTCATTGATTGAAGCGTCATCCACCCAACAGACACTCATTAATTGAAGCGTCACCCATCCGACAGACACTCATTGATTGAAGCGTCACCCATCCAACAGACACTCATTGATTAAAGCGTCATCCAAACGACACTCATTGATTGAAGCGTCACCCATCCGACAGACACTCATTGATTGAAGCGTCATCCATCCAACAGACACTCATTGATTCAAGCGTCACCCATCCAAAAGATACTCATTGATTCAAGCGTCACCCATCCAACAGACACTCATTGATTCAAGCGTCATCCATCCAACAGACACTCATTGATTCAAGCGTCACCCATCCAACAGACACTCATTGATTCAAGCGTCACCCATCCAACAGACACTCATTGATTGAAGCGTTAACCCATCCAACAGACACTCATTGATTGAAGCGTCATCCATCCAACAGACACTCATTGATTCAAGCGTCACCCATCGAACAGACACTCATTGATTCAAGCGTCATCCATCCAACAGACACTCATTGATTCAAGCGTCACCTATCCAAAAGACACTCATTGATTCAAGCGTCACCCATCCAACAGACACTCATTGATTCAAGCGTCACCCATCCAACAGACACTCATTGATTCAAGCGTCACCCATCCAACAGACACTCATTGATTCAAGCGTCACCCATCCAACAGACACTCATTGATTGAAGCGTCATCCATCCAACAGACACTCATTGATTGAAGCGTCACCCATCCAACAGACACTCATTGATTGAAGCGTCACCCATCCGGCAGACACTCATTGATTGATTTCAAAATATTCACATTTACGCATATCTATTGTCCCCACACAAAGGATACTCTATAAAGACAAAATATCCCCATTTATTGCATATCTATTGTTCCCACACAAAGGACACTTTATGAAGACAAAATGTTTCCCTTTCTTCGTATCTATTGTCCTCACACAAAGAACACTTTATGAAGACAAAATATTTCTTGTATTGCATATCTATTGTTAAAACACATGGTACTTTATGAAGACAAAATCTCCACTTTACATATATCTACTGTCTCCACAAAAGGTACTTTATGAAATCAAAATGACCCCCTGTATGTACATCTATTGTCCCCACAATAAGCCGCAAAAAGCACAAATTGTAACAAAAGTAGATACTACGATATCCTTCGGCTACCTGGCAGCAGACAAACGATTATTTGAACACCAGGATTTCAAGTACTGTGGTCAAAAAAGTTATTTTATGAAGACAAAATATCACCTTTTTCCTTGTCATCAATCCCACCATGCTAGATTCATACAGTTTCCTGAATGTTTAAGAAATGTCCTAAATCCACTCTTGCAGTAACAATCCCTTTGGCACCTTCTACATCGGGAATGGAAGTAGTGCTTTCGATACACGCCTTAAGAATGCCATATGACATAGGCATTCAGCTATAATTGAACTGAGGATCATAGATTTCTTTGTTATTTGGGTGGAAGGCCCAATGAAGTAAAAAGTTAATTTAATAAAAATAAAGAAAATTGTAATACAAACTGTTTGGAGACGATTGGGGAAGCCAGGGAACATCTAAAGGGAAAACATACTGACCTGACATTTCAGATAAAATATACTGACCTGACATTTCAGATAAAATATACTGACCTGACATTTCAGATAAAATATACTGACCAACACCCACCCCCACCCCCAGATAAAAGTGTTAATGTAAAAGAAACGGGTTTTAAACAGACTGCAGAGTCTTCTAAGCCAGTATAGAAACGTCAAGTTAAGTTAAGATAGAGAGCTTGTTTCATAATAATATAAAAGAATATGTATTTCTAATTGTATGCCTTTATGTATAATATATTATATATATATATATATATATATATATAAATATATATATATATATACAAATATATGTATATATATATATATATACATACATATATACATACATACGTGTGTATGTGTGTGTGTGTGTGGGTGTGGGTGTGTGTGGATGTGTGTGTCTGTTTGTGTGTCTGTGTGTGTGTGTGTGTGTGTCTGTGTCTGTGTGTATGTCTGTGTGTGTGCCTGTGTGTGTGCCTGTGTGTGTGCCTGTGTGTGAGTCTGTGTGTGTGTCTGTGTCTGTGTGTGTGTGCCTGTGTGTGTGCCTGTGTGTGTGTGTGTGTGCCTGTGTGTGTGTGCCTGTGGGTGTCTGTGTGTGTGGGTTGTGTCTGTGTGTGTGTGTGCCTGTGTGTGTGCCTGTGTGTGTGCCTGTGTGTGTGTGTGCCTGTGTCTGTGTGTGTGTGTGTGTGTGTGCCTGTGTGTGTGCCTGTGTGTGTGTGTGCATGTGTCCGTGTGTGTGTGTGTGTGCCTGTGTGTGTGCCTGTGTGTGTATGTATGTGTGTGTGTGTGTGCCTGTGTCTGTGTGTGTGCCTGTGTGTGTGTGTGCATGTGTGTGTGTGTGCCTGTGTGTGTGTACGTGTGTGCGTGTGTGTGTGTGTGTGTGTGTGCCTGTGTGTGTGTGCCTGTGTGTGTATGTATGTGTGTGTGTGTGTGCCTGTGTGTGTGTGTGTGTGCATGTGTGTGTGTGCATGTGTGTGTGTACGTGTGTGCGTGTGTGTGTGTGTGTGCCTGTGTGTGTGCCTGTGTGTGTATGTATGTGTGTGTGTGTGTGTGTGCATGTGTCTGTGTGTGTGGGCCTGTGTGTGTGTGTGCCTGTGTGTGTGTGTGCCTGTGTGTGTGTGTGCCTGTGTGTGTGTGTGCTTGTGTGTGTGTGTGTGCCTGTGTGTGTGTGCGTGTGTGTGTGTGTGTGCCTGTGTGTGTGCCTGTGTGTGTATGTGTGTGTGTGTGTGCCTGTGTCGGTTTGTGTGTGTCTGTGTGTGTGTGTGTATGTGTGTGTGTATGTGTGTGTGTGTATATATAAGCTTCAGATTTGTCTACCCTCTTTACAAGCCACTTGAATGTTTTCCTTACAATCCAGCTTGTTCTACAAGACAGCAACTTAAATACAATCACTGGAAACAACTGGCAGCGACCGAATCTCATGATTGTATGATAGATGAAGTTTGAAGGGACGGCATGGGACTGATGAGGTTGTACGGTTCGTGTCGAAGATAATCCTATAACCACCGCCATCTTTCTGTTCAGAATCGTTCACTCTTTAAGATCACAAAAGCAGCCTCTATCAGTCACGCATATCTTAAATGGCGTCTGCACTACAGACTCGCACAAAATGTTTCCTCGGAAGTTGATTGGCGGCGACGTGCACCCTGAAAGACGCATGGATCAGGAAGTGCGAACCCTGTTTGGATAGGCTGGAAGCCAGTTTATGGCTTTGGAGTGATTGACGAGCGCATATTATGACGTGAGAAGGCTGGCATCAGTCATGGCGGACGTGCCCCGTCAAGAGAGATTACCGGTTTCAACCGTCAGCTTGTCTCTGAAGGCATTAGCCATCCAGTGTTTGCTAAATGGTGTGTCAGGAAACATCAGCCTCTGAAACCAGTGAAAAGCTCAACAAACCTGCACTAGTATCATTCGTGCAAGACAGAAGAATAAGTGAAGAAATCGAAACGGGTAAATGAGGTTTTGTAAATGGATCGAGCCCACCTCTTGGTAAAGTTTGTAAAGCTGAGATTGTAGCTTACGTTATTTTTTTTACTCGTTGTGGCGCGCCAAAAGTAATTTTACCACAAACCAAGTCCTTTTCGAAAATCATCAGTTATAAATATATATATGGGGGACGGCGTGGGCTAGTGGTTAAGTGACACGGCTCACAACCAAAAGGTGCTGGGTTCGATCCTCATCATAGCACCGGCCGTTACCACGGGGAAGCAAACCCTTAGAAAATGCAGGAGGAAGCAGACCCTTACATAAAATGCTGAAGTCGGATGCACTGGGCCGACAGACGCAAATAAAAAACCACAGTGCAACGCACACCGCCTTGGGGATTAGAGAAAAAAGGCGAACGCAAAAAAAAATATATATATATATTTATATAAATGCCCTGATAAAGCTTACATTATTTTGTGTTATAATGTACCTTGTACTTGTCTGATCATAAATTAAACAAAGTTTTAACAGATGAAGGGGGAAAATCCCCACTCCATCCACCCCGCCACCACCACTACCCACCTCTCCCTTCATCTCAAATGTCCAAAGTCAGATACACTACAACATAACCAATTGAAATAAATAAATGCAACAGAGATTGCATATGATTTGCGCAATTATCTAATTATGTGTTGAACTACGTACTGTACAAGCCACTTTTTCTCTAACCCTCTCAATCACTCTCTTTTTCTCCGTATTTCTTTCTCCTCCCACCCAAACTCTCTTTCTCTGCCTCACCCACACTCTCTTTCTCTGCCTCACCCACACTCTCTTTCTCTGCCTCACCCAAACTCTATTTCTTGTCCCCCGCTGTCTCTATCATTTTTTTTTCTCTGCACCCCTTCCCCCCCCCCCATTCTCTCTCTCTCTCTCTCTCTCTTCCTCTTTACCTCCTACTGTTAGGTAATTGTCTACGTGTAGATATACCACTAATGAGATACCTGATATAACTTACAATGTATGTGTGATCATCCTTATTGCCTATATTATGTCGGTAGTAGCTATCTGTCATGTGTGAGTTAAAGTGTGGCCTTTTTTTTTTTATATGAATATCTCTAATACATCTTTTTTTCCTTTTGGTGTCTCACTACCCATACCATTTAGCAAAGTCATTTCTGTATTACAATTGTTCATCAGAAATATTTTTGTTTGTTGCTGAGACCTTTTTCATTGATTTAACTCTTTGCAGTCTTCAACTCTTTCAATGCGGAACTGAGACGCTAGTCCGTTGAGACACAGCATACTGACCAGAACGTCATGTCAGGGTCAGGCACAATTTACTGACCAAGATCAATATCTCTTCTATGTAGAGTTCCTTTAAAACAGGCCGTTTTCATGGCAGTCTGGCTAACGAGATGTAGATTGACGTGTTCTCCGTAATAGTAAGCGTCACGGAGATGAAACCAAGCGCAGCATAACAATGGTCATCTCTATATACTAAAGATGGCCATGGCATAACCGTCTGGGTTTCCACAATCCACCGTCATTAGCACGCTCAGGATGCGAGGAAAATTGCTACAACCCGCCACTTAACGGCCTTGTCATGGCGCACAAAAGATGGGCATTAAATAATAACAACTATTTCAATGCGTCACGCCACTTAAAAAGCTAAATAATTTTCAGCTGCCTTTCTCTAGCCACTTTAACGACATCTTTTGTTTCTTTGCTAAATTTAAAAGTTTTTAAGTTACTTTTTAGAAACTTTTTCCGGTTTGAATCGAGAAGAGTCTCTTATTCCTTTGGCGTGCCAAATAGACGTTTGAAATCAGATTCAAACTAAATTTGATCAATTTTTCTTTGAGCATTTACGTTGTAAACAAAGACAGTATGAATTCTCAACCATCTGGTAGCGCTGTTAAGAACGTGTTAACAACCGACGAGGCACGATCTTGAATAACATCGTGTATACACGATGAAAGCATGTCGGATACTGGAGATCATACTAATTCTGACAGCGACTGTAACGAAGTAGAAAATTTTCATTTTTTCATCGATGGTAGTGACGACGAAGATTATGCGTAAGCCTCTTTTTTCTTTTTTTTTTTTTTTTACACCAAATATAAAAAAATATTTTTAAATTATCAACGACAGATGACAACATGAAGAAATGTGGCAGTCATCTTAAGACATAAATGGACATTATTCTTTGGGGAATTTATGAATTTTTGTCCCACTAGCTCGACAACAACTAGAATCAAATTTTTTTAAAATTATTTTCACTTTGTTCTCAAATAATACTGATTTTATCATTCTGCATACTAAACAATGAATGAAAATTAGCATTTAGTGGACATATTTGAATTCTGCATTCAATTTGCTAAAATTATAAATGTAACGCGAGGCGTTTGCGCATTTGCATTTCCCAGAATATTAATTTCCTAGAGATCACCATATGTGCAGGTTATTTACTATTTTTGAAAGCACGTCATGTTGTTAAATTCTTGCGTGTTGAATTTGTGCAGTCATATCAGTAGTTACAAGTGAACTCATTAACCAAAACCACAGCATTTTTGTTTATTTTACTTTTTAAAGGGTGTTTTAACTCATCTTTAACGTGGCATTTGTTATTTGGTTTCTTGAGTAGTTTGTGTTGTGTGTCGGTCTGCAGGCTGGCGAAGACAAGGTGTGTCAAGATGACGCATGAAGCGAAAGCAAGGGCAACAACTGACTGTCACCTCCTTAGAGTGAAGTCCATTGTCTCTCGAGACGGACATGATGTCAATCAATGCCAATCATATCTGGCAATTCTTGACTTGCTATTAGCTCTATCTGCTGCTGGTATCCACCTCACTATCTGCTGGTATCCACCTCACTATCTGCTGGTATCCACCTCACTATCTGCTGGTATCCATACTATCTGCTAGTATCCATATTATCCGCTGCTGGTATCCATACTATGTGCTGCTGGTATCCATACTATCTACTGCTGATATCCATACTATCTGCTGCTGGTATCCACCTCACTATCTGCTGGTATCCACCACTCTATCTGCTGCTGGTATCCACCATACTATCTGCTCCTGGTATCGACCACTCTATATGCTGCTGGTATCCATACTATCTGCTAGTATCCATATTATCCGCTGCTGGTATCCATACTATCTACTGCTGGTATCCATACTATCTACTGCTGATATCTATACTATCTGCTGTTGGTACCTCCCCCCCCCCCCCTATTATCTGCCGGTATCCACCACACTATCTGCTGCTGGTATCAAAACTATCTGCTGCCGGCATCCACATAATTGTTATCATGCAACCTTTATCGATGTAGCTATGTGTTCAGTTGCAATATTTCTTCCACACATGATGAAATGTATACCCCAATATTTAAACAAAACAAATATTTCAAAAGCTCAAATAAAGTAAAGGAAGCAACTGCGGTTATATTATAGCCTGTGCTACACGTTCGTTTTGAAAAGGTGAATGTTTGTAAATGTTTGTAAATATGCTTTCTTTAAAAGTGGCTAGCTATATTTCACGAACAGACAAAGAATTATTTAATGAATCAATGTATGCTTCAAGTGGCCTTTTTATTGCCACTAGTTCTGATGTGAAGTCTGTTGTGATGTACTTAACCTCGTTTTGTTTTATTAATTTTCAAGTGAACTCATTTTAAATTGTACTACATTCGAATCTAAGGAGTTGACATCGTACGCAAGGGAGATTTTGATCTCGACAGCAAAAGAAATGATTCCAAAGATATTGCACAAGACACAGAGCTATATAACAGACGAAACACAGAAACTCATTGCAGAAAGGCAACAATTAAAACAAATGGGAAGTAAGGGGACCAACACAGCATATAAAAACTGCGCAAGAAAAGTTAGAAGAGAAATAAAAAAAGATAAAAGAAGATGATTAGTAGAAACGTCTAAGGATATAGAAAACCTACAACAACAAGGCAGAGAAAGAGATGCATTCAAAGCAAAAAGAACACTGACAGGGGAATGCCGTCCGGTTCCACGTGTCATAAATGACAAAGAGGATACCATACTAACAGAAACAAAAGACATACTGAATAGATGGAGAGAGTACTGCAGAACCATGTATGGAGACAGCACAAAGCGCTCAGTTACAATCCTACCAAAGGATGAGAAAGAACCTGAACCAACATTGGAAGAAGTACGCTCTGCAATTAAAAGCCTGAAAAAGGGAAAGTCCCCAGGATGCGATGATATCCCAGCAGAGCTAATACAAGAAGGAGCAGAGGCATGTGCTCGAGTCTACCACAAGCTGTGTAAACAGATATGGCACAGTGCAGAGTGGCCAGAAGCATGGAAGAAATCAATTTATATTCGCCTTCCCAAAAAAGGCAACCTGAAGCTGTGCACGAACTACCGAACTATCGCACTGATCAGCCATGCTAGCAAGATACTCTTGCGAATCCTATTAAGAAGGATAGAGAAAAGGTTTGAATCTGAAATTCACGTAGTCCAGGCAGGTTTTAGGAAAGACAGAGGGACCCGGGACCCCAAATTCAATTTAAGGAATATCTATGAAAAATGTAGAGAGTTTAATGTAGACCTGTACACATGTTTCATTGATTACGACACGGTAAAACATCAAAATCTGTGGAGAATCATGAAGGAAATGGGGTTTCCTTTGCACATAGTCCATCTCATTGAAACATTATACCAAGATCAACAAGCCGCTGTCCGAGTATCTGGGCAAACAACAGATTGGTTTGCAGTACAAAAGTACAACATATATGCGGAATGTATAATGAGAAATGTGCGAGAAGATGAGAACATTGAAAGTTTCGACCCATTTACCATTGGGGGGTACGAGATTTCAGAGTTACGATATGCAGATGACACAGTGATACTATCAAGAAGTGCGGAAGGGCTAGAGCAGCTACTTTCAGCCGTTAATGGACATAGTAAAGATCAAAATCTGTTCATAAACCTAAACAAAACAAAGATAATGACCACCGATAAAACACTATGTCAGCATAAATTTACAGTGGGTGGTGAGGAAATAGACCAGGTTACACATTTTGAATATCTGGGCTCCAGAATCGACAAAAATGGTGACTGCTCGAAAGAAATCAGAAGAAGACTAGCTATGGCAATGCAGAGACTGAACAGCCTGAAGAAATTATGGCAGGGCACCAACAAAACGATAAAAGTAAAAGTCTTGAGAGCCTGTGTTTTTCCTGTGGCAGCTTATGGCTGTGAAGCATGGACGATTACCAAAACTTCTAGACAAAGAATAGAATCCTTCGAGTCAAAATGTTACAGAAAGATCCTCCGAATACCCTGGACAGAGAAAAGAACAAATGTAGACATTCGGCAAGAGTTGAGCATAGAGGAGAACTGGTTTATCAATTCCATTTTGGCTAGAAAATGCAAATACTTTGGTCACATCAAGAGACACAACGGTCTTGAGAGGACGGTGAGGGACGGTATGGTGCCAGGCAAAAGAGGAAGAGGTAGACCAAGAAGACGATGGCACCAAGATATCCAGGAGTGCCTGAGTATGACAGTGGCGGAAGCTGGAGTTTTGGCAAGGGAACGAGTTTCTTTCAGACAGACTATGATGGGAGCGACGTTCTGCAAAGGACATGATACATGAGAGACATTCGAATCGTCTGAATGTTTTTAATAAACTGGCGAACATTGATAAAATAGAAGATAATGGACAGTTTCACGCCATCATTTTAAAGAAAACCAACAGCTAAACGTAATAACCGACAAGACGTTGGGCGAGAAAATGAAGATCGTATATATATACTGCACTGAAAGTTCAAAATGTGCCTTCATTCAAGTCCCATTAATCGTTCTATATAAGCAAAGCGGAATAGCCCAAAATAAAAGATGAACTTTCTATGGATGTATAATCCTTTATATTAATTGTATATACAGGGTGGCCATGGAAATGTGCCTGCAATGATATTACAAGGCGGCACTAAAGACCTACCAAAGTATACACTTAAAAGATACTTAGCTGTGGAGATATGACTATGTAAAAATTGGCTAATATTTCGAATGTTTGGGACGGCTTGGGCTAGTGGTTGAGTGAAACGAAGGTGCTGATTCGCTCCCCATCACAGCACCGGTCGGTACCCCGGGAGAGCAAACCCTTAGAAAATACAGGAGGAAGCATATCCTTACATAAAATGAATGCCGAGGTCAGATGCACTGGGTCGGAAATCGCAAAATAAAAACCGTAATGCAACACACACCGCCTAGGGAAATAGAGAAATAAGGCAAACGCCAAAAAAAATATTTTTACAAGAAAAAAAAAATGTTCAATGTTTCAATCGTTAGTTGTTATTACTTAATAGTGTGGAAAAATTATAAAATATTTTATTTGTATGAATTTCCACACGTATAGAGCTGTTTGATTCAATCGAGACGAGATATGAATATTTGAAGTCGAACATTATAGATTGATTGTTTTGCAATGTGAATTTGCATTGTCATTTTGTTTATGTGAATATGCATTTATGTCTAGACAAAAGTAACATTATTGAATAACTATAGAAACAATGCACACAGATATACATATTAATTTGTTATTGCTTCTGAAGAATGTATTTCCAATTCGCCATTAAGCACAAATGTATATAAAAAAAGTAAGTCGCATGTCCTTTTACAGAACGTAGCTATTTGGCTGTTATCAAGTTTCTTGGCAAGTGTGCAGTATGGTAGGTTGCCATTACTTTCCGTACGTGGAGGAGCGAGCATTCGCCCGAGAAAAAAATCCAGTGTCTGCCAAACTGGACACAAGTGGTAATCGAACCCTGAATGTTGGGATTGCGAAAACCGAGCGAGTTTCACCCCTAGGCCACGAAGCCTCACAAATGTATATAAAATAATGAATTAATTTTTCAGAACAATTTATTTACATTATATCAGGACAAAATAATGTTCAAATTTTACATACACATAGAGCTGGCAGATCTCAAAATAAATGATAAAATACATCAATTACAAATTGACTGAATATTTATACCAAATATTCAAGATACAATATACTTTGACATCATTATTTATTGCGGTTATTCATTTACTCCGTTTTTAATGTTCTTGTAAAAGTTTAATTTATGGTATGTTGACAATGCTGTATTTCATCATTAAAATGTGCATAGCCTAATTATGTCAATATTATTATATAATATAATTAATTCCTTTCAGGTCATCGGTGAGGTCGTTGGGGCACACATGAAGATATCCTCACAACACCCCGGCACCCTTCTCTGTCAGCGGCCTCTGCCTGTGACGCTTCTGGTCGGAGATTGGTCCATTCTTTTATATCATTGATTTTGCCACATGGGTTCAGTGTTCTAACATTCCACTTACCTATTGTGAGTTTGTCTTTCCTCAGTTTGATGGTTCCACCAGTAGCACACTTATCACCTCCGACCTGGTGTAGGACGGCAGTCACAGTCACTGTTAACCCGGGCTGCGACCGAGCCGGTATGTTTGATTGTGGTTGGTTCCTCATTTGTGAATCTTGGGCGGTTTTCTCTTGGCGAAGCCCATCTCCTCTCCAAGCCGGTGCCGGCCAACATCTTCATCTGACCTGGAGGAGCCCATCTCCTCAGGAGAGCCATTGCCTCGTTTGCCAACAGCCTCGCGGCCATAATTTCCCAGTGTGCACCACTTGGAGGTGAGGTTAACTTGTGTGTTCGCTTTATCGGCAGGCTACTCATTTCACTTTTCGCCCCTCAGAAGAAGAGCTAGCCGACCCCGACATCGCTGGGTTGCGATGACGAGCGCAAAACACACCATTGCACACCCCTTTAAATCCCTTTAATTCCTTTAAATTTATTAATACAAATTACATTGTAATGACAGATAATGACCACCGAGAAAACACAGTGTCAGCATAAATTTACAGTGGATGGTGAGGAAATAGATCAGGTCACACATTTTTAATATCTGGGCTCCAGAATGGACAAAAAGGGCGACTGCTCGAAAGAAATCAGAAGAAGACTGAACAGCCTGAAGAAATTATGGCAGAGCATCAACAAAATGATAAAAGTAAAAGTCTTAAGAGCCTGTGTTTTTCCTGTGGCAGCTTATGGCTGCGAATCATGGACGATTACCAAAACTTCCAGACAAAGAATCGAATCCTTCGAGTCAAAATGTTACAGAAAGATCCTAAAAATTCCATGGACAGAGAAAAAAGACAAATGTAGACATTCGGCAAGAGTTGAGCATAGAGGAGAACTGGTTTATCAAAAAGTTTATAAAAGAGGAAGGGGTAGACCAAGAAGACGATGGCAGCAAGATATTCAGGAATGCCTGATTATGACTGTGGCGGAGGCTGGAGTTTTGGCAAGAGAACTAGTTTTTTTCAGACAGACTATGATGGGAGCGACTTTCTATCAAGGACATGCTACATGATAAATTACATTGTAATATTGAACAGCACGTGAACAAATAAAAGCAGCCCACATTGTAAGGCATATGTCCTCTTTCATATTCCTACTATCCTTCTAATTAACAATGACATAAAGAAAGTTTCAGTTATATATCACACAAAGCATACACACCATATTTATAAGGGTGTGTTAAGGTCAATCTATGTGTTATATTTTTATCAATGTCACCGGTTACTTCATATGCAAAATCGTGTGTGCATCACTAGACTTACTTTTTGTTATACAGAAAACTAGTGCGTGTTCACAAATTGGACACACCTGCAACAATAATGTGTCTATGAAAACACGTGATGCTTTCATTCTATTTACAATGCTCATGCTGTTTTCTTCATACATGCCACTGCAGATAACCATCCTAATTTCAATTAATCGGTCAAGTGTGAAGTTGACTTTGTTGACATGAACATGTTATTTGTATCAGTCACATAAAACATATGTGCAATACAATTTAATTTCACTGCAAGGCGCAACAGGATACATTTACATAAGACCTGAAAGAACTACATTTGGTTTGAATGTGTGACTATAATTTATGTTTACATAAAGCCTTTACATCAAGATAACGCGTCCTCCCATAAAGCATGGCTTGTGCTGCAAACAGCCAACGATTTGAATATTGAATTTCTTCCACACGCATCATATTCTCCGGATTTAGCTCCATCCGACTTTTTTTCCCCAAAACTTAAAAAAGAGCTGAAAGGAAATCATTTTGACAGTGACGAAGATGTCTGGCTTGTGATAACTGGTTTAGTTCGAAAAATAAGTTACTTTATTCTGAAGATCTTTTCAAGGTCACGCAGAGACGGCAGAAATGTATAAATTCAGGAAGTGGCTACATTGAGAAGGAATAAGCACTGTGCCAAATGTCAACTTTCTCCTCTTACTTCTTCATGGTCAGGGTAAAGACTTATGACAAGGGCTTTTATATTATCAGTATAATATGTACACTATACTGGATCATGTTCACAAGTTCTATCAATATCCTTATATACAAATACCAATCGAATCCATGTTATGGATATGTTTTTTTTTCTCTATTAGGGGTGAATTCAACAAACATAACCAGCACACATCGTATCAATGCGGCCTATAGTCCTCAGCCTAAAAACCCTCGACTATCCCAGTAATAAGAATAAAGTCGTACGACAGTTTTTGTTTGGTTTCTTTCAACAGAACATGTGTTATTTTCAAGTAATTAAGTTTTCTTCACCAACAAATTTGATGTACATAGGTTTTCAATGCAAATTGTCTGGCGGTGATCATCGATTCACAACGAAAATCAAAATAGCTATGAGCCATGTCAATATTGCAGAAAGTTAGTAAGCAAGCGGCAGACTATCTTATAGCACGGTACTTCAATGTTATTGTGTCCCTGTATCTAAACAATGATCGACAAAACAAGTCCACATGACATTTGCGTACAGTTGCTAAATGTCTTTTTGCATATTGTCTTCTTCTCTACAATTACTGACACAAGAAAGTGTTCGTGTCAGCCTGACATGGTCGGTTATCTCGAGCAAGCCCTCCATCACATGCTCACAAGCGGATTCTTTCACTGGATCACGAGTTCACACGCACGCTCTCAAGCTTCTATCTACATTAACCCTCTCTCTCTAGTCTCTCTCTCTCTCTCTCTCTCTCTCTCTCACACACACACACACCACACACACACACACATACACAAACAGACACATATATATATCCTCAATATCACTTTATGAATCTTTTATTTTGCACAATTTATCTCTTTTTCATTATTGCTTTTCGCATTCATCATTATCTTCTGCTCTTACACCATCTTGATCTGCACGTGTAATATTCTCTCCACTAATCAAGAGGTCAAGAGATATGTAAACAAGCTCGTCATTGTTTCTTTAACTTGACTTCTTCTCGTCAATGTTCCGTTGTTGGTGTTGTTGTTGTTGTTGTTGAATGCCCACAATGAGTTAGTTTACTCTTTTGTGTGCCCTGAAAAGGACGATAAGTGGAGGGTTGTAGTAGCCTTCCTTACATCCCCAGCATGATGATGAAGGTGAATTACGGTCCTCCAGGCGGTTGTGCTATGCTTGGCTTCATCTTTTTGGCGCTCACTACTACTCGGATCACATTAACCCACATCTCGTCATCCATATTTCCTTGAAAACAGCCTGTTTCCATGGAACGCTACATAGAAGAGAGATTGTGGTATTCGTCAGTGTATCATGTCTGACCCTCAATGTTTCGTTAACTTGGTTTCATATAATCCATGTTGCTTTAACTTTACCTTCATGTGGTCAATGTTCCGTTAACGGGACTTATTATGGCAAATGTTTCGTTAACTTGTCTTTATATAGCCCACATTTCTTTAACTTTACCTTCGTATGGTCAATTGGGAGCAAGATGCTGAGCAGCGCATGAGCTGCAGTGGTCAGCGACCCATAGCTGACTGCTAGCGTCAGGGCCAGCGAAACAGAGCTGCCAAGACCCTTCTACAACTCCACGCGGTTATCCTGGATAACAGGCTGCAGCAGGGCAGACTGGCTAAGGAGAAGGGATCGAAGAGAGAATGCTAACTGGGTACTCAAAAAATGGTTGCTGAAGTCGGATGTGTTGGACCGAAAGGGGCAAATATCGCAGTCAAGCTGTAAACTACGACACAACGCATCCCGTTCTCTGGACTACATTCTGCTACTTAAGCCATTTTAGAGCTTGGTAGCGGGAGATTGAGAACAAACGAAGCCAAGCCATATGGTCAATTATCCGGTAGCTTGACTTCTTATTGTCAATATTCTACTAATCACACGTCTTTTGACTAAACATATGTTTATTCCACTTCATGCTAACAATGTTCCATGAACTTTATTCGTGTGACCAATGTTCCATGAACTTTCTTCGTGTGACGAATGTTCCATGAACTTTCTTCGTGTGACGAATGTTCCATGAACTTTCTTCGTGTGACCAATGTTCCATGAACTTTCTTCGTGTGACGAATGTTCCATGAACTTTCTTCGTGTGACGAATGTTCCATGAACTTTCTTCGTGTGACCAATGTTCCAATAGCTTCACTTTATGTTGCAATTGTTCCGTAAATTTGCCTGCAAGAGACCAATGATCAGTCTGCTTTCAAAAGGTCAATGTACCGTTAAATTATCTTCAAGAGATTAATGTTTCATTAACTTGCTTACAAGACACCAATGTTCCGTTAACTTGCTTTCAAGGGTTCAATGTTTCATTAACTTGCTTACAAGACACCAATGTTCCGTTAACTTCCTTCAAGAGTTCAATGTTTCATTAACTTACTTACAAGACACCAATGTTCCGTTAACCTGCCTTCAGGGGTTCAATGTTTCGTTAACCTGCCTTCAAGGGTTCAATGTTTCGTTAACTTTCCTTCAAGGGTTCAATGTTTCGTTAACCTGCCTTCAAGGGTTCAATGTTTCGTTAACTTGCCTTCAAGAGGCCAATAGTCCATTAATGTTCCTAAAGAAGCCAATATTCCGTTTGAGTTGACTTCATTAAATTCTCAAAATAATTTGAGGTTGAGACCTCCGCTCTACTCAAAGAGTAGTAGATGACAGTTGCCGACTTTGAGTTGATCATTTCTTATGCAAGCGTCAACCCATTTCATGAAGGTGGTCATGTCACTTCCAGGAATAACTTTATTTCATCTTGCAAAGACACGATTGACAGCAATTGGGGGTGGGGGGACCAGCGTACAGTAGTGTCGAGGAAAAGAACTCCAGTGATCTGAATCCATGTCATTACAGAGTTGTTCTACAAAGATGTGCGTTGAAGGCTCCAAATTTGATAACCTTTTCAATTTTTATAAAAGCGACAAATACCTCTATTGCAGAGAGCTTGAAAAGACATACAGATAAAGGCATTTAAGGCAATCTTGCAATGGATGCCCTTAGCCTGTGTAGTAAATTCTGTCACTTTTTTTTTATACCAGACTTTGGCCCTAATATAGTTTGTGCTCCATTCTGTATAAATCCGAGACGTCGTTCTGCTGTAGATCTCGAGTTTAAAATTTTAAAAAAAGTTATTTGTATTCTCAATAATATCTAAACCTTTTGTAGTAGTTGAATGCGCTCTACAATACGGGAAGTCTTATTTGGTGTCATCTGCATGAATTTATTTCCAGAAACAGGCAGCTTGGGGGATGAACTTTCGGCCCTAATTTTATCAACTGTAGAAGAAAACAATGTAGTTAGTTTGATTTAATTCCAAACCTCTTTCAGGTCTACTAAAATGCACTATTTGAATAGTGTTTCTTTTTTTTTTTCTTTTTTTTTTTTTTTTGTTGAGATATTCTTGTCGCTTATTTATCTCGCTAGCTTTTCTAAGAATTAACTCCATCCTTTTCAACATTCATGGTTTCTTCTTCGTGCGCTTTCAGGCGTCAACTTGAATATATCTCAAGAAAGCAGTGGTTAGCCTGAGGTTATTGGTGTCTCCATAGAGCTTGTCAAGGAATGATATTTGTGATGACCACCCGTACTTTCTTCGTTTTTCGTATGTTGGACACCTTTTGTAGCAGATGTTCAGCATTCACTTTGTCAGTGCCACATACACATCCATCTGTATATCCTATTCTCAGTTTGCTAAACAGATGGCATATCAGTCTACTGTGGCCTGAGCGGAATCAAAAGATTGCTTTCTGTTTACTTCCACATGCTGGGTTTGATGAGCGTTTCTCCAAACATCAAAGACATTAGTGCTTTGACAAAATCAAGTGCGATTTCCATGGTGCTTGCACAACACATATGCTTAATTGTTGAAATCATCCAGAAGGATCAAGCCTCTGGCGTCACAGACTAATTTTTACTGACGAAAACACCTGTGGTACTGGAAAAGTGACCATTACTGCAAAATTGCCCGACATACGAAGATCAGAGAAAGCATGTATGGCCATCACCAGTGAAAACACTAGACAAGCTCTATGGCTGTGTCGACAGCCTCAGGATGACCACTGCTTTCTTTGAACAAATTGAAGTCGACGTTTGACATCAGAAGAAGAAGAAGAAGAAGAAGAAGAAGAAGAAGAAGAAGAAGAAGAACAAGAAGAAGAACAAGAACAAGAAGAAGAACAAGAACAAGAAGAGGAAGAAGAACAAGAAGAAGAAGAACAAGAAGGAGAAGACAAAGAAGAAAAAGGAGAAAAAGAATAAGAAGAAGAAGTCTAGTTATTGCGTCGGAAACGCTGCAAATCCTTATTAGTATGTTCTGAATAGTTTGTCTTGACATGACGTTAGAGTTTTGAATGATTAATACATTCAGCACTGAGAACAATATTGCACAAAATGCACTGTGGCGTCATTGTGCTATTGCTAATCAAAGTTATTAAACAACGCTTTAAACAGTCTTCTGAATATTTACATTTTAGTCTCCATGGGCACAGAGTTCTGAAAACTTAAATGAAAATTCATTCGTTTCCGATAAATTCTTTTTTACCATGACGGTCAGAACCTTAAACAATATCGGCAAATCACAAATTCTAATTTCCTGCCTTGCATTGGGCATGTTTGAGCATCTGCAGGTTTCGTGTTACGAATGGTAGCTATATGCGAAATGAACACGAACTGTTTGCAAAACTGTGTAATGAAGATTTTATGTAACGTAAATAACAAAGTTTTATAGAGTTTATTTGACAAGTATTAAACAATAGATTCATAATTAAACAATAAAGAAAATATGAAAAAGTAAAAAAGCGTTCGCAAGATGATGTGCCAACTTGTGTAATGGTACCAAGATGGCGGTTAAAAGGTGAATAAAGTTTAAGGTTAGTCACTTGGCTCACTATTATATTACAATAATACAAATATGAATAATAATAATATAACATTTAAAATGTAAAATGTGAATTAATCAAAGTACATTGTTTTCCGTGGGGCGTCGATAATACAGGAAGCCAACTTACACCACCGACTGATTACGTCATACTGAAGCAAACATGAGGGTGAGGTAGACCTTAAAACACTTCTTTATTCATCTTCTTCTTCTTCTTCTTCGCACGCTGTCACGCGTCAACTTGAATTTGTTCGAAGAAAGCAGCTGTCATCCTGAGGCTGTCGGCACTTCCATAGAGCTTGTCTAGTGTTGGCACTGGTGATAGCCACATGTGCTTTCTCTGGTCCTCGTATGTAGGGCAATTTGGCATCAGATGTTCAGCGATCATTTTCCCTGTACCACAGGTGCATTCGTCAGTGCCACCTATTTTCAGTTTATTGAATAGGTGGTACCTCAGTCTGTTGTGGCCTGTGTGGAGTCTGAAGACCACGACCTGCTCTCTTCTGTTCAACTGGTAATAGGCATCGTTTTTTGTGTAGCCAGTATGCTCTGTTTCCCATTTGGCCATGTATCTGGCCCTAATAAACCTTTTTGACTCTTCGTAGGTCACACTAGAATCTGGTTGTGGTAGTCTTGCACCTTCTTTTGCCAGTCTGTCTGCCTCCTCGTTGCCTTGAATGTTACAGTGGGATGGAACCCACTGTATCACTACTCTTTTGGGTGAGGACTGCTGGCATAGTTGACAGAGTACTGCTCTTAAATCATTAAGTTCTGTATTTTTCTGGCTTTTTAGTGCTGTAACCACGGACAGGGCATCTGTGAACAGGACTATATGGCTTTCATTGCTTTCGCCTGTCAGCATTGCTTCTACTGCAGCCTTCAGTGCCTCTGCTTCCGCTCTGAAATTTCTTGAGAATTTTCCAGTTGCCACTGACAGTGTTATTTTTCTACCGTTTGTTAGGCTCAGGGATACCCCTCCCCCCCATTCTGTATTGAAACACTTTTTTTCCATTTATCAAAAATCACTGCTACAGTCACTAATAGAATATTACAGTGTGTGTGTGTATATATAAATAAATATATATATATATATATACTCCCACACACACACGCGCGCGCGCACACACACACAGGCTTCTACTGGCGAAGGCATGCTCTTTTCCGCTCTAGACCTTAGTCTTTTGAAGTTATCAGGACCTACAGAAGTTTTGTCAAGCTTTTCTGTACGTGGAGTATCCATAACTAAAACAATCCCCAACGTGTCCAGTTAAACTGGACACGAAGTAATTTAGAACACGGTTTTGGGGGGATTGAAAACCAAGCTTGCACTCGATTTACACCCCAGCGTCACTTTTTGAAAAGAACTATGGAAGCTTCTATAAATGCAAAGTTTTGTTGTTGCTGTTCTTTTTTTAAACAACACCGATCCACTGCACCCATCCTGAGCACCAAATAAACTGGAAGTAAAAACTTGTTTTACCTTTTCAAAACAAAAGTCACATCATGTCAACAGGTTTACGTCAGATCGTCGTTGCAACTCTTTCCTCTTTCTCGTTTCTTTCTTTCTGACGTTCGTCATAAAAAAGGACGGCGTGTCATCATGCAAAGTTTACAACAGGACCGCGATTTATGCACCTTTAGCCAGACATCCAGTTTGATCATGTTATTTTTTGCATCAGATTTGCGCTTCTTCTCCGATCCATATTCTCTTAGCCGGACTATACAAATGCAGCCTGTTTCATTGACCGCCAATCTGAAGGCGGCTTAAGTTCACGTTCAGCTTTGCTTTGTTGTCTCAAACAACCAGATAGGAATCGCTGGCTGCTGTCAGTTCATGCACTGTTGCATCTTCAGCTCCACTCTTTCATCTGAAATCATTTCAATGAACGGGGACGGCGTGGCCTAGTGGTTAAGTGGCACGGCTCACAAACCGAAGGTGCTGGGTTCGATCCCCATCACAGCACCGGCCGTTACCCCGGGGAAGCAAACCCTTAGAAAATGCAGGAGGAAGCAGACCCTTACATAAAATGTATGCTGAAGTCGGATGCACTGGACCGACAGACGCAAAATAAAAACACAATGCAACGCACACTGCCTTGGGGATTAGAAAAATAAGGCGAACAAAACAAAAGAGAAAAAAAAAATTTAATGAACTCACGTTTTTTTGTTAGCAAACGGATCAAAGTTATTCAATTGCTTTTTGCTATACTAGATGTGATTTCTGTAACAATCCATTTCATACGTGGAGGTTTCTAGTCTCTTTCGTCACAAAGGGCACGTTATCACAATCAACAAAATCCTTGTCTTCTTATCGACGAACCTGGTGACAATCATCTAATAATTGTACACGCGCTTTGTCGCTTACTTGTCATCTTACAGACGTTAAATCTATCTAGGGATACCGTTATCTCATTTGATAGGGTCTGCCTCAATTGGGCTCTTACACCCGGAAAAGACACTCATTCCGTCTAAGATCGCCCTTGATGTCAAGGTGTTGTTTGCATATTTTTATTATCACTATCCATGAAGTGACAACGGCCTATCTCTGACATCCTATTGATGTCAAGTGAAATGTTTTACCACTGGCCCCAAACTGCGGAGAGTTATCGGCAGCAACAACGAGCTGACGGTACTCGTGCAGTTATGATAGACAGCTCAGAGACGGAAAGAACATGTCGAGGCTTGATTGGAGGGTATGTGGCACAACCCGGTGATTACATTGCACTTTAGGGACATAACTAGATAATTAACTGTTGCTGATGTGACAGTAGTTGCTGATTAAACATTTCACTTGAAGCTCGCATGGTGGGTGTACGTGTCTACCAACACGTGTTGCGTGTTCTTCTTTCACCTATTTACTTTATCTGGGGTACAGGGCCGCCGGTATAGCTAGTCTTCTTACATGAAGCTTGTATTTAAGTATTTATAATGTTGGTTTCAGTAGTAATTGGTTGCTAGTATCATTCACAACCTTCTTAAATCGCATATCACTACATAATAGTTAAGTTATTGCCCATCGCAAGGGATGATAGCCACAACATCAAACGGTTTTGTCTTAATAATGTGATGTGCGCTGTATGAGGATTATAGCGAGGAAGAGAATGCGCTGGTCACCAATCTCACTCTTGTCCAGGGTTACCTTGGATCAGTAGCAAGACTATTGGTTGAGACGACTGGAGGTAACTCGGGATGCGGGGACTCTTGTCTTACCTCCCTTACTACAATTACAACTACTACTGCTACTACTACAATTACAACTACTACTGCTACTACTACAATTACAACTACTACTGCTACTACTACAATTACAACTACTACTTCGACTACTACAATTACTACTACTACCGCTACTACTACTACTACTACAATTACAACTACTACTACTACTACTACAATTACAACTACTACTGCTACTACTACTACTACCGCTACTACTACTACTACAATTACAACTACTACTGCTACTACTACTACTACCACTACTACTACAATTACAACTACTACTGCTACTACTACTACTACCGCTACTACTACTACTATTACAATTACAACTACTACTGCTACTACTACTACTACCGCTACTACTACTATTACAATTACAACTACTACTGCTACTACTACTACTACCGCTACTACTACTACTACAATTACAACTACTACTGCTACTACTACTACTACTGCTACTACTACCTCTACCGCTACTTCTACAGCTACTACTACCGCTACTGCTACTGCTACTGCAACTACTACCGCTACTACTACTACCACTACTGCTACTACTACCGCTACTACAATTACTACTACTACCGCTACTACTACTGCTACTACTACTACTACTACTACTACTTCTACTGCAATTACAACTACGACTGCTAATACTACTACCGCTACTACAATTACTATAACTACTACCGCAACTACTACTGCTGCTACTACTATTACTACAATTACAACTACTACTGCTACTGCTACTACTACCACTATTGCTATTACTACTACGGCTGAGACTACTACGACTATTGCTATTACTTTTAGTCTACTACAACTGGTACCCCAACTACTACTGTGACAGAGTCATGTTTGCTACGTAAAAGTATAGGTGGCAAAAGCTCAAATGTGTCTGTGTTCTCGTTCGATGACTTCTCCCAGGGTGGACAAATAATTAATCCAGTACGTGAGAATTATTTTAGTTCCTTCGTGAATAAATTATAAATGTGTTGAGTAGACTTAGTGGGGCCAGCAGGAAGCGACTTGAACAGATTAATGGTCAGCTGTTTTCTTTGATCGGAGTATGCCAGAACAGATGGGTTGAACTACTGTGCATTCATTGGCTCTTTTCGTCTTGTCAGACGATAGCAATTGTGCTTTTAGCACAAAGCCCGGGCAGAAATATAGAGACCATGTGTTGCTCATGCAGCATGGTCGCTCTCTCGGTCTGCCTTGTTTGCTCCAAGGGAAAGGTGATACCAATACATTTGGAACAAGGCAATCTGCAGAAGCTGCCGGATCAGCACAGCAATGCTCTATCTGTTCGCTTGTCAGGGATTCACTCCTAGACCAGTCGCCAACTAAGGCTAAGGGTCTGGTCTGCCCTGCCCCAACACTCCGCTGAGGTTACTTTTCCTTGCTCTAGGATAAGGCATTATCTCCTCTTGTGTGTGCTCCTTCGCACATCGTAGGTTGTTAGGTTTGGTAGACGCTGACCAACTTTCAGAAATCAGAAAACAGGTTCCACAGCCCCTTCTGGCAAACCCCGACAAGGTACCCCAGTATATTATCTGCAATCTTCAGATGGTTTGAAATCAGAGTTTTTATTCTTCTAGATGAGCTGCCTTTCTAGGCTTTCGAGCTCCATATGTCCGAAACTACCAGTTTTAAGGCGCCTTACCCCTCTTCTCCTGTTAGTCAGAACAGTTCTGCCGCGTGAAGGCCAGGAGATAAACTTTGTTCTGGTAAGCTATATGCGACGCGCGCCATGGGAGCATTTAGTTGGTGTTGAGAGTTCATCCTCAACCCCACCCCCGACTAAAACAACATTTAGAACCAACAATGTGCATTACAAAGGCTAATATTTTTTTTTCGTTCGCCTTATTTCTCTATTCCCAAGGTGGTGTGCGTTGCACTGTGATTTTTATTTTGCGCCTGTCGGCCCAGTGCATCCGACTTCAGCAAGCATTTTATGTAAGGGTCTGCTTCCTCCTGCATTTTCTAAGGGTTTACTTCCCCGGGGTAACGGCCGGTGCTGTGATGGGGATCGAACCCAGCACCTTCGGGTTGTGAGCCGTGTCACTTAACCACTAGGCCACGCGTCCCCTTGGCTAATATAAATGTGGACTAATTGTAAGAACGGAAGCATGTTCGTGTTTGCGAAAAATCTATGTGGCCCATAAGAATAAAAGCGTCCTGTACTTAGAGCGCGAACATAGAAAGCTAAGGTCCGTGAGAAGAGAGAGGAGCGTGAACATAGAAAGCTAAGGTCCGTGAGAAGAGACAGGAGCGTGAACATAGAAAGCTAAGGTCCGTGAGAAGAGACAGGAGCGTGAACATAGAAAGCTAAGGTCCGTGAGAAGAGACAGGAGCGTGAACATAGAAAGCTAAGGTCCGTGAGAAGAGACAGGAGCGTAAACATAGAAAGCTAAGGTCCGTGAGAAGAGACAGGAGCGCGAACATAGAAAGCTAAGGTCCGTGAGAAGAGACAGGAGCGTGAACATAGAAAGCTAAGGTCCGTGAGAAGAGACAGGAGCGTGATCATAGAAAGCCAAGGTCCGTGAAAAGAGAGAGGAGCGCAAACATAGAAAGCTAAGGTCCGTGAGAAGAGACAGGAGCGTGAACATAGAAAGCTAAGGTCCGTGAGAAGAGACAGGAGCGTGAACATAGAAAGCTAAGGTCCGTGAGAAGAGACAGGAGCGTGAACATAGAAAGCTAAGGTCCGTGAGAAGAGACAGGAGCGTGAACATAGAAAGCTAAGGTCCGTGAGAAGAGACAGGAGCGTGAACATAGAAAGCTAAGGTCCGTGAGAAGAGACAGGAGCGTGAACATAGAAAGCTAAGGTCCGTGAGAAGAGACAGGAGCGTGAACATAGAAAGCTAAGGTCCGTGAGAAGAGACAGGAGCGTAAACATAGAAAGCTAAGGTCCGTGAGAAGAGACAGGAGCGCGAACATAGAAAGCTAAGGTCCGTGAGAAGAGACAGGAGCGTGAACATAGAAAGCTAAGGTCCGTGAGAAGAGACAGGAGCGTGATCATAGAAAGCCAAGGTCCGTGAAAAGAGAGAGGAGCGCAAACATAGAAAGCTAAGGTCCGTGAGAAGAGACAGGAGCGTGAACATAGAAAGCTAAGGTCCGTGAGAAGAGACAGGAGCGTGAACATAGAAAGCTAAGGTCCGTGAGAAGAGACAGGAGCGTGAACATAGAAAGCTAAGGTCCGTGAGAAGAGACAGGAGCGTGAACATAGAAAGCTAAGGTCCGTGAGAAGAGACAGGAGCGTGAACATAGAAAGCTAAGGTCCGTGAGAAGAGACAGGAGCGTGAACATAGAAAGCTAAGGTCCGTGAGAAGAGACAGGAGCGTGAACATAGAAAGCTAAGGTCCGAAGAAGAGCATTGTAGAGGTCGAGTACTGAGACTTTTTCCAGCTTAAATTATAAATCATCTTTCTAAAATATTTTCCCACAAATCAGGAGCACAAAAAATAAATGACAATGAAAGAAGAGAACAATTAAAATAAAAGGTATCAGTTAGGATTACTTGAGGCTTCAATGCATCTTATTAAAGTGAAAACAACAAGAAAACAGTTTATTTTGGGTAATCATGGACAGCATTTTGTTGAAAATAAAAACTGAAAAGAGAAAGAAGAAGCGAAAAAATCATTCACATTGGCGTACATTGAAGTGAATTTTTTATTTTTTTTTTGTGTAGCTCGTCTTATTCCGGGGTAACGGCCGGTGCTGTGATGGGGAGCGAACCCAACACCTTCGGATTGTGAGTCTTGTCACTTAACCACTAGCCCACGCCGTTCTCCTGAAGTGAATTTGAAAACAAAAGACGTCATAGTAATGTATGCTATGACTTTGGATGTAACACAACCGAGCTTCCATTTAGAACTCTGGATGTACCTCATCCGAGCTTCCATCTACAACGATGTATCACAACCGAACTTCCATCTACAATGATGTATCACAACCGAGCTTCCATCTACAACGATGAATCACAACCTAGTCCATCTACAACGATGTACCACAACCGAGCTTCCATCTACAACGATGTATCATAACCGAGCTTCCATCTACAACAATGTATCACAACCGAGCTTCCATCTACAACGATGTATCACAACCGAGTTTCCATTTAGAACTCTGGGTGTACCACATCCGAGCTTCCATCTACAACTCTGGATGTATCACAACCGAGCTTCCATCTACAACGATGTACCACAACCGAACTTCCATCTTCAACGATGTATCACAACCGAGCTTCCATCTACAACTATGTACCACAACCGAGCTTCCATCTACAGCGATGAATCACAACCGAGTTTCCATCTACAACGATGTATCACAACCAAGCTTTTATCTACAACGATGTATCAAAACCGCGCTTCCATCTTTAACGATGTATCACAACCGAGATTCCATCTACAACGATGTATCACAACCGATATTCCATCTACAACGATGTATCACAACCGAGCTTCCATCTACAACGATGTATCACAACCGAGCTTCCATCTACAACGATGTATCATAATCGAGTTTCCATCTACAACGATGTATCACAATTGAGCTTCCGTCTACAACGAGGTATCATAACCGAGCTTCCATCTACAAAAAGAAATCAATTTATGTTACAAACGGTCACATCCCTCTGCCTACACCATTCCGGAAAAGATACATAGAACCAAGTGTTCCCAGAAAATATACTGAAATTTCAAAACAGCATGTAAGAGAATATAAGTCTGGTGTCAATCGAAACAAGCATAATATTTTTGTCCATGATGATTTTTCAAGACTAGCACCTCTGGTTCTATATCTGCACTGGTTTATGCTGAATGCTGGGATCCTAACCAGAAGTCGTCGACATTTTTTGTTTTTGCATGATCCGAAAGTATGAAAAAGAATTTGTCACAGAGAATATTGCTTAGCTTGCCGAGAACTAGAAAGACACCTGCTGACTGGGACATGAGTTGACATCTGCTGACTGGGACAGGAGTTTACACCTGCTGACTGGGACAGGAGTTGACACCTGCTGACTGGGACAGGAATTGACACCTGCTGACTGGGACAGAAGTTGACATCTGCTGACTGGGACAGGAGTTGATACCTGCTGACTGGGACAGGAGTTGACACCTGCTGACTGGGACAGGAGTTGACACCAACTGACTGGGACAGGAGTTAACACCTGCTGACTGGGACAGGAGTTGATATCTGCTGACTGGGACAGGAGTTGATATCTGCTGACTGGGACAGGAGTTGACATCTGCTGACTGGGACAGGAGTTGATATCTGCTGACTGGGACAGGAGTTGATATCTGCTGACTGGGACAGGAGTTGATATCTGCTGACTGGGACAGGAGTTGACATCTGCTGACTGGGACAGGAGTTGACATCGTATTTGAAGTAGCTACCAAAGCTAATAGGAGGGAAGATTAACTTATAGTCATATACTGATCAGACATGTTAGTCAGGGTCAGGCAAAATATACATGCCAAGACCCTCATTTCGACTTTCCCTGGCTAACGAGATGAGGGATCGGCGTGTAGTAGTGAGCGACACGCATATGAAAGCAAGCAAACACAACCGCCTGGAGTACCCCAGTCCACCGTCATCAACACATTCGGGGCGTGAGGAAAGCTACAACAAACCGCCACTAAACATATATTTCAGGGCGCACAAAAGAGTAAATCTACCCATTGTGAGCATTCCTTCAACAACAACATCAAAGCTAATGCATTGAAATGTCAATCCCGCCATCGATAAAGTATTCTACTTGTGAAATTGGCGTTCTCATTCAAATTGCTCACACACACAAAAAACCAATGAAAGCTATTTTTGTAAAGTAAGTACTAAGTATATGTAGCTTTCTTATTTTGTTGTACTACTAACTATGTCTTCACGTGGCCTGATCCGGAATGTAATATAAAAAAAGGATATTTCAACATGAACACTGTCTTCGTATACGTATAAGGAAAGATGTTTAAATTAAATGTGAAATCTCTTCCTGATCCTCTTTGATCAAATGGTTATCATGGACGGAATATAGGAGCATAAAGCTTCAGATGCAGAAAATTACAATGTCCTGGTTCAACCCCTTTCGTTTGTTCCATATCTTTTTTTTTTATTTTAGTAGAAATAAAAGTAAGCAGGGGATAGAACAGAGTAACTAGTTCCGAAGGGTAGGGCAAGCAAAAGAAACTTAAATATAACCCAGGTACTGTAACACAGGGACTATAAACCAGGTACTATAACTCAGGTGATATAACCCAGCTGCTATTTCCCAGGTGCTATAACCCAGGTATTATAACACAGGTGCTATAACCTAGGTACTATAACACATGTGTTATACCCCAGCTGCTATAACCAAAGTATTATAATCCAAGCATTATAACTCAGGTACTAAAACCAAAGCATTATAATCCAAGTATTATAACTCAAGTACTGTAAATCGAGTACCATAATCTAAGTATTCTAAGACTTGGGGCACAATCCAGGTACTGTAACATAAGTACTATAGTGATGTTACCCTGGTACTAAACCACAATTACCATAACCCGATTTCTATAAACCGAGTATTATAGCCCAAGTAATATAACCCAAGTACTATAACCCAAAAAACTGGGGATTCCGTGGTTAAGCCGTCGGCCTCGTGATCAGGTGGTGTGAGTTCAACTCCGGACTCCGTCGTTTTTTTTCACAGGTGCTTGATGCGGAGTCCCCTGCATCTCGTAGCCGCTCCTAGTCGTCTTGTCCTTGACTTGCCACTGGGGTCGGACGGCTCGAGACGAGAGAGTGAGGATAACAAGTAGCGCAGTTAATCCTTACTGAAAATAGCGATAGCAAATAAATTACGCCTTCATCGTCTGCGATGGACAGTGGTCTTACCCTTTACCTTTTATAACCCAAAAACTATAATCCAAATAACATAACCCAAGTACTATAACCCAAATAACATAACCCAAGTACTATAACCCAAATAACATAACCCAAGTACTATAACCCAAATAACATAACCCAAGTACTGTAACCCAAATAACATAACCCAAGTACTATAACCCAAATAACATAACCCAAGTACTATAACCCAAATAAAATAACCCAAGTACTATAAACCATAACCCAAGTACTATAACCCAAATGATGTAACGCTGGTACTATAGCCCAAGTACCATAATATATGTACTATAACCCAAGTGATGTAACTCTGATACTAAAGCCCAAGCACCATAACCCAAGTACTATAAACCATAACCCAAGTACTATAACCCAAATGATGTAACGCTGGTACTATAGCCCAAGTACCATAATATATGTACTATAACCCAAGTGCTGTAACTATGATACTAAAGCCCAAACACCATAACCCAAGTACTATAAAATGAGTTCTACAACCCAAGTAACATAACCCATGTGCTATAACCCAAGTACTGTAACACAAGAATAATAACCCAAGTACTGTAACACAAGAAACATAACCAAGTACTGTAACACAAGAAACATAACGCAAGTACTATAAACCGAGTATTATATCCCAAGTAACATAACTCATGTACTATAACCTAAGTACTATAACCCAAATACTACAATCCAAACAACATAACCCAAGTACCATAATGACATATACTGTAACCGATACTGTAACCCATGTACTTTAATTTTAATGCCCCAAACCAGTTACTGTAACACTAGTACTACAACCCAAGTACCATAACCCAAGTGCCATAACCCAAGTACTATAACCCAAGTACTATAACCTAAGTACCATAACCAATGTACTATAGCCCAAGTACCATAACCTAAATACCATAACTCAAGTACTATAGCATAGTGTGCTGGACTGTTTCAGAACCAGTTTTGTTCGCGAAATTGCAAGACAAACTATCAATTGAAATTATCCTTCAGATCAATGGTCCACTACTGATAGCCGGGAGGGAAAGATATACACATTTTATAGCACTGTATTTTTGTATGACTACAAACGATTTGTTAGTTGCAGACTAGGTGGGGCAGGGAGGGAGATGATTAAACCTAAGCGTCACAAATTCCCAAACTCAAACATCTCCCTTTTTTATGTATCTTTATCAGCAAAATTGCTAAATCACCGCGAGCAGAGCATAATTCTGTCTCGTTACAGACACTTTTCGCTTTTTACGGGAACAATAAACAAGCCTGCAACTTCACATGTGTCATTTATGCCTGAGAATTCGCATCGTAAATATGTCGGAGTGATAACTGATGTGTGTTTTACAGCCTTCCAGCTAGTGTCAATTTGGTCGTATACTAAACATCACATACACGACTCAAACTCTCCAACAAATAACCGTTCCAAATAATGTTAGACTCAAATTTCAGTGTGGGCATGAATCTCAAGCATAGATATCCATTATGCTAAGTATGCGCTGGAACAAGAAAATAGTTCGCGTTTGTTTCAGTATTGTGGTATACGCTATGGATCGGCAGTTTACTGATGTCAAATAAGGCCTAATTGCTAGAGTGTGGGATAAGTTCATAGCACGGTGGCACTGGACATGCCTGACAGTATGCATCATGTAGCATGCACTTTACAGAACGTCGCTCTCTTCTTCTTTCTTCTTTGCGTTCAGGATCTTCTGGTCATGCTATATCGCCATGATGAAGTCTGTAGTCTTCACCAGGTCAGAGCGGCTGCTCCACAGCTTTTGTCTCAGCTCCGCACCCTCCGGCCAGGTCTGACATCTAATTCCCCATAGATTGGGCATTCTTGTAGAATATGCTCAGGGTTCTGGCATCCTGTTCCACATGGGCACTCATCAGTGTGTGAGATCTTCAGTCGGTAAAGATGTTCTAGTAGTCTGCAGTGTCCAGTTCTCAGGCGAAATAAGATAGTTTGATCATTTCCTTTGAGTTGGTGAATTGGGACTGGTCTACTGCTTATGTTTCTGTCTTCTCTCCATTGGTGCATATGCTGATTTCTGATGATGTTCTTGTTGTCTCTCTGTGGTACTCGATGATTAAATTGTGCCTTTTTGCAGCTCTCTCGTTTCCCGTGATTCCGCAATGGGAAGGTAGCCAATGGAGCGCTATTGTTGAGGATCTCTGGAGTTTTCCCAGTTCTGCTCTGATCTCTGATAACAGTAGTTCGTTGTCTTTGTTTTTGTTTTTTTTGTATTGTCTCTATTAGTTCTCTGCAGTCCGTGAATACAGCTATTTTTGTTGGAGGTTGCCTTTCTGATTGAAGTATATTCAGTGCTCGCAGGAATGCCATCGATTCTGCTCTAAGGTTTGTGGACAACTTTCCTGTTGGGAGGTCCTCTTCTGTTATATTTCCTCTTTTGTGTCTTATGTATATGCCTCCTCCCCCGTTTCGGCCGTGCTCTCTGCTGAACCATCTGTGTCCATTCCTTGGTATTATATTTCTCATCAATCATTGTTTGTGCTAAAATTTTCAGCTCGTGGGCACTGTGTTGGTCTTTTCTTCGTATTCCTTGGATCTCTGTACTTATTTCGATGTTGTTTATGTTGCAGCTTGGCTCTTCATAGTTAATAAGCATTTCTATTTCTGTAGGTTGTTTGGGAATTAGTTCTCCGTATTTTTGGTGTAGGTGGTTTGATATATGGATGTAGCTGGTTCTCTTGAGCCTATGTTTAACTGGGTGTTTTAGTTTGATATGTATGGGATGAGCAGGCATGCGTAGCATCTTTTCACTATGTGTCAGCACTCTTTCCTCTCGTCTAGTATTTAAGGGTCTTATATTTGTGTATGTTTCCATTTTCTGGATTGGTGTAGTCTTCATTCCTTCTGTTATTATCCTTAAGCCTGAATTTTGAATTTTGGTTAGGCGTTCCGTGTTTGTTTTTGATGCTGTGGTCCAGGCTGTCATGCCGTATTCAAGTACTGGCCTGACTGTGCCAGTGTATACATTTTTGAGGATGTTGCTATTTGCACCCCAGCTTGTTCCGGCCAGCTTCTTCATGAGGGATAGTTTTCTGGTTGCTTTTTGTTCTATCTCCTGTATGTGTTCCCTCCATGTGAGTCTCTTGTCCATTTTAACTCCGAGATGCACATGGTTATTTTCTTGTACAAGCTCTTTGCCATTTAGAATAAGTTTTGTTACTTCCTTGGTGTTGGACAGTGAGAAGCATGTTGTAGCTGTCTTTGAGATGTTAATCTGCAATCCCCAATCTGTAACCCATTTTCCAACAGTGTCCAGTGCTGTCTGCATTCTATTTTCAGCTGTTGGTAGTTTTTCTTCAGCACTCCACATTGCGAAGTCGTCAGCGTGTAGGGCACTGGATACTTTCTTTGGGAGTTTTCTCGCTATGTCGTATATGAACAGGATAAAGAGGGTAGGAGAGATGACTCCTCCCTGGGGTACGCCTTGTTGGAGAGTTATTCTATGGCTCAGTGATCCATCTAATTTGACTCTTGCTGTTCTATATCGGAGAAAGTCTTGTATCCAGCTGTATATTCTCCCTTCTATTTTGTTGTTTAATAGTTTTAGGAGGAGTCTTCAGTCGCTCTCATAACATTTGATCTGTAAGGCATGATCTTTGATCAGCTCTCCCGCCCATGTCACTGTCATCTTCGGAGTTACCAGCTACGGTTCGCTGATTCTCATGATAGTGGCTAGCTATGGTTTGCTTACTCTGATGTTAGCGACCAGCTATGGTTCGCTTACTTTGATGCTAGCTGCTAGCTATGGTCCTTTTACTCTGATGCTAGCTGTCAGCTATGGTTTGCAGACTCTTATGTTAACGGCCAGCTATGGTTCTCTTACTCTGATGCTAGCTTCTAGCTATGTCTCTCTTACTCTGATGCTAGCTGTCAGTTATGTCTCTCTTACTCTGATGCTAGCTGTCAGCTACGGTTCTCTTACTCTGATGCTAGCTTCTAGCTATGTCTCTCTTACTCTGATGCTAGCTGCCAGTTATGTCTCTCTTACTCTGATGCTAGCTGCCAGTTATGTCTCTCTTACTCTGATGCTAGCTGCCAGCTATGTCTCTCTTACTCTGATGCTAGCTGCCAGTTATGTCTCTCTTACTCTGATGCTAGCTGCCAGCTATGGTTCGCTTTCTCTGATGCTAGCTGCCAGTTATGTATCTCTTACTCTGATGCTAGCTGCCAGCTATGGTTCGCTGACTACTGTCAGCTCATGCAGTTTTGCATCTGGGCCCCATTGTTGTGTTTGATGTGGCCAAAGTGTTTTAGTTAGACATGATATTGTTCACCAGCCAACAATTTTCGTGCGCTAGATCTGGCTCTTTTAGAATGCATGTGCTAATCTTTGTCCCTATCCACGGAATTGTCTGTAGAATTTTAGCTCAAAGGATTGAATCTTCGTCCTTGATGTTTCTATGTTTGTCCTTGCCTTGCAACGGTAAGTTGTCCCTGGAAAGATGCAAGTCCTCGTGATTTTGATTGTTGCCATTCCGTTAGTATTTTGTCATACGTTTTTCATTTCAGTTAACTTTTCTAATGCCAAAGCCATTCTTCTTCATCCTTCTTTTTGACAATCTCCATTGTTGCTTATAATCGAACCGATGTATTCAAAACGTGTGGCGTACGTAACTTCTTTCTTTTCTATGATAGCTTTTGATCTGCTATTTGCCTTATCAGTACTCATTGTCTAGGTTTGTCTGAGTACAGATTTTGTTTTTTTCTGTGCTGTATAAAGCGAAGCCGTAGTGCACTGTTTGGCACATATACCGCACCAGAACAGAAACTAAAGGGAAGCCAATACTTCTCGCTCTACACTTAACGCAGAAATGGCTTGCGTTGATAAAACCTCATCTACCTCGCCCCCCCCCCCCCCCACCCTCACCCCCACCCCTTTCCATCGCATTTAACCCCGAGACTGTTGGTTAAAGTAGGGCGTATACGAAACAAGATTAGAGATTTCTGGGGGTTTTTTTTCTGTCTCAGCTGCTAATATTGTTGAATAATCCATTTCTGGAGTGAGCAGACGCGAAACATGTGAATCTGTAAACCATTAATACGCATCCAAACCATAACTATTGTGCAGCGATAATATTGCACTAAACAGTGAAAAAGTGTTGCTTTCAGAGCAAATTACTGAACCCTAACAAAATGTTCCAGAGCTACATGACATTGCCGTCTGGAATGACGTGTTTGAGACTTCATTGTATCAAGCCACTGCTTTTCTCTAAGCTAGATGTGATTTGTTCCCTTCCTCGCTGATTTTCCCCCCATAGCGGTAAGTCTTATACCCTATTACAATCGCGTAGACTGGAGCGTGTCAAGACTATGAAGCACCGAAGGTCAGATATTTATAATGGGATTTTTTTTCTGCTGTCTGGGTAAAAATTCAGACTAGCAGTTTGCAAAGATGGCGTGCCAGTATGATCTGCTCCCCACCCAACTAATCGTCTTTGTTAATGGTGCTCCAACCCAGTGAGATGTATCAATACCCGAGTTTAACTTCAGACATTCCTTTTACCGTATCACCGTGAAATGTTGTGTCATTTCCTAAAAGCCGGTTAGGGTACACCAAATGCAGTAATGGACCAAGGCTTCAATAAATGGAAAGACTAAAAAAACTATACCTACTTACTTAGTTAGTTCTTTTCTGCTCTAAGATGTAGATGTTTGACTGAGAGATCGCCAAGCTCTTCTACTAGTCGCCTTTCATCTGGTCTGTTCTAGTTCAGTCTTTCATCTATCTAACGTCGAATGTTGTCTTCTTATTTGATATTTTAGGACTTGTGGGCTCTTGACCTTCCTTAATTGCCGACCAGATCGGCTCTTTCTCTCTCTCTCTCTCACTAACTCTCTCTCCCTCTCTCTCTCTCTCTCAGATCTCTCTCTCTCTCTCTCTCTCTCTCTCTCTCATTCTGCAGAAATGGCCAAAATTACCACAGTTGAGAATTCTTCTTCCAAGCCCATAGGATTGTAGCTGGCTTTTTTGGACTGTGGTCATTGCACATAACTCACATCTGTATGTCGGGATATGTACATAGTTGTATGAGAACTGGTATACATCCATCTTTGTTTTCTTGAATATTTTTCTTTGGCTGAGTAATCCTTTTTGGTTATTGATTCGTAAAATCACCATCTGCTGCCATTCGTGAGACTAACTCTTCTTTTATGCCTTCCTTATGGTATATTGTCTCTCTATGATATTTGAAATGAAATGCCTGCGAAAGATATTGGGTGTAACCATAGGACACGTGATCAGAAATGATGACATCGGGAGACTGGTGGGAACAACTCTTTCGCCTTCTATCACCCAGGTGTGCCTAGGTCATCCACCAACCATCGTCAAGCAACTGTGTCGTGTCCAATCTTTTCCACTTCCTTACAACTTTTTCCTGTTTTCTTTATTTCCGTCTCCAGATCTCGTCTTCGTGTATTCCTTGGTGTGCCTATGCCTCTCCTTCCCTGGAGGTTCCATGACAGGGATTGTCTGGTGATACTGGCCTGGGGCTTTTTTAATGTATGACACATCCATCTCCACTTTCTTCTTAAGATTTCCTGTTCCAATTTACTTTGTCCCGCTCTCTCCCACAGTCTGTCGTTTGTAACTTTATCAAACCATTTTATACCAAGATTCTTTTTCATGCATCTGTTGACAAAACCCTGCAGTCTCCTGTCATTGCCTTTGGTCATCCTCCAGGTTTCCGCTCCATACAGCAGGACTGGCTTCACATTTGAATTGAAAATCCTTATTTGTGTCTTCCTTGTTATTTCCTGGAAGTTCCATATGGGTTTCCTTGTTGTTATATCCTTGCCTGTCCCTCCTTCCTTGTTGAGGATACTTCCTAGGTATACAAATACCTCTTCCTCTTACAGTGGCGTTCCTCTCAGACGGATGGGTTCTGTATTTGCTGCATTGACCCAAATTATTTTTGTCTTTTCCTCATGGATCTTCAAACCGACTTGTTTAGAGCTATAATCCAGTCTATACAGTTTCCTTTGCATTTGGTTTTGGCTGTGTGACAGAAGGGATATATCATCCGCATAATCCAAGTCATCCATCTGTTTATTCAAGGTCCACTGGATTCGATTTCTATCATTTGTTGTTACTTTCATAATCCAGCCCACTGCCGGGATGAACAGGAAAGGCGACAGTAGACAACCCTGCCGTACCCCTGATTTCTTCTTCTTCTTCTTCTTCTTCTTCTGCGTACACAGTCAGACAGTAACCATTATTTTTTAGAAAAAAGCGGCGGTCATCCTGAGGCTCTCGCCACTGCCATAGAGCTTGTCTTGCAGTTCCACTGGTGATGGCCACATCTGCTCTCTCTGATCCTCGTATGTCGGGCAGTTCTGCAGCAGATGTTCAGTGGTCATTTTACCAGTACCGCACGGGCATTCGTCGGTACACCCTATCTTCAATTTGTTGAATAGGTGGTACCCCTGATTTAATTTAATTTGAAATGGCTCTGGTGATTGTGGTGGGAACAACATTAGTATTAAACTAAATCAAAAGACAGCAACTAAAGTTGTTTGGCCACGTAACAAAGCCTGCCCCATAACAGCAAAGAAATATATTTGAACTGGCTGATCTGTTCAGTGGCTGTTTTCCCAGGGTTGTCTGCTGTTTCTTTTCTTCCTTCTAAACTATGATGATTATTGTTTTGATCTGCTGATAGACAGTGCTCTCCTCTCCAACTTCTTTCCAGACTTGCAAGTTGGTTTGGATATGTGCTTCTGACTTAGTGATCAGGGTCATGCCATTTGCAAATACCAGCTCTCATCTTGTGAATGTATATATCGTATAAATAGGTATATGTGTTTCACCTACCATTACCCTACTGTATACATTTTTGTCCTTTGCTTGTAGAATTTTCTGACATCCTAAAGGGAGTGTAAAAAAGTATGACGCTATGATGCACCCTGTGTAATTCTGCTAGTGGTCCTGAACTGCTCTGACGTTTAATGTTCATACACAGTTTCTACACGTTTTGTTGAAACTCTGTACGACACAGATCAAGGGTCAAATGATATTTTTTTACGTCAAGCACTCACAGAGTTTGTCCCAGAGAAATTTATCGAATGTCTTTTCAAATTAACAAAAATTGGTCCATCTCTTCGTCCTATTCAATTGTCATTTCGTTCAAATGGCTGTGTATGTTAAAATGAGGTATTGAGATCTTCTATTGGCCCGGAAACCGGACTGAAACTCGTCCATATTTGGCTCCTCTAAGTCTCCATTCAAAGATTATAGAGTAGACTTTCCCAGGGATACTAACGGTTGAAATGTCTCTATGGATTTCACCTTCCCAAAAATCCATTTATGGTATTTACATGGCAATTTCTCAATCTCTTGGTACGGTTTTGTGGCACCAGACTTCTTGAGAATAATAGGGACCCAACAGTTCCCATGTACCTGATTATTTCGGGTGTTATACCATAATTTACCTCTGTGTTGCCGACCGTATTTTTCTCAAACTCTGCCTGTAATTCTATTCCATCTTCCCACTTCCAGCTTTCTCCAATGAGATTGGTACTGTCGCTACCGGGGTTTCATTTTGCTCCACCCCAAATAAATCTGAAAAATATTCTTTTCTTCTGCCCATTACTTCTTCTAGGATTGTCATCCGAGTACTTTGCTAATCTTTAACAATTTTAGACCTCATTCCCTCCACGTGTTTTTCGTTTTTTAGGGTATTGTCGAATAGCTTCTGATGTATTTTCTCCAGCAATATTTTCCTGTTTTTCCTCCTAAGACTTTTGATTTGCTTTGAGTACTGTCTTCTTTAACCGGAGTGATCCTCCGGAATTTGTGTGTATGACAAGAATAGCTCCACTGCCCCACCGAGAACATGTCGAAAGAGGCGACTAACTGTGTGACATGGCATATCATCGGCCATGGTTAGGTGGTTTGTTAAGAGCAGCATAGATGGTATCTAACAGGCTGCGAGTCTACGTGGCTCTAGTATTTGAGTCTATAAAGATGGACTGCACATCGGTTAACGGCCCTCTGCGGCATTTGTCCTCACACCTTAGAGTAATTAGCTGTTCGAGCCTAGCTAAATAAGTAGGAAATCCTAATCCCAGTTACATCCAGCTCACAAGGACCTGCACAGGAGCATCGGCCCTTGTAGAAGTACAGGTCGACTAACACTAGGACTCAGACTGTCTTCTTTGCATTATTGATTATAGTTATGTATTCTTTGTACATCTGTGTTTGTCCTGCCGTATTCCTCCTATCCAGTTATTGCGTCCAAGCCTTTTTTCGTTTCTCCTATTATCCATTTCCCGTCTTCTATCCGCTGTCGCGTATTCTTTCTCTGCCACCCTTTTCTGATTTCCCAGCCTCCTTCTAATGTAGACATTTTAAGGTTGTTCTTGAATTTTAACCAGATGATTTCCATATCCTCTTCTAATTCCTCTATACTTTATATTGCTGTCTCTACAAGCTTCTGGTCTTATTTTGTTTTTTTTATCCACTTGTGCCGTGATGCGGCTTGAGGAACCGTAGTATTCTGTACTATGCCAGTCACTTCGCTGAAGTCGTCGTCATCCATTGACGCTTTAGAATATCCGCAAAATTTCTTATCCAGCTAGTCCTTGGTATGCCACGGTTGCGAAACCCCGATCGCAGTGCGATATATGCAAACAAGGCTAGTTGGTCAGTTTGCATTCTCATTAGGTGGCCGGACCACTTGATTCTCTCCTCATCAATATATTCAGAGCATGGTCTTGCTTCAGCTATTCTTCTCACATCTTCATTGCGCATTCTGTCTCTCCTAGTTACGTTGATTGTGTTCCGTCTGTCTCTCCTAGTTACGTTGATTGTGTTCCGTCTGTCTCTCCTAGTTACGTTGATTGTGTTCCGTCTGTCTCTCCTAGTTACGTTGATTGTGTTCCGTCTGTCTCTCCTAGTTACGTTGATTGTGTTCCGTCTGTCTCTCCTAGTTACGTTGATTGTGTTCCGTCTGTCTCTCCTAGTTACGTTGATTGTGTTCCGTCTGTCTCTCCTAGTTACGTTGATTGTGTTCCGTCTGTCTCTCCTAGTTACGTTGATTGTGTTCCGTCTGTCTCTCCTAGTTACGTTGATTGTGTTCCGTCTGTCTCTCCTAGTTACTTCGATTGTTTTCCAGAAGCATCAGATCTCGCATGTCGTGATCTTTCTTTCTAGAGATTTTGTTGAAGTCCACGATTGGCACTGGTAATTGAGAGTTGGCATGAATATACTGTTGATCTGCATTCTTTTTGTGGACATATTTATGAACTAAGACCGTTGATGTTAAGCCCCTGGTATCTCCTCTTAACAACTCTTTTTTTCTCTTAGTTTGTAGGTCTTAATTCTGTTGTGTCCTCTTGTGTAGTTCAATTTCTTTGATGGTGACAGATGTTGTTGCCTTGATGGTGTTGTTTTTTTTCGAGTACTCTCTTTATTTTCATTCTTGTCCTCTGAACACTCTAGCGTCCCTCGTTTCTGAAAACGCTTCCTCACTATAACGTAATCAATTATGAATTGTTATTCTTTTGCTGGATCAGATCTTGTGTGGGAACCTCTTGCTTGTAATAACAACGTTTTGTTTCCTGCAAAATCTTAGCAGTCGCTTGTCACTTGGCATCCTAGCCATACCTACTAATAACTACACTCCATCTGTAATAGCCGTTTCCAATGCTGATGTTATCGTCTGCCAGGGGAAGTACATACTTTTGAAAATCATCAACGGTAATTCTTTTAGAAGCTGAAATAATAATTCTTTTACGTCAGTCTCCTCATCCTCATTTTGATCATAAACAATGACTATATTGATTTAACTATCTTCTTCTTGTAGGCTAAGCACCATCAGCCGTTCTGACATGAATGATCGTCCTTTGATGTTTCCTATTCGGTTCCCGTCCACAATACATCCCATCACGCACTTGCTCTTTCTGTTGTGGGTGCTCTCCACTTTAGGGAAGCATGTTCCCATCTTAGTTTATGACACTCTATCCCTTTTTCTTTGTTTCTTGTTCGCGTTAGGACACCCAATTTTGATCTCTTCAACTCGTCCATCAGTTCCTATTCCTTTCAGCTTAAACTTCTTATTTCCCCTGTTCAGTAAATCGTGATCCTTAGTATTCGTCAGTTCGTGGTCAATTGTTTTCTGTTCTTTCTTCTGGTCATTGTTAAGACAAAAATGTGATTAGTCTGTTGAATCTTTGCAACCGGGAGAGGTTGCTTTGTTACAGCCGTGTATAAACGTTGAGTCTACCAGACTTGTCCACGAATGTGTTTTGAATATTCACAGCTAGCCTCCTCCATATGGAGGGGGTCATTCTTTTTCTTCTTCGGCGTTCGTCCTGAAGAGGGCGTTGTGACATTGTGGCATAGTTTACGGCGACACTGCGAGATATGTTGTATATCGACCTGGCACATCCGATTTCAGCTGGCTTTTTTTTTATGGGCAAAAAAAAACAAATGAAAAAAATGTGAAAGTTCATTAAGGTTGAGTTTAATCAAAATTTAAAAATAGGTATGGTCAGATACCGCACCGAGACGAGAACACAAACAAACCCTACATTACGACCAATAGACCTTCATCAGGGACAACAAATAACAACAATACTGAGCTAACAAATCAACATATAAGGAAAAAATGGTCTACTTATCTGATAGTAGACCCAGTCTGTCTAAGCCACCGGTTGGGCCAGATGCTTGACTGAATATGAATGGCCAGTGCATCCGACTTCAGCATTCATTTTATGTAAGGGTCTGCTTCCTCTTGCATTTTCTAAGGGTTTGCTTCCCCGGGGTAACGGTCGGTGCTGTGATGGGGATCGAGCTCATTCGGATTGGTGAGCCGTGTGACGTAACCACAAGCCTACGCCGTCCCCACCCTTCCCACTGTGATCCCTATCCCTTGGCCAGGCTGCAATAGTGACTAGTACATCCTGTTTCCAGGGCCGCCACTTGAAGACTGAATGCCTCGGGAATAAGATAATGCAAGATCAATTTAAATTCTCTATATCCAATAAGTAAAACGTGCTGCACCCGCTGGAAGATGTGAAGAGCACTGGCAACAGATTCTAAAAATCTATAAAACGAGACTAATGAAGAAACCCTGAGGAAAAGTGAAAAACAACACAAAATATGGATAACAGCAGATTATGTAGCAAAGCTAAAGGTAAGGAAAATTAAGAAAGCAGAGATAAACCGCAGTAAAACCAGATATACCAGAGTCAAGGCGTAGAAAATGTATACTGCAGCCAATGGCGGTGTTAAATGATAAGAGGCAAGAGAACATATGTTGACGAGTTGATAAAAGAAGCAGATAAACCTCCGGTAAAAAGTCATATAAAAAACCTGTACCACTGCATGAAGAACTAACAGGAAAATGTAAGCAAGTAAACGGATTCATTAAAGATATGTTAGGAAATTTGCTTAGCAACACGAAAGAACAAATGAAGAGATGATCAGAGCATATTTTAAACTGGTAAATAGTCTGGCTAGTTTCTGTAAAACATGCAGAAATTATGTGCGGACATCAAATCACACGTCAAGAGAGTTCAAGGCCACTAGCGGAGTAAGACAGGGGGACATTCTATCACTGTAAATTTTCATACTCCTCATGGATGAAGTCATCAAAGCCTGCAAGGAACGGACAAAAAAGTATGAAGTAGGGTACTGGAAGATGAGACCAAGTTACAGATCGGAACTAGCATTTGCAGATGACGTTGCCCTGATCACGAAAACCGAAGCACATCTACAGATCAACTTGCAGGTCTGGGAAGAAGAGTTGAAGAAGAGAGGAATGCACATCAGCAACTCCAAAACAAAAACCATGGTGATCGCTAGAGGTGAAAAGAGACATCAGATAACCCTGGGAACACGAGCACTGGACCAGGTCAGCAACTTTAAATATCTAGGAGTGGTAATAGACAGCAGGGGAGGAATCACAGAGGAGTTAACTGCACGAAGGGCTGCAGCAGGTAGACTTTTCCAGGCAATAAACAGAGGATTCCTCAGTAAAAGAGAAATACGCAGGAAAACAAAGATGGATGTATACCACTCGACCTATGTGCCTGTCCTGACATACGGATGTGAGTCACGGGCAATGACTATAGCCCAAGAAAGGCAATTACAAACTTTAAAAATCAGGTACCTAAGAAAGGCGGTTCAGGTGACGAAAAGGGACAAGATCCATAACCAGACAATACGTAGCAATCTTGAAGTTCAATCCCTGCAGACACGAGTGGAGCAGTCCCAACTACAGTGGTTTGGCCATGTCTGTAGAATGGAAGAAGATCGGATACCAAAGCGGACATGGGAGATAAAAAGTCAAGGACGCAGACCCCCAGGATGTCCCAAAGTACGTTGGGAAGACAATATACAACAGTCCCTAAGTGATAGAGGGCTGGATTGGAAAGAGGCCAGGAAAAAGACGACGGATTGAGCAGTGTGGCGTTTTCTTTGGCAAACCTCTACACCTCACGGTAGAAGAGGAGCGACTAAGTAAGTAAGTAAGTAAGTAAATAGTCTAGTTTCACAAAATCTCTAGATATTCAGAGGGCGGAATTGAATTACAAGTTAATTGTTTGAATCCGACTTCTTTTTTTAAATCAAGAAATCTTTTTTTTTCTAACTGAAGGATGGTAAAACCACTGTTCTATATGGTGTCACAGAGGAAACAATGAAATCAGACATTAACATTTCAACGGACATATTATACAATTTAAGTGGTCAAGATTTAGATAGAGGAAATACCAGCATACTGGAAGGAAGGATATGTAATCAAGTTATACAAGTTGCAACAATGTGCAAATTATAGAGGCACAATGTTGTTGTCGGTGCCTGTGAAGATATTGAACATGATCATAGAGAGATTGAAAGAGGCCATATTTAAACATTTGAGGAACAAGCGGACATTTGTCATAACAGTCTGTGTAAATCAAATAGCGACACTGGGGATAATTATTGATCAATGTGTGGAATGGGGCGCACTACTTTATATCTGATTCCTTTGAATTTGCGAAGGCATTTCACAGATTAGACAATGAATCACTCTGGAAATTGATCAGTCGCAGTGGAATGCCCCTGAAGTTCACTAGCGTAATTAAGAACACGTTCGAAAATATTAAGTGTAGTTCTACATGATGGTGATAGTTCTACATGATGGTGATAGTTCTACATGATGGTGATAGTTCTACATGATGGTGATAGTTCTACATGATGGTGATAGTTCTACATGATGGTGATAGTTCTACATGATGGTGATAGTTCTACATGATGGTGATAGTTCTACATGATGGTGATAGTTCTACATGATGGTGATAGTTCTACATGATGGTGATAGTTCTACATGATGGTGATAGTTCTACATGATGGTGATAGTTCTACATGATGGTGATAGTTCTACATGATGGTGATAGTTCTACATGATGGTGAGTCTACGGACTCCTTTGAGATAAGAACATGTGTGCGAACAGGTTGTCTCTTGCAATCATTTCTTGTTCTGCTGGCTATTGATTGGGTTATGAAAAACACGACTTCAGCATACTAAAATGAAATTCAACGACTTTTGGCAAAAAGATGACGATATAGACTTTGCTGATGACTAGGAGACACGATACTAGAGGAGGTTGATGGTAGCAACACGTACAATGTCATAGATACTGATAGAGAGATACAATTTAGAATGCCAAAGGCCAGGGGGGCTGTTTTGCTTTATAATTTGCGGAAATACACACAAAAATCCACAAAAATATACACAAAGAAACAACCTTCACCTCAAAGCTATGTTCAGCGCTCTCGAAGATATTTTCCAACAATTAAATTAGATCGACAGAGGCATAAGTGTAGATGGCTCATGGCTCACCCATTTATGATTTGCAGATGACATCATGCTCATCAGTCAGAACAATGATGAAGCCCAACAATTCTTTAACAACCTAAATAGTGTCCCCAGCTGCTGGTTAAAAGTAAACACAATCCATCAGAAACTCTATCTTCTAAAAGCAGGGCATCAAACTTAGAGAGAAAACCATTGAGAGTGTCAAGTCCGATATCTCTCTATGCCAATAGATACCGCTAACTACAAAATTGATCATGAAATCTCTAGACGACAAAAAAGCAGCTTGGTATTACTTCCATTAATCCAGTACTCCAAGAGATAAAGGATACCGCGGCAAGAGCGCATACTTTTAATTGCAAGGTTCTTCCAGCAATGATTTACGGATGTGAAGTGTAGAACATGGGCAAAGCAGATGCTGAGAAACTCAGAGTCACTCACAGAGCAATGGAACGACGTATACTAAAAAATGAGATCATGTATAAGATCTGAAATGAAGCAATTCGAACATTAAATTTCGTTTCGGGACATTGTGGAAGCAGCGATTTCACGCAGACATCGCTGAGATGAAAATGTAGTAAGCGTGCCTGACAACAGATGGACATGTAGTACGCGTGCCTGACAACAGATGGATATATAGAACAACGTTTTGGTGGACATGTAACTGTACAGGTCCACGGGGCCGCCTACCTATACGATGGCGAGATGGACTGACCAAAGCCCTAGGTCCGCATTGGTACAGCACTGCAAAAGATCGGACTGCATGCACAATATTGTTGGCTTCCTCCCATATGGCTCTGTAATGTCCGTTCTATTGTATGGTTATGTAAAGTCCGTTCTATTGTATAGCTCTGTGATGTCCGTTCTATTGTATGGCTCTGTAATGTGAGGAACAAAGAAAAGTACAACTTCTTCTTCTTCTTTTTCAACTTGAATTTGTTCGAAGAAAGCAGCTGTCATCCTGAGACTGTCAACACTGCCATAGAGCTTGTCTAGTGTTGCCACTGGTGATGGCCACATCTGCTTTCTCTGGTCCTCATATGTTGAGCAATTTTGCAGCAGATGTTCAGCGGTCATTTTCCCTGTACCACAGATGCATTCGTCAGTGCCACATATCGTCAGTTTATTGAATAGATGGTACCTCAGTCTGTTGTGGCCTGTGCGGAGTCTGAAGACCACGACCTGCTCTTTTCTGTTCAACTGGTAATAGGCATTATTTTGTGTGTAGCCAGTATGTTCTGTTTCCCATTTGGCCATATATCTGGCCCTAATAAACCTTTTGGACTCTTCGTAGGACACACTAATATCTGGTTGTGGTAATCTTGCACCTTCTTTTACCAGTCTGTCTGCCTCCTCGTTGCCTTGAATGTTACAGTGGGATGGAACCTACTGTACCACTACTCTTTTTGGTGCGGACTGCTGACATAGTTGACAGAGTACTGCTCTTAAATCAAAAAGTTCTGTATTTTTCTGGCTTTTTAGTGCTGTAACCACGGCCAGGGCATCTGCAAAAGGACTATCTGACTTGCATTGCTTTAGCCTGTCAGCATTGCTTTTACTGCAGTCTTCGGTGCCTCTGCCTCTGCTCTGAAATTGCTTAAGAATTTTCCAGTTGCCACTGACAGTGTTATTTTTCTACCATTTGTTAGGCTCTGGAATACCCCTCCCCCTCCATTCCGTGTTGTGTTTGTTACAGAACCGTCGGTGTATGCATGGGTCCAGTCCATGCTTGGGTAGTTTTCAGCTATGTACCTCAGGGTTAAGTCTCTTCTTTCTTTTTCAGTCTGGCTGTTCTTGTTTCCAATACCTGGTATATTTTCTATCACCTCTGTAATGATATGCTGCTTCCATGTGGGTTTGCGTACAGTAGGAATGGGCTTTGGTGTTGTTAATGTGTTCATAGGGTCTTCGCTCATCTTTGCTTTGGCTATTTCTGCAAAGTTTCTCCGCTTTAGTTTCCTTTTTCCAAATCTATTTAGTCTCTGATGCATTGGATGGTATGTCAGTCTTCTTAGTTTCTCTGCTTGCTGCTGGGCTCCGCTGTCTCTTCTGTCGGGCATGGATTGCAGATTTGTAATCTGAAGAGTACAACTGAAGAAGTTCACGCTGCCATGAATGGATGTCTGCTCCGAAAAGAGAAAATACATTGGTATTATAATGTTACTAATATAGAACTGTGGGAAAGAACTGGTCAGATGGCAGTGGGACTAGACGTAAAGAGAAGACGTTGGTCATAGATAGGACACACATTACGGAAAGCAACTGATAGTATTAAAGGCAGTCACTGTTTTTTAAACCTCGAGGTAAGCGAAATAGAGGTAAGAATAATCAACTATGGAGAAGGGAAGTAATTCAACAGAAAAACCACAGAAAGCTAGTTGGCAACCTGGAAATGATGGCCCATGGCAGGAAGACTTGGCGAGTAGTTGTTGAGAACCTATGCTCCGCAGTGAGTTGAGAGTTAATTAATCGATTGATTGAATGATTGATTGATTGATCGGTTGAACATATAGTTAAACTTTATATGGATGACCAAGCCTAACCACAGACTTGAACAGATATTTCGTGTTTCGAGTTTGGTTTTCTTTAACATCATGAAGCCCAGAGTTGTTTCCCTATGTTCATGTTGTCAAGAGCGCACAACTCGACACACACAAATCACATGCACGTTTCATTCATCACGTGCCATGTCTACTGGCGAAAGCGATCACGTTTCTCCACAACTTCCTACCCCTTCTGCTATATAACTATATATTTCCGCTATTAAACCTTTCCCGTGTCCAAACGTTACACTCTACAGCTCTTCGTGTCGTCATCAATCGTAGCCCCAAATAATTTCTCGTTATCAATATCAGGCATGTGTCTTTACTATCGTCACATTAAGATCTTTTTTCTATATTTTCCTATGTTACATCCCGACTTCATCCTCGATGGCAGTATATGATATAATAATATGCCTCCCTGTTTTCTATTTAAGATAACTTTAATTAGTTGTTGTTTCGAATGCCCACAATGAGTAGGTTACTCGTATGTGCGCCCTGAAAAGGGCGTTAAGTGGTGGGTTGCAGTAGCTTTCCTCACATCCCGAGCGTGCTGATAAAGGGGGATCGGGGTCCTCCAGGTGGTTGTGCTATGCGTGGCTTCATCTGCTTGTCGCTCACTACTACGGAGATCACGTCGAACCTCACCTTGTTAGCCAGACAACAGCCAGTTTCCAGGGCGACCAACAAGCAGGTCAGGTGAGAGTCTTGGCCAATATATTTCTCATGATCCTGGCTAACATTGTCTGATCAGTGTGTTTTGCCTGACCAGACGTTAGCCTCATAGTCCCAAATTTTATTAGTAAAACATAAAAATTAACTGATTTGAGCTTTTAAGTAAAGCTCTTAATCTACTGCTTCTTCTTCTTCTTCTTCTTCTTCTTCTGTTCGTCCTGAAAAGGACGTTGTCACGGTGTGTCGTAGTTTGCAGTGATGCTGCGATATCTTCCCCTTTCGACCCGAAACAGTCGGATCAGCTGAATGTTGTGTGTGTGTGTGTGTGTGTGTGTGTGTGTGTGTGTCTGTGTGTACTGTATTTGCCTTTCCACTGCCATTACTTCTCTTTAACCACTCTGCAGTAGAGAAGCCTGTTGTAAAAGCCGCCCCTTGGAGACGGAAAATGATCTTGTCATATATGGTTCCCTGACCCTGATGTAACCAGCCTGTTATGAGTCGCTGGCTGCTTTCAGTTCATTCACTGTGTTATATCTTCGGTCTAAAGTACCTAATTAACGCTCCTTTGTGTGTTAAATTGTTTTTCAAATGTATAATAAACAATCCCATTGTATTACTTTGCGTGCTGTGGATACGATTCAGTCTACGGATGTTATCATTATCTTGTTTTCTCCTATAATAGATATTGATTATTCCGTTGTTTTATTTGTTCAAAGAGATTAGAGAACGTCTGCTTTCTTGCCTAACATTACAGTTCGTCACTCCTTGTTCGTGTTCGTAAATATACGTAATACGTGTGCAGAGCTCAGCTATCAAAAACTATCACTGCTGTGTTTATTTCTGAAGGTCAACCGTTGTATTTATAAGAATAAAAGCCGCTTGCCTCTGGAGTTTCTACGTACTGTACAGACAAGGTTTCTATTTTCGTACCAATAGAAGTAAGCCTACGCCATACTGGGGGTTTGACAGCATATTTTTGTCATCAAAGGCGAACATCCAAACCACTCGGCCTGTCGCTTCCCACGTAGAGCTTGGGTTGGCTTGGCTTAGTTCGCTCTCAATCTCCTGCTAACAAACACTGAAAGGACTTCAGTAGCATCATGTAGTCCAGAGAAAGGAATGCGTTGTGTCGTAGTTTACAGCTTGACTGCGATATTTGCACCTTTCGGTCCAATACATCCTACTTCAGCAAGCATGTTTTGAGTACTGGGTTAGCATTACCTCTTCGATCCCTTCTCCTTAGCCAGTCTGCCCTGCTGCAACCTGTTATCCAGAATCACCGCGTGGATGTGTAGAAGGGTCTTGGCAGCTGTGGTTCGCTGGCCCTGACGCTAGCAGTCAGCTATGGGTCGCTGGCCACTGCAGCTCATGCCCTGCTCCACACGCAGAGCTCCCCTGGTTTAGTTATATTGTCGTTTGCTTAGCAGGTTACACGTTGAGCATCACAGCTCGGAATCGATACAAGAAAAGGTTCATTTCTTCGTACCTTTTATTACCATCAGGGATGGTAAGTTATTTTCTTACATTTTTTCATGTTTTTTTGTTATGTCTCGGCTTCTGCAAGGGATCAGTTCCCTTCCTCAGATCCTTGTCATCCTTTGGACATATTCAATCGTCCACCTTAAGTAGATGGAATCGGTGGAGGTGTTGAAGGAAGTGGTTGTGCAGTTCAATGGCTGTGCCTAAGAGGGGGAGGGGAGAGGAAAAAGGGTCGTGGGAGGGACAACGAGATAGCATGAAAGAGAAGTACAGAGAAAGACAGAGAGAGAGAGAGAGAGAGAGAGAGGAGGGGTAGAGAGAGAAAGAGAAAGAGAGAAAGGAAATGAGATGACAGCAGTCAGTGACTAATATCTGGTTGTTTGCTGTCAGTGGCAACAAACCATAGCTGACCAAAATGCTATAGTTTGTTAGTTATCTTTCCACTGGTGCCGTTGATCATCGTGAGTCGTTTATCCTGCGCCAAGTGCGTTCCGTCGGTCAATGTGAGCCCTTGTTGCTGCACAATCACTATGATGGCATGTATCCACCTGCACCGCGGCCGCCCCCTCGCACTGTAGCCTCGCACTACCAGCGTTGTAAGACATCGGTGGAAGATGATGAGGGTGCATTCTCATGAGATGACCAAACCAACTTATTTTCTGAATGTAAATGTATTCGGCACAAGACGTAGAGCCGACCGTACTTCGAAATTTCGTTCCGCGTTCTGTCTCTACTGGTAACACCGATGACCTTCCTCAAAAACTTCATTTCACAAGTCGAAATTCTGCTATCACGCGCCCTGAATAGAAGCCGTTTTTTGCCCCTGGTAGCACAGAATCTGCATACATATACTGTTTATCAGCTGTTCCGTTGTTGCCAAACTAATGCTCGGGTGTCTAAGCAGTGGAGACAGCTGATAAGTCACCACAGATGCTTTCTGACACCTAATCTCAATTTCCCTTTTTCCCAAAACGCTTTTCCGCTTTCAAATGGCAGCCCTGTAAACAGGCTACACTTATGTAGTCTAGGTAGAGAATTGGGATCGAAGAAGGCAAGCAAACCTGGTCCCAAAAACGTCGTGTTGAAAACGGATGTGTCGGGCCGAAAGCCGCAGATAATGCAGCGTCGCTGCAAACTACGACACAAAGTCAGAACGTGCTTTTCAGAATGAATGTCATAAAGGGAAAACAGAAAAAAGACCGATTTAGAAACAGAGAAGGACCGTAAGAAACAGGGGATGAGACAGAGAAAAGAGAAAGACCGTAAGAAACAGGGGATGAGAGAGGAAAAAGAGAAAGACAGTAAGAAACAGGGGATGAGAGAGGAAAAAGAGAAAGACCGTAAGAAACAGGGGATGAGAGAGGAAAAAGAGAAAGACCGTAAGAAACAGGGGATGAGAGAGACAAGAAACAGGCTTATGTGTCTTATATTATATTTTATTGTATTGGCTCGGAAGGCGCAAAAAGAGGAAGAAGAAAAAAAAGGAGAGGAAGAAATTATTGGCTAGAGATCTGTAGCGTGGACAAAAACAGCCCCTGCATAGCCCTCACCCTCTTGCCCCACACGACAAACGTGCGAGTAGTGCGAGGCAGACACACGCCGGCTAATCTTGCATGTTGGGGCCTAATATTCGGTTTGCTCGTGGATAAATGAGACATTGTATTCGATCTTCATTCATTCCCCATGACCTTGATTGATTAGACAATTACTCGGCCTTGACATTGGCGGTAGGAGGCTGCATACAGCGGGAACAAAGAGCAAACGAAAACTAGATTTGTTTGGATCAGTCGGGGTCTAAAACTCACAGGTAGTTGACTACACTGGACAGTACTGTCGGGAATTGAAAGTTTGAGATTCGGTGTACGATGTCTCAGCTTTGCGGGAGGTGAATGTGAACAGCTTACTTTCTCGCTGTCTTGTTATCTCTAGCTGATAGTAAAGTCAAGGTAAAGACGCCCCCCCCCCTCCTCCCTTTATAAGAGACACTGCTGTCCTGTGTTAGAGACTTTATTGTACTGTTCTTTCCCTATTTCTTGTTCATCCTCAGATCAAGGTCCCGGTTTCTCTTACAAATGACACCGTTTTATGTAAGGCTGTTTTATCTCCATCAAGCGTTTGTTTCATATCTGTCTCGCAAGACCAGTATTGCTCTCTCTCTCTCTCTCTCTCTCTCTCTCTCTCTCTCTCTCTTTCTTCCTTCGTGATCATGCAGCTTTGTAGGATGTGTTTCACAGTCATGGTATGCTCTCAATGTGGACACCTGCCATCTGTTCCAATTTTCTTTTTGGTACAAAGATTACCCTTAAGTCTGTTATGCCCAATTCTAATTTTGAAGATGACGACATGCTCCTCTCTAGTTTAATCATAGTAGCTGTCTTCTTTGATCAACCCATTTCCCCCTGAAGTTGGCTTTAATGGTGGGCTTGACCTCATTATATGTGATGCTTAGGTCTGATTGTGGACAAGCTTCTCCACACTTTGTTAGTTTCTCTGCATCTTTATTGTCTTCAGTACAGCAGTGGGAGGGGATCCACTGAAGGGCCAACATTGGGTGTTCTTCTGAGAGATGTATCAGGGAGTACATACATCGCTCGAGATCGTCATCTTTGTGTTGTGTTAGCGCTGCAAATACTGAGAAGGCATGATTCAGGAATACTATGTTTTCTTGGTGCATATCTTCATCTTGGATTACAAGTCCAGCTGCGACCGTGAGTGTCTCTGCTTCTGCACGGAAGTTATCGGAGTATGTTCCTTTTGGAAGAACTAGTTTTTTTTCTTCTTCTCTATTCCTTAGTCTGTAATAGGCCCCGCCACTCTAGTGGGTGTGGCTTTGTTGGCTGATCCATCTATATTTACGTTTATCCATGTTTCGGGGCGGAGGGGGGGGGGGGGTGAACCTTATACTCTCTTAGGATACAGCTTGTTTATGAGGATTGTGACCAGGACTCTTCCTCGCGATTGTGACCAGGACTCTTCCTCGCGATTGTGACCAGGACTCTTCCTCGCGATTGTGACCAGGACTCTTCCTCGCTGCCTGTCCTCTTATAACAGTACATTCACAATTGGATCGACTGTGTCGTTCCGGTAGTGGAAGTTCAACCCCGTAACTGTCCTGTGAAAAGTGAGTGTTCTACTAATACAACAATCAGTTGCTATATTCACATTTGTTAATACGAGCGGAAGCAGTCATTGTGCCGACAACAGCCAGCGACTCATAACTGGCTGCTCCATTAAGGTCAGCCGGCCACAGCTGACCTTGATACTATTACGCCTCCAAGTCGGGGTGCTAGAAACAGGTTGTATTAGTCACCAGTGTAGTCATTTTAACAGACTCCAAGAGCGTACTCCAAGCCATCTCAAGCCTGAAACAAGATAGATTCTTACATGAAATAAAATGTAATATCAAGATGCTGACCAGCGCATGAGCTGCAGTGCTCAACGAACCAGAGCTGACTGCTAGCGTCAGGGCCAATAACTAGAGCTGCCAAGACCCTTCTACACCTCCACACGGTGATACTGGATAATAGTCTGCATCAGGGGAGACTGGCTAAGTAGAAGGGATGGAAGAGGGAATGCTAACCAGGTACTCAAAAAATGCTTGCTGAAGTCGGATGTGTTGGACCGAAATATGCAAATATTGCAATCAAGCTGTAAACTACGACACAATGCATTCCGTTCTCTGGACTACATTCTGCTACTTAAGCCCTTTCAGGGTTTGGTAGCGGGAGATTGAGAACGAACGAAGCCAAAGAAAGCCAAATGAAACATCGGGTTGCTGTCCCAAGAAACAGATCTGGTCTTACAGTAGATTCTGGCCCACTGAAGAATCCCTGAAACGAGCAGACGGATCAGCTTGCAAAAGCCGGAAGTGGTGGAAGGCAGACTTGCCATCCATATAGAAGCAAAGACATTCATAAAACGATCCATAAGGATGGAATGAAGAGACCAGCGCAAATAATACAAACCAGGAATTTACAGCATAGACAAACTTGGCAGAAATTGTCAGGTAAATATCTTGAGACTCAGAACGTGACATTGCAGACTCAAGGCCCACCACATAATGGATCAAGAGACACCACGATATGCGAGCGGGGGGCATCCAAGCAAACATCAGAACATATCCTGCAGAACTGCCCCATTTATGCAGACCAAAGAGAGGCAGGCTGGCCAGGAGGAACGACCGTGCTCGAAAAGCTGTGGGGGACCGTCGAAGACCTGAAACGCAGTCTTCTTCGTGAACCTCGCTGAACTAAAAGAATTGCATCAATTCATCGAATAAGAAGTAGAAGAAGAACAAGATGAAGACGAAGAAAAAAAAATAAAAAGAACAAGAAGAAGAAGAAAAAGAAGAATTACTACTGTCTAGCCAAGGGATGGAAACCGTAGTGGGAGGGCAAACCCTGTATACAAAAAAAAGCTAGCTTAAATCGAATGTCTCTGACCGTAAGGTGCAGAAGTCGTGGTCTCGTTGTAAACTGTGACACATCACATCGCTCTTTTCAGATCGGAAAAACAAGAAGAAGAAGAAGAAGAAGAAGAAGAAGAAGAAGAAGACGATATTGATAATAACAAAAACACAGGACAGGGTGGTCAACATAAAAGGAGGTGATAATGGACAATATAAACAGAGGAGATGTGGCAGACATAAACAGAGCCGATGTGGCAGACATAAACATAGGAGATGGTAGCAGAAATAAACAGAGGAGATGTGGCAGACATAAACAGAGCCGATGTGGCAGACATAAACATAGGAGATAGTAGCAGACATAAACATAGGTGATGGTAGCAGACACAAATAGAGGAGATGATAGCACATGAACAGAGGAGATAGTAGCAGACATTAACATAGGTGGTGGAAGCAGACAAAAATAGAGGAGATGATAGCAGACATAAACAGAGGAGATGGGGCAGACATAACAGAGGAGATGTGGCAGACATAAACAGAGGTGATTGAGCAGATATAACAGAAGATATGTGGCAGACATAAATAAGGGAGATGGTAGTAGACATAAACGGAGGAGATGCAAGCAGACATAAACAGAGGTGTAGGTGACCAACATAAACAGATGAGAGGGTGGTCGACTTAAACAGAGAGCGTGGTCAACTTAAACAGAGGAGACGGTGACCAACATGAATAGAGGAGGTTGGGACCAACAAACAGACGAGATGGAGACCAATATAAACAGAGTGAAATGGCACAAATACATAAACAGATGAGATTATGGGGGGGGGGGGGATAGATAGCAGGGAAATGGGTTGATTGGGGAGAGAAGGAAAGGTGCAGATGGGCAATACATATCGTGTTAAATACCCCACATTTGGAAGACTGAAAGAATGTACAGTACAAAGGAGGAGTGCCATAAATGCGGCCCTAACGTCTGCTACCACAGCTAGTAAATATTTCCAACTATTGCTCTAGACATATGCTCGCCTTCAGGGCTAACGGACTTGTAAAATCTATAATTGGTGAACAGACTAATTGCTGGGTAAGGTGAAACACATTCATAGAAAAAACAGTGGGTCTAATCTTTAGTCTAGTCACTTCTTTCTTTGCGACTCTCTTCAATCGCAGACTCATAGTCATCATAACAAGATCGCGGTCGCTTCTTATATCCGCTCCAAGGAAATTTCTCGTTTTGTAAATGTTGATGCTAGATCTAAACCTCCTCTGGACCAGTATATAATTAATGTGGCTGTGCACTTCATTGTTTGGGTTATGCTATGTCCAGCGTCTAGACGGCTTGTTAAACCCGAACGTGTTTGCTACCAACAGCTTATTGCATCGTGCAAATTCTAGAAGTCTGAGGCCCCTGTCATTAGTTACTTTGTTTCCGTATTGGCCACATGTTCCCCTCCAGTCGTGGACTGCATCTTCTCCAATTTTTGCGTTCCAATCCCTCTGGACTACCAATATGTCTTTTTTGGGCGTTTCGGATATCAGACTCTGAAGTTGATCATAGAATGCCTATATTTCACGGGCTTCATAGTCTGCAGTGGGTACGTAGCACTGTATTATCGTAATATTAAACGGTGGTGCTTTTAGCCGTAAGAAGATAAAACGGCTAGATATTGGACGGCAACCCAATATGCATCCGGCTGTGTCTCTAGGTACCTGTATCCCCAACTTCATGTAAATGTTTGTTCTCCCTGCCGCTGAAGTAGAACTTGTGGCCCTCCTCCATGGTAAACTCACCAAAGTTTTTCCATCGAGCCTCGCATATACCCAGGTTGTCCCACCGGTAGTTCTTCATCTCGTGTTTTATCTCATTAATTTTCCCACTTGGGTTCAGTATTCTGACATTCCCTGTTCCTATTATAAGCTTGTCCTTCCCCAGCTTTATGGTTTCACCAGTAGCATACTTATCACCTCCGCCCTGGTGTGGGACTGCAGGCGCGGTCATTAGTGCGTAATGTTTGTGCAATCTATGTAGTATTTCTGTTTAATCAATAGGAAATTATTTTAGAACGTCCTATTTCTTCTAGCGCATCTTAGTTCTAACACCCGCCGTGTGGATAAATATTTCACCTGTGATTAGGAGAACACTAGTAAGATAATGTCCGCTGGAAACACAGTTGAAACATGCTATACCTTCTTTTCCCTTCAATCTATCTCACACACCGAAACACGAGCAAATTCACGACAGCATCGGTTGCTCTTTTGTCAACATTGTTTCCCGGGATTTCTCTTCAACAATTCTCCTGCCAAACATTTACATAGCAGTACCGCCGCTTTCGAGCTCTGTTTGGTCTTGTCACGCGGTAAAAACGTTAACCAGGCGACGTGTTAAGTAGCTCCAGCCAGCGGTGACAAACAGCTGGTACAGACACTACAAAAACGAACAGAAGAGCCGTCATAAAAGGGGCGTTGTTATTTCGCGGTGTCTGTTTCAGAACTCCGAATAAAAAGAGTTCTTGACAACGTGTTGCCAGTTTTCCTTGTTCCAAATGCATAAACTTCGCTGAAAGGATTTAAAAGCCGCAAAGACGCGTCATTTAAGCTCCCGGAGAGCTTTGTCCTGGAATAATTTATATCAACATTGAATGTCTGCGGGGGGTGATTAGTAATTCATCAAAATTACACATTTTTAGAGGCAATCACTCGAAAATGTTACAATTGGTAGATCAAGTGTTCTTTCTTTTCACTTGCAGATATGGTTTAATAATCAATCAACCATGTTGCATTTTTTTTAACCACTGCAAGCAGTCGGTTTTATTGAACAAGGCCCGCACCAAATTATGTGTGTGTTTGCGCAATGCTGGTTTATGTGACGCTTTTGTTTTTGAGGTTGCCAGTCCCACGGAGAACCTGCTTAGTCGCCTGTTACCAGATGCATAAACGGTGCAGTGGGTCAATTCTGTATTCCTGTCTAAGGGTCCTAGAATCATCGCCTGGTTGGACTGTTTTGGTTTGAACTTCTAACTTTCTCTTCTGTCTTTGGGTGTATATGTTTTATTTCATTCTCTTCTACCATTGCGTGTAGAGGTGTGCTTTCCTTCTGTTCCACCATCATTGGATGTAGAGGTGTGCTTTCCTTCTGTTCTACCATCATTGGACTTGGGGCTGTGCTTTCCTTCTGTTCTACCATCATTGGATGTAGAGGTGTGCTTTCCTTCTGTTCTACCATCATTGGATGTAGAGGTGTGCTTTCCTTCTGTTCTACCATCATTGGATGTAGAGGTGTGCTTTCCTTCTGTTCTACCATCATTGGATGTAGAGGTGTGCTTTCCTTCTGTTCTACCATCATTGGATGTAGAGATGTGCTTTCCTTCTGTTCTACCATCATTGGATGTAGAGGTGTGCTTTCCTTCTGTTCTACCATCATTAGACTTGGGGCTGTGCTTTCCTTCTGTTCTACCATCATTAGACTTGGGGCTGTGCTTTCCTTCTGTTCTACCATCATTGGATGTAAAGGTGTGCTTTCCTTCTGTTCTACCATCATTAGACTTGGGGCTGTGCTTTCCTTCTGTTCTACCATCATTAGACTTGGGGCTGTGCTTTCCTTCTGTTCTACCATCATTGGATGTAGAGGTGTGCGTTCCTTCTGTTCTACCATCATTGGATGTAGAGGTGTGCTTTCCTTCTGTTCTACCATTGCGTGTAGAGGTGTGCTTTCCTTCTGTTCTACCATCATTGGATGTAGAGGTGTGCTTTCCTTCTGTTCTACCATCATTGCGTGTAGAGGTGTGCTTTCCTTCTGTTCCACCATCATTGGATGTAGAGGTATACTTTCCTGTTGTTCTACCATCATTGGATGTAGAGGTGTGCTTTCCTTCTGTTCTACCATCATTGGATGTAGAGGTATGCTTTCCTGTTGTTCTACCATCATTGGATGTAGAGGCATATCTTTCTTCTGTTCTACAGCAATGGATGTAGAAGTATGCTTCCGTTCTGTTCTACCGGTAGGTGTAGAGGTATACTTTTCATTTATTCCTACCATCATCCATTGTAGAGATAGTCTTTCCTTCTGTTCTACTGTTGGGTGTAAAGGTATACGTTTCTTCTATTCTGTCGTTGGCGTAAAGGTATACTTCTCCTCTGTTCTGCCATTGGTTGTAGAAGTATGCTTTCCTTCGTTTCTACAATTGGTTGTAGAAGAATGCTTTCCTTCTGTTTTACCATCATTGATTGTAGAAGTATTGCTTCCTTTTTCTCGTTCCTGATAGTTGTTCCAGTGTGGCAGTTTTGGTTTAAGAAACCTAATTGTCGTAACTACAAAACATGGAACGCGCTAGAGACTTGCTCAGTACCAGGAAATACTTTTTGTAAACAATTCTTATGGTTCAATGAAATATACAATTTTCCTAACTGCATGTTACTGTTTGTGGATGAACCATTAAATGTATAAATATGAGAAGTCTTGATACGAAGTGCGAACTGTCACTTATCGAGTCTTCGTTATTCTTATATCATAGTGTTGAGCCTCTTCTTCTTCTTCTTTGCGTTCAGGATCTTTTTTGTCATGCTATATCTGCAGCCCTTCGCCATGATAAAGTCTGTAGTCTTCACCAGGTCGGAGCGGTGCCCCACAGCTTTTGTCTCAGCTCCGCACCCTCTGGCCAGGTATTGCATCTCATTTCCCTATAGATTGGGCATTCTTGTAGAATATGCTCAGGGTTCTGGCATCCTGTTCCACATGGGCACTCATCGGTGTGTGAGATCTTCAGTCGGTACAGATGTTCTAGTAGTCTGCAGTGTCCAGTTCTCAGGCGAAATTAGGTAGTTTGTTGATTTCTTTTGAGATAGTGAATTGGGTCTGGTGTACTGATTATGTTTCTGTCTTCTCTCCATTGGTGTGTATACTGATTTCTGATGATGTTCTTGATTTCTCTGTATGGTACTCGATGATTAAATTGTGCCTTTTTGCTTTACGAAGCCTCGCATTAGACTACAGTCAAAAAGACACAACGCCATCTTCTCAAGTAAAGGTAAAGGTCAGTCCCATGGCAACAACTGCCGTCAGGGATGAATATAACTCTTGATGTACTAAGCCGCAGACTAGGTGCGGTGGTGTGGTCTGTTCCTTTCCTTGCTGGTTTTACCTTCCTCAACTCATACGCAAGGTACCCATTTACAGCTGGGTCGACAAGGGGAGGGTCGTAGGCACGAGCCACGTTCCGGATTTTGTTTCTGTCCGTGAGTGATTTTGAATCCTGGCACCGTGTAACTCCAGTCCACAAACCAGCTCACTATCGATATGGGGAACGACGTGGGCTAGTGGTTAAGTGACACGGCTCACAACCGAAGGTGCTGGGTTCGATCCCCATCACAGCACCGGCCATTACTCCGGGGAAGCAAACCCTTAAAAAGTGCAGGAGGAAGCAGACCCTTGTATGAAATGAATGCTGAAGTCGGATGCACTGGACCGACAGGCGCAAAATAAAAATCACAGTGCAACGCAGACCGCCTTATAGAATAGAGAAATAAGGCGAACGCAAAAAAAAAACACCCAAAAAACTGTCAATTAGTCTGTACTTCTCCAGTACGCCTCGTTATATGAGAAGAGTGTTGTAACCTGCTACCACAGAAACGTTGTTAAGGGTGGCAAACTCAGCAAGAGTTGTCACGAACAATAACATACACGCCCTTCATTCATTTCCCTTTATATTCCAATGTAAAGCGTAGACCACCGCTGCAGTTGACCCATTATATAGGAGACCGTTCTTCAAACATTTGTAATAGCAGGTAGATATGCTTGTTTAAAAAGAAGGAGATTGTGAACCGCATGACATTAAAATCACATTCTTTGAGGTAAATAGATAATTCAGGATGTCAGGAGAGAACATAACCAACCCAATATCTGGTCGCAGATGCTGTCGTAGCCGGGACTGGAGTGGAAGACAAGCACTCCAATCAAATACTCTCAAGGCATGCTTCTCATATAACCTCTGACAGTAAATGTTTAACTCCTGGCCTTCATGTGGCACACATGTTTATACTAACAGGAGAAAGGGGGAGGGGGGGGGGGGACGAGTTTCTGGCGTCTAAAAATCAAATAGATGATTCGGGTAGATGAGACTCGTAAGTCTAGGATTTTTAGGAAGGTAGCTTGTCTAGGAAAAAGAAAAACTCTGATAGGCTATCTGGGGAAATAGAATAACCTGGATAGACGGATAGAAGGCAGCTCATCCAGCAGAAGGAAAAGTTAACTCCAAATCTTCTTCTTCTTCTTCTTCATCGTTCGTTCTCAATCTCCCACTACCAAACACTGAAAGGGCTTAAGTAGCAGAATGTAGAACGGAATGCGTTGTGTCGTAGTTTACAGCTTGACTGCGATATTTGCACCTTTCGGTCCAACACATCCGACTTCAGCAAGCATTTTTTGAGTACCGGGTTAGCATTCCCTCTTCGATCCCTTCTCCTTAGCCAGTCTGTCCTGCTGCAGCCTGTTATCCAGGATCACCGCGTGGAGGTGTAGAAGGGTCTTGGCAGCTCTGGTTCGCTGGCCCTGACGCTAGCAGTCAGGTATGGGTCGCTGACCACTGCAGCTCATGCGCTGCTCAGCATCTTGATCCATAACTCCAAATCAGCTGCTGCCTCGGAGGTTGACTGTGGACAGTCAAAGGCTAGATATGTTAAAGGTACAGATAGTCCCACAGCAGACACTGTCGACGGGGGGAGGGGAGGGGAGAGTTATGGCCTCACATCTGCTGCCTAGGAGGTTAACTGGGGACAGTCAATGACTAGATAAGTTAAAGGTAAATGTAGTCCCACAGCAGACACTGTCGACGGGGGGAGGGGGGGGGGGGAGGAGAGAGTTATGGCCTTCATTGTACTGTTCACCCTAATAATAATTGTATACTGAAAGAGAACGAGCCGGGCTGCTGTTTGTTATTGTTTCTAATGCCTATAATCAGTAAGTTTACTCTTTTGTGCGCCCTGAAAATGGCGTTACGTGGCGGGTTTCAGTAGCTTTCCTCACATTCCGATCGGTCTGACGAAGATAGACCGGGGTCCTTCGGGTGGCTGTGCTTTCCTTGGCTTCATTTGCGTGTCGATCAATACTACGGCGATCATGTCGATCCCTCACTCTGTTAGCCATGCTGCCATGAAAACAGCCCGTTTCCAGCGAGGGCTACTAGGAAGCCGAGGCGAGGGTATTGGCCAATAGATTTTGTTTGAACCTGACTAACATGTCTGATCAGTATGTTGTGCCTGACTGTGACTAACATGTCTGATCAGTATGTTGTGCCTGACCCTGACTAACATGTATGATCAGTATGTTGTGCCTGACCCTGACTAACATGTCTGATCAGTATGTTGTCCCTGACCGGAGGTTAGTCTTCCTCCCCATGAACCGGGCTGAAAGGCGCAGATATCACAGTACAACTGTCAAATGCGGTACAAAGTAACTCTTGCTCACACCAACAAATGAACATATTTCATCTGAGGAGTTCCCCCAGACAAAGCGAATGATGAGCCCCAAGCATCGAATAGCCCAGTCATGACCACTAGTGGTCACCCTGCTCCATTCCTAATAGCCAGGAGACGGAAACCAAGAGAAAATACTAATGGCCAAACCTCTAACAAAGTGAAACTGCCAAAATATCCTTCAGTGAAATAAGGAAAGAATCGTGATTAATAAGCAAGCACTTACAGCAAGACGCCATTCTGAGAGGATCGATACAGCTTGAATTCAAGAGACATACACGAACAAGCAGCGTAAGTTCCAGATGAGAGAATACCAAACCATAAGGCCCATAGGAAGAGTCTTGATCCTAATACACAACTTATTGTTATCTACAAAAATAAAATTCTATACAATAGGACACACATAGATAATAAGAACAGACATTGCGCTGGACGGAAAATCATCAAGGTATAACATATACTGTCCATATGGTAGTTGAATACAGTCAAAGTGTTTTGTTTTTATTTGCGTTCGCGTTATTTCTCTATTCTCCAAGGCGGTGTCCGTTGCACTACGGTTTTTATTTTGCGCCTGTCGGCCCAGTGCATCCGACTTCGGCATGCATTTTATGTAAGGTTCTGCTTCCTCCTGCATGTTCTAAAGGTTTGCTTCCCTGGGGTAACGGACGGTGCTGTGATCCAGCACCTTCTGGTTTTGAGCCGTGTCACTTAACCATTAGTCCACGCCGTCCCCTACAGTCAAAGTAATAAAGAGCCAATGTATAATAGTTGGAGACCATAACAGTCATTCAGAAAAATTGGAATGCAAAGATCTGGATACAAGAGGAAAGGAAGTTGAGGACTAAGAGATACGAGGCGTGTTCAAATGAAACCGGATCTAACGACACCAAGTGAACGTACGATGCGCATTATGACGTCCCTTCTGATGTAAACAGCACATACCAATCGTCAAGTTATGCAACATTTCATTATCCTCCGACTCATTGTTTCCTCCACAGACCGTTAAAAACATGGCGGATGTGATACGGAATCTCTCCAGAGTTGATCAGCGAGCTGTAATTCGGTTTCTAACAGCTGAAGGATGTTGACTAGTTGACATTCAGTCGGAAGATAATAACATTTTGCAAACTTGACGGTTCGGTATGTGCTGTTTACATCAGATCAAAAGTGACGTCATCATGCGCATACTAAGTATGTTCACTTGGTGCAGTTAAGTCCGACTTGATTTAAACTCGCTTCGTAGATAACAGCTTGCAGCTAATCAGCCAGGTTGAAAATCAAACAATCCTTTTATTCAAGGAGGAGAAAATCAAAATCTACTCAATATCTAGCCTTCACATCAGAAGATCTAACATTTAAAATAAGCAGAGCAGTCCAAGAACAACTGGGAGAAAGACACTACATACAAATTGAACTGTCTTAGGGATCAAGATGCTGAGCAGGGCATGAGCTGCAGTGGTCAGCGACTCATAGCTGACTGCTAGCATCAGGGCCAGCGAACCAAAGCTGCCAAGACCTTTCTACACCTCTACGCGGTGATCCTGGATAACAGGCTGCAGTAGGGCAGACTGGCTAAGGAGAAGGGATCGAGGAGGGAATGCTAACCCGGTACTCAAAAAATGCTTGCTGAAGTCGGATGTGTTGGACTGAAAGGTGCAAATATAGCAGCCAAGCTGTAAACTACGACACAACGCATTCCGTTCTCTGGACTACATTCTGCTACTTAAGCCCTTTCAGGGTTTGGTAGCGGGAGAACGAACGAAGAAGAAGAAGAAGAACTGTCTCAACTATACACCACCACAGCAGAAGCCTCTACCACAATGGAAATACAAAACAGCAAACTAAAAATAAGTTTATTGAACTAAATCAGAGAGTGTATATGGCGAGAGCATCAGCACAGGACATAACCAAGTGGAAGAATGGTAGAGAAGATTAACAGAGAATTATGGATAGCAAAGGAATCAATTCGAAGAGGAGCTAGAAAGAATTGCATACCATACTGATCAGAAAATCCGAATAACTTCAGGAAGAACTATCGACTTCCAGAAAATAGCACAAGTTTACGAAACCATGAAATTATTTTATCCAACTACAGAAAGCCACAGCGAAGTACAAAAAGACAATGAATGAGGCAACAGGAAACAGTTGGAAAAAAGAAAGCAGACCATCAGTCTTTGCTAAAAAAAATGGTACAAAACTATGGAAATGTGCAAAGTCACTGAATAACGAAACCATAAAAATACAAAATATCACATTAGTAGAAAATGGAAATCTCGTAACAGGAAGTCGTACATCAAATATATTCATTAGAAAATACTGCATGGCTAGCAAAACAAATATAACATCCAAAAGAAAGAGATATATGAAAAAAAGCCATACAATAACAAGAACAAATACCAGCTGTACAGAGGAGCACATAATGGCAACATTTATCCAGAAAGAATAAGAAGATGCACTTAAGACAACTAAAAAAACTAGAAAACTATCAGAAAGAATGAAATAAGAAATGCAATGTTAAAAAGCATTGGACCTAAAAGCATAAAGGAGCTACTAGAAATTATCAATGTAAGCTGGAAAAAAAGGGACACGGTCACAACTGTGGAAGGAAGCAATTATGATTCTTGTATTAAGACGTTGTTGTTATTGTTGTTGCTATTGTTGTTGTTGTTTCGAAGGCTCACATTGAGTAGGTTCACTCCTTTGTGCGTCCTGAAAAGGACGTTAAGTGACGGGTTGCAGTAGCTCTCCTCACATCCCGAGCGTGCTGATGAAGGTGGATCATGTACTGCCAGGCGGTTGTGATATGCTTGTCTTCATTTGCGTGTCACTCACTACTAGGGGGATCATGTCGATCCCTCACCTCCTTAGCCAGGCTGCCATGACAGCAGCCTGTTTCCAGGGAGGGCTACGAGGAAGCCGAGGTAAGAGTCTTGGCCAGTATATTTTACCTGACCCTGACTAAAATGTCTGATCCGAAATGTTTTGCCTGAAAGCGCAGATATCGCAGCCTCGCTGTAAACTACATCACAACGTCATTTTCATGACGAACTCCGAAGGAGAAGAAGAATATGAAATGCCATCCTGGGCAACAACTACAAAATTCATCTTTCTAAAACAGGCAGAATTGAATGGCGGGGAGAAAGAATTATTACAGAAGATTTGAAATCAACACCGATAAAAGAAATGGGGAAAATAAAAGACTGCAACCCATGACAGACAGAAGAGATTACAGAGAAATGGGGAAAATAAAAAACTACAACCCATGACAGACAGAAGAGATTACAGAGTACTACAGCTGCCGAAGACGGATGTGTCGACCAAAAAATGCAAATATCGCAGTCAAGCTATAAACTAGCGACAAAACGAATGCTGCTCAAGACTACATCCTTCTACTTGCAAAACCCTGTTCAGGGCTTGGTAGTGGTAGATTGAGAACGACCACAGAAGATAACGAAGAAGAAGAAGGAGAGTACTAAAACTATCAGAAAAAAAATCAGCCAGCTCCCAAATCATTCAATGAATAAAAGAATGGATATATATGGCGATAGCTAACTCCAGAGAAGCGGCTTTGCTAAAAAAAAACAAAAAAAATTAACTAACTCTCTTCCTCTCACATATAAAACCAGAGCCCCTAATTACATAAAGCACATGTCCACTATGGAAGAGAACAAAATTCACACAGCTGATAGAAAACCAACCGGAAATTACGAAAGAAAAGACACACAGAAAAAGAAAAAAAAATATATAACATTAGAATATATTCAAGAGACATAACCATTCACAGAGTGGACATGCATTCTCTCTATTTACACAGATGGATCAGAAATATGAGAGCTATTACAAATTGACGGAGAGACGTTAAACGAAATTAAATAGTGGGACACAAAATCCATGTCTCAGTGGCCACTGGAAAATTCTCAAACATCTTCAGAGCTGAGGATGTGGCACTAAGAACAACTGCAATAACCGTCTAGCAAAAACAAGGATCATGCCAGAGACAATATAGTTTTCATAACAGATTCCCTATCAATCATAATGGCCCTTAGAAACCATAAGAACAAGTAATTTGACAACCCGTGGAATACTCATGAATAGTTGTCCATCACAAGTGATGAAGACCACTCTCTTTGTTCAGCCGTGTGGACAGTCGTATCTCTTGCTGTGTCCGCTGAAATGGGTGACTTACGCGGTTATTTGGATGAAAGTGAGGAAGAAACTGCGCCTTTTGTCAACCTCGCTCACAGAGCCTAAGCTACCTTTTGCCAGTGGCAAGACATTCATCGAGACGACTGGAGATAGCATCGGATGCAGATTTTGCCTCAGGGTTACCACCGAAGCCTTTCCGTAAACATGTAACCCGCAGGGTAGAAAGGTGGGATGGCATCTAACGCAGTTTGTCGTGCCTTTTCGATAACCACAAGAGGTCGTATGGACAACACTCAGCGTGTGAGTGGGTCTGGCATCTCTCTCCAGCTGTATTCAACTCATCATAGTAGCATCTAAAATTCCCACACGCCAAATTCGCGAAGGTGAACCGGCAGAACTAACCCGTGAAATACGTTACAGGTATAAGCGTAGTGCCATTCAGCCGGCGTCCAGACCAGGATAAACAGATGGAAGAAATCACAAAAAAAGAACGAAATAACAGTCCAGACGGAAAACAACACCACGCTTCAGTGAACACAAGTGTAAGTCGTCGACTAGAGTGAATTCCAGGCAAATCCGCGGTCTAGCGGCATCCATAATGATCCAAAACAGTAGAGAAATGTAGACTCACAGCCAGTGATGGCGCCATCTTTGCCATGAATACAAGCAAAATATTTGACAAGAGTTAAAATTCAGTGAATCCCTGCATACTGTAAGATACACTGAAATGAAAAGGCAGATAACCTGACAAAGAGGGTGGGGGAAAGCCCAAACTGATGACAGAGCTACATATGAGAAAATAAAGACAATGATAAAGTTTAGCTTCCAAGACAAATGGCACAGAGATCAGCTAGGATCAGATATAGCAGAAGCAATCTACTCTTTATCAAGAGGAGATCAAGTGACAATATTCAGACTTCGAACGGGGCACTGCTGAATGACAAAATCATCTGTTCAACAAATTAAAAATGTGACACACAGACATGGGTCCCATACGGGAAGAACAAACAAGCGATGGAACAAGTTCTGCAGGTCTTCCGGTTCCACGAGAGGAGCAGAGTAACTGCATGGCACTTCCCATATATTTGCGAGCTCAACTGTTTGGCGACGAGAGAAGCTCGAGCAGGACCGCCAGGTTTATGAATGGAAATAAATGCAATTATGTAAGAGCGAACGACGGCGACAAAGTATAAGAGGAACAGAAGAAGAAAAAAGAAGCAGTAGAGGGAGAAGAAGAAGAAGAAGAAGAAGAAGAAGAAGAAGAAGACGAAGAAGAATCCAACAACGACTATCACACCTTTGACCAGCAGGGACAGATCACCATTCTTTCACCTCTAAATAAACATACGAACAAATTTCGCTTGCCCACTTCACCAATGTGCACATGTAGACTAAACAAATAAATTGTTGAACATGTGTCACAAGATTGTCACTTGAAAGACCAGTTATTAAGAAGGTACATTGACCCATCGATTCTTCACTAAACTCAAAACTGTTCGGTTATTAAGATGCGTCCCAGACAACGGTCGAGTTCACATCGGTGTAAACATCAAAGATGCGATCAGAAGAAGAAGAAGAAGCAGAAGAAGAAGAAGAAGAAGAAGAAGAAGAAAAAGAAGAAGAAGAACAAGAACAAGAAGAACAAGAAGAAGAAGAAGAAGAACAAGGAGAAGAATAATTTGCAATCATTCACTTTTTCACTCCTTGATGAAACACCCGTTTTTACTGCATCTACATAAATCCCGTATAAGAACTTTTCGTAGTGGCTTATCATAATTGCAAAGGTTTTTTTTTTCTCTACGTGTTTTTGTTGCAATATACATATATATTGCTTCTCAAAGACATCTTGTAAATGCTATATGGCCTACAAACGGCGTACTGTCGACAAATTCTGTGAAAATATCGTTATGGTAATTGGGCCAGCCCTCATATCCCCTTCTACTGAAGATGATCTGCTTCAATTATATACGGGAAGACAGTCCCCTGATCAGATCTAAAACTATCCAGGTAAATTTGACTAATGTGGTCGAGAATCTAAACATCAAAGAAAGATACCTGATATTATCGGAACATTCCTGTGTGTGACGCTCCGGGGCGCTCGGTGTATTGTGTCAAGATTTATTAGCTACGGCACAGGCGTCGTATGCGTGATGGGAGATGAATGCAGCGATAACACGTACGCAATGCCCCAGCAAAGTTATCGCTCATCGGCACGCTGGAAGCGCTTTTGACTGGCACCTTTCATTACGCTTGAAGAAGGTCAGTATTCTCCCTCTGAGTGTAAAACATAAATCAGCTGTCTGTCTTCGGTTTAATGTCCTTCTCCTGGGTGTACAAGACAGAAAATGGCGGAGAATATGTCCTGTTTCAGGGGAACATTACAGTAGAACATTACATACTTAATGAGCCTGGACATGTCCGCTAGTCCTTAATATGAGGATGGTAGGGGCTGACTGAAAAACGTTCACATTCAAGTCAAGAAATGGATGTGTTGTAGACGATAGTAAGTATGACCAATTGGTGGGTAATAAAAAACGGTCGTGCTGGTTTTTTCGAGATTTTTAACTACTCTCCAGCAGATATACCAGAGTGAAAAGTTGCTGCTGTTGTTGTTGTTGAATGTCAACAATGAGTACGTTTACTCTTTTGTGCGCACTGAAAAGGGCGTTAGGTGGTGAATTACCGACGAGAGTGAACTGGGGTCCGCCCGGCGGGTGTGATATGCTGGGCTTCATCTGCGTGTCGCTCACTACTACTGGCATGACCTCCCAACTTTGTTCCTCAGTCTGAGAACTGCGTGGAAGTCAGCTTGGGTCTAGGTCAGTCAATTGTGCATGACCTTGACTCAAGGAATGGCTTCGTTCATTCTCAATCTCTCGCTACCAAACAATAAAAGGGCTTAAGTAGCAGAATGTAGTCCAGAGAACGGAATGCGTTGTGTCGTAGTTTACAGCTTGACTGCGATATTTGTATCTTTCGGTCCAACACATCCGACTTCAGCAAGTATTTTTTGAGTACCGGGTTAGCATTCCCTCTTCGATCTTTTCTCCTTAGCCAGTCTGCCCTGCTGCAGCATGTTATCCAGGATCACCGCGCGGAGGTGTAGAAGGGTCTTGGCAGCCCTGGTTCGCTGGTCCTAACGCTAGCAGTCAGCTATGGGTCGCTGACCACTGCAGCTCATGCGCTGCTCAGCATCTTGATCCCAATGACGTGGATTAATACGTGTCTGGCCACGAGCAAGTCTACCCAGCTATAAATGAGTATCTGGATTATGGTTAGGGAAGACAAGGACGGCGAAGAGGAATGTGTGGGTCAAATCATATGCTACAGAACTATATTGACCTCGTATCTCGTCTGCGCAGGTTTGCGTCAGGGTCAGGGGGGGGGGGGGGGGAGACATTATGATCATGACCCTCATTTAGAGGTCAAGAGTAACGCACTGACCAATATCCTCACCTCACCTAATGGTCTGGTACAACATACTGACCCAGACCCCTACCTCACCTAATGGTCTGGTACAACATTCTGACCCAGACCCCCACCTAACCTAATGGTCTGGTACAACATACTGACCAAGATCCCCACCTCACCTAATGGTCTGGTACAACATACTGACCCAGACCCCCACCTCACCTAATGGTCTGGTACAACATACTGACCCGGACCCCCACCTCACCTAATGGTCTGATGCAACAAACTAACCAAAACCCTCACCTCACCTAATGGTCTGGTACAACATACTGACGCAGACTCCAACCTCACCTAATGGTCTGGTACAACATACTGACTAAGACCCCCACCTCACCTATTGGTCTTTTACAACAAACTGACCACCACCTTACCTAATGGCCTGGTACAACAAACTGACCAAGACCCCCACCACCCCTAATGGTCTGGTACAACAAACTGACCAAGACCCCCACTCACCTAATGGCCTGGTACAACAAACTGACCAAGACCCCCACCTCACCTAATGGTCTGGTACAACATACTGACCCAGACCCCCACCTCACCTAATGGTCTGATGCAACAAACTAACCAAAACCCTCACCTCACCTAATGGTCTGGTACAACATACTGACCCAGACCCCCACCTCACCTAATGGTCTGGTACAACATACTGACCCAGATCCCCACCTCACCTAATGGTCTGGTACAACATACTGACCCAGACCTCCACCTCACCTAATGGTCTGGTACAACATACTGACCCAGACCCCCACCTCACCTAATGGTCTGATGCAACAAACTAACCAAAACCCTCACCTCCCCTAATGGTCTGGTACAACATACTGACGCAGACTCAAACCTCACCTAATGGTCTGGTACAACATACTGACCAAGACCCCCACCTCACCTATTGGTCTTTTACAACAAACTGACCCCCACCTCACCTAATGGTCTGGTACAACAAACTGACCAAGACCCCACCTAACATAATGGTCTGGTACAACAAATTGACCAAGACCCTCACTCACCTAATGGCCTGGTACAACAAACTGACCAAGACCCCCCACCTCACCTAATGGTCTGGTACAACAAACTGCCCAAAACCCCCACCTCACCTAATGATCTGGTACAACAATCTGACCCCCACCTCACCTAATGGTCTGAAACAACAAACTGACCAAGACCTCACCTCACCTAATGGTCTGGTACAACAAACTGACCAAGACCTCACCTCACCTAATGGTCTGATACAACAAACTGACCAAGACCTCACCTCACATAATGGTCTGGTACAACATACTGACCCAGACCTCACCTAATGGCCTGGTACAAAAAAACTGACCAATATCCCCACCTCACCTAATGGTCTGGTACAACATACTGACCCAGACCCCCACCTCACCTAATGGTCTGGTACAACATGCTGACCCAAACCCCACCTCACCTAATGGTCTGGTACAACATACTGACCCAGACCCCCACCTCACCTAATGGTCTGGTACAACAAACTGACCAAGACCCTCACTCACCTAATGGCCTGGTACAACAAACTGACCAAGATCCCCACCTCACCTAATGGTCTGGTACAAAAAACTGACCAAGACCCCCACCTCACCTAATGGTATGGTACAACAAACTGACCAAGACCCCCACCTCACCTTATGATCTGGTACAACAAACTGACCCCCACCTCACCTAATGGTCTAATACAACAAACTGACCAAGACCTCACCTTACCTAATGGTCTGGTACAAAAAATTGACCAAAACCCTCACTCACCTAATGGCCTGGTACAACAAACTGACCAAGACCCCCACCTCCCCTAATGGTCTGGTACAACAAACTGACCAAGACCCCCACTCACCTAATGGCCTGGTACAACAAACTGACCAAGACCCCCACCTCACGTAATGGTCTGGTACAACATACTGACCCAGACCCCCACCTCACCTTATGGTCTGATGCAACAAACTAACCAAAACCCTCACCTCACCTAATGGTCTGGTACAACATACTGATGCAGACCCCAACCTCACCTAATGGTCTGGTACAACATACTGACCAAGACCCCCACCTCACCTATTGGTCTTTTACAACAAACTGACCCCGACCTCACCTAATGGTCTGGTACAACTAACTGACCAAGACCCCACCTCACATAATGGTCTGGTACAACAAATTGACCAAGACCCTCACTCACCTAATGGCCTGGTACAACAAACTGACCAAGACCCCCCACCTCACCTAATGGTCTGGTACAACAAACTGACCAAGACCCCCACCTCACCTAATGATCTGGTACAACAAACTGACCCCCACCTCATCTAATGGTCTGATACAACAAACTGACCAAGACCTCACCTCACCTAATGGTCTGGTACAACAAACTGACCAAGACCTCACCTCACCTAATGGTCTGATACAACAAACTGACCAAGACCTCACCTCACATAATGGTCTGGTACAACAAACTGACCAATATCCCCACCTCACCTAATGGTCTGGTAAGACATACTGACCCAGACCTCACATAATGGTCTGGTACAACATACTGACCCAGACCCCACCTCACCTAATGGTCTGGTACAACATACTGACCCAGACCCCCACCTCACCTAATAGTCTGGTACAACAAACTGACCAAGACCCCCACCTCACCTAATGGCCTGGTACAACAAACTGACCAAGATCCCCACCTCACCTAATGGTCTGGTACAACAAACTGACCAAGACCCCCACCTCACCTAATGGTATGGTACAACAAACTGACCAAGACCCCCACCTCACCTAATGATCTGGTACAACAAACTGACCCCCACCTCACCTAATGGTCTAATACAACAAACTGACCAAGACCTCACCTCACCTAATGGTCTGGTACAAAAAATTGACCAAAACCCTCACTCACCTAATGGCCTGGTACAACAAACTGACCAAGACCCCCACCTCACGTAATGGTCTGGTACAACATACTGACCCAGACCCCCACCTCACCTTATGGTCTGATGCAACAAACTAACCAAAACGCTCACCTCACCTAATGGTCTGGTACAACATACTGACGCAGACCCCAACCTCACCTAATGGTCTGGTACAACATACTGACCAAGACCCCCACCTCACCTATTGGTCTTTTACAACAAACTGACCCCCACCTCACCTAATGGTCTGGTACAACAAACTGACCAAGACCTCACCTCACCTAATGGTCTGATACAACAAACTGACCAAGACCTCACCTCACATAATGGTCTGGTACAACATACTGACCCAGACCTCACCTAATGGCCTGGTACAAAAAAACTGACCAATATCCCCACCTCACCTAATGGTCTGGTACAACATACTGACCCAGACCCCCACCTCACCTAATGGTCTGGTACAACATGCTGACCCAAACCCCACCTCACCTAATGGTCTGGTACAACATACTGACCCAGACCCCCACCTCACCTAATAGTCTGGTACAACAAACCGACCAAGACCCTCACTCACCTAATGGCCTGGTACAACAAACTGACCAAGATCCCCACCTCACCTAATGGTCTGGTACAAAAAACTGACCAAGACCCCCACCTCACCTAATGGTATGGTACAACAAACTGACAAAGACCCCCACCTCACCTAATGATCTGGTACAACAAACTGACCCCCACCTCACCTAATGGTCTAATACAACAAACTGACCAAGACCTCACCTTACCTAATGGTCTGGTACAAAAAATTGACCAAAACCCTCACTGACCTAATGGCCTGGTACAACAAACTGACCAAGACCCCCACTCACCTAATGGCCTGGTACAACAAACTGACCAAAACCACCACCTCACGTAATGGTCTGGTACAACATACTGACCCAGACCCCCACCTCACCTTATGGTCTGATGCAACAAACTAACCAAAACCCTCACCTCACCTAATGGTCTGGTACAACATACTGATGCAGACCCCAACCTCACCTAATGGTCTGGTACAACTTACTGACCAAGACCCCCACCTCACCTATTGGTCTTTTACAACAAACTGACCCCGACCTCACCTAATGGTCTGGTACAACTAACTGACCAAGACCCCACCTCACATAATGGTCTGGTACAACAAACTGACCAAGACCCTCACTCACCTAATGGCCTGGTACAACAAACTGACCAAGACCCCCCACCTCACCTAATGGTCTGGTACAACAAACTGACCAAGACCCCCACCTCACCTAATGATCTGGTACAACAAACTGACCCCCACCTCATCTAATGGTCTGATACAACAAACTGACCAAGACCTCACCTCACCTAATGGTCTGGTACAACAAACTGACCAAGACCTCACCTCACCTAATGGTCTGATACAACAAACTGACCAAGACCTCACCTCACATAATGGTCTGGTACAACAAACTGACCAATTTACCCACCTCACCTAATGGTCTGGTACAACATACTGACCCAGACCTCACCTAATGGTCTGGTACAACATACTGACCCAGACCCCACCTCACCTAATGGTCTGGTACAACATACTGACACAGACCCCCACCTCACCTAATGGTCTGGTACAACAAACTGACCAAGACCCTCACTCACCTAATGGCCTGGTACAACAAACTGACCAAGATCCCCACCTCACCTAATGGTCTGGTACAACAAACTGACCAAGACCCCCACCTCACCTAATGGTATGGTACAACAAACTGACCAAGACCCCCACCTCACCTAATGATCTGGTACAACAAACTGACCCCCACCTCACCTAATGGTCTAATACAACAAACTGACCAAGACCTACCTCACCTAATGGTCTGGTACAAAAAATTGACCAAAACCCTCACTCACCTAATGGCCTGGTACAACAAACTGACCAAGACCCCCACCTCCCCTAATGGTCTGGTACAACAAACTGACCAAGACCCCCACTCACCTAATGGCCTGGTACAACAAACTGACCAAGACCCCCACCTCACGTAATGGTCTGGTACAACATACTGACCCAAACCCCCACCTCACCTTATGGTCTGATGCAACAAACTAACCAAAACGCTCACCTCACCTAATGGTCTGGTACAACATACTGACGCAGACCCCAACCTCACCTAATGGTCTGGTACAACATACTGAAAAAGACCCCCACCTCACCTATTGGTCTTTTACAACAAACTGACCCCCACCTCACCTAATGGTCTGGTACAACAAACTGACCAAGACCTCACCTCACATAATGGTCTGGTACAACATACTGACCCAGACCTCACCTAATGGCCTGGTACAACAAACTGACCAATATCCCCACCTCACCTAATGGTCTGGTACAACATACTGACCCAGACCCCCACCTCACCTAATGGTCTCGTACAACATACTGACCCAGACCCCCACCTCACCTAATGGTCTGGTACAACATACTGACCCATACCCCCACCTCACCTAATGATCTGGTACAACAAATTGACCAAAACCCTCACTCACCTGATGGCCTGGTACAACAAACTGACCAAGACCCCCACCTCCCCTAATGGTCTGGTACAACAAACTGACCAAGACCCCCACTCACCTAATGGCCTGGTACAACAAACTGACCAAGACCCCCACCTCACGTAATGGTCTGGTACAACATACTGACCCAGACCCCCACCTCACCTAATGGTCTGATGCAACAAACTAACCAAAACCCTCACCTCCCCTAATGGTCTGGTACAACATACTGACACAGACCCCAACCTCACCTAATGGTCTGGTACAACATACTGACCAAGACCCCCACCTCACCTATTGGTCTTTCACAACAAAGTCACCCCCACCTCACCTAATGGTCTGGTACAACTAACTGACCAAGACCCCACCTAACATAATGGTCTGGTACAACAAATTGACCAAGACCCTCACTCACCTAATGGCCTGGTACAACAAACTGACCAAGACCCCCCACCTCACCTAATGGTCTGGTACAACAAACTGCCCAAAACCCCCACCTCACCTAATGATCTGGTACAACAAACTGACCCCCACCTCACCTAATGGTCTGAAACAACAAACTGACCAAGACCTCACCTCACCTAATGGTCTGGTACAACAAACTGACCAAGACCTCACCTCACCTAATGGTCTGATACAACAAACTGACCAAGACCTCACCTCACATAATGGTCTGGTACAACATACTGACCCAGACCTCACCTAATGGCCTGGTACAAAAAAACTGACCAATATCCCCACCTCACCTAATGGTCTGGTACAACATACTGACCCAGACCCCCACCTCACCTAATGGTCTGGTACAACATGCTGACCGAGACCCCACCTCACCTAATGGTCTGGTACAACATACTGACCCAGACCCCCACCTCACCTAATGGTCTGGTACAACAAACTGACCAAGACCCTCACTCACCTAATGGCCTGGTACAACAAACTGACCAAGATCCCCACCTCACCTAATGGTCTGGTACAAAAAACTGACCAAGACCCCCACCTCACCTAATGGTATGGTACAACAAACTGACCAAGACCCCCACCTCACCTAATGATCTGGTACAACAAACTGACCCCCACCTCACCTAATGGTCTAATACAACAAACTGACCAAGACCTCACCTTACCTAATGGTCTGGTACAAAAAATTGACCAAAACCCTCACTCACCTAATGGTCTGGTACAACAAACTGACCAAGACCCCCACCTCCCCTAATGGTCTGGTACAACAAACTGACCAAGACCCCCACTCACCTAATGGCCTGGTACAACAAACTGACCAAGACCCCCACCTCACGTAATGGTCTGGTACAACATACTGACCCAGACCCCCACCTCACCTTATGGTCTGATGCAACAAACTAACCAAAACCCTCACCTCACCTAATGGTCTGGTACAACATACTGATGCAGACCCCAACCTCACCTAATGGTCTGGTACAACATACTGACCAAGACCCCCACCTCACCTATTGGTCTTTTACAACAAACTGACCCCGACCTCACCTAATGGTCTGGTACAACTAACTGACCAAGACCCCACCTCACATAATGGTCTGGTACAACAAATTGACCAAGACCCTCACTCACCTAATGGCCTGGTACAACAAACTGACCAAGACCCCCCACCTCACCTAATGGTCTGGTACAACAAACTGACCAAGACCCCCACCTCACCTAATGATCTGGTACAACAAACTGACCCCCACCTCATCTAATGGTCTGATACAACAAACTGACCAAGACCCCCACCTCACGTAATGGTCTGGTACAACATACTGACCCAAACCCCCACCTCACCTTATGGTCTGATGCAAAGAACTAACCAAAACGCTCACCTCACCTAATGGTCTGGTACAACATACTGACGCAGACCCCAACCTCACCTAATGGTCTGGTACAACAAACTGACAAAGACCTCACCTCACCTAATGGTCTGATACAACAAACTGACCAAGACCTCACCTCACATAATGGTCTGGTACAACATACTGACCCAGACCTCACCTAATGGCCTGGTACAACAAACTGACCAATATCCCCACCTCACCTAATGGTCTGGTACAACATACTGACCCAGACCCCCACCTCACCTAATGGTCTGGTACAACATACTGACCCAGACCCCCACCTCACCTAATGGTCTGGTACAACATACTGACCCATACCCCCACCTCACCTAATGATCTGGTACAACAAATTGACCAAAACCCTCACTCACCTGATGGCCTGGTACAACAAACTGACCAAGACCCCCACCTCCCCTAATGGTCTGGTACAACAAACTGACCAAGACCCCCACTCACCTAATGGCCTGGTACAACAAACTGACCAAGACCCCCACCTCACGTAATGGTCTGGTACAACATACTGACCCAGACCCCCACCTCACCTAATGGTCTGATGCAACAAACTAACCAAAACCCTCACCTCCCCTAATGGTCTGGTACAACATACTGACGCAGACCCCAACCTCACCTAATGGTCTGGTACAACATACTGACCAAGACCCCCACCTCACCTATTGGTCTTTCACAACAAAGTCACCCCCACCTCACCTAATGGTCTGGTACAACTAACTGACCAAGACCCCACCTAACATAATGGTCTGGTACAACAAATTGACCAAGACCCTCACTCACCTAATGGCCTGGTACAACAAACTGACCAAGACCCCCCACCTCACCTAATGGTCTGGTACAACAAACTGCCCAAAACCCCCACCTCACCTAATGATCTGGTACAACAAACTGACCCCCACCTCACCTAATGGTCTGAAACAACAAACTGACCAAGACCTCACCTCACCTAATGGTCTGGTACAACAAACTGACCAAGACCTCACCTCACCTAATGGTCTGATACAACAAACTGACCAAGACCTCACCTCACATAATGGTCTGGTACAACATACTGACCCAGACCTCACCTAATGGCCTGGTACAAAAAAACTGACCAATATCCCCACCTCACCTAATGGTCTGGTACAACATACTGACCCAGACCCCCACCTCACCTAATGGTCTGGTACAACATGCTGACCCAGACCCCACCTCACCTAATGGTCTGGTACAACATACTGACCCAGACCCCCACCTCACCTAATGGTCTGGTACAACAAACTGACCAAGACCCTCACTCACCTAATGGCCTGGTACAACAAACTGACCAAGATCCCCACCTCACCTAATGGTCTGGTACAAAAAACTGACCAAGACCCCCACCTCACCTAATGGTCTGGTACAACAAACTGACCAAAACCCTCACTCACCTAATGGTCTGGTACAACAAACTGACCAAGACCCCCACCTCCCCTAATGGTCTGGTACAACAAACTGACCAAGACCCCCACTCACCTAATGGCCTGGTACAACAAACTGACCAAGACCCCCACCTCACGTAATGGTCTGGTACAACATACTGACCCATACCCCCACCTCACCTTATGGTCTGATGCAACAAACTAACCAAAACCCTCACCTCACCTAATGGTCTGGAACAACATACTGATGCAGACCCCAACCTCACCTAATGGTCTGGTACAACATACTGACCAAGACCCCCACCTCACCTATTGGTCTTTTACAACAAACTGACCCCGACCTCACCTAATGGTCTGGTACAACTAACTGACCAAGACCCCACCTCACATAATGGTCTGGTACAACAAATTGACCAAGACCCTCACTCACCTAATGGCCTGGTACAACAAACTGACCAAGACCCCCCACCTCACCTAATGGTCTGGTACAACAAACTGACCAAGACCCCCACCTCACCTAATGATCTGGTACAACAAACTGACCCCCACCTCATCTAATGGTCTGATACAACAAACTGACCAAGACCCCCACCTCACGTAATGGTCTGGTACAACATACTGACCCAAACCCCCACCTCACCTTATGGTCTGATGCAACAAACTAACCAAAACGCTCACCTCACCTAATGGTCTGGTACAACATACTGACGCAGACCCCAACCTCACCTAATGGTCTGGTACAACATACTGACCAAGACCCCCACCTCACCTATTGGTCTTTTACAACAAACTGACCCCCACCTCACCTAATGGTCTGGTACAACAAACTGACAAAGACCTCACCTCACCTAATGGTCTGATACAACAAACTGACCAAGACCTCACCTCACATAATGGTCTGGTACAACATACTGACCCAGACCTCACCTAATGGCCTGGTACAACAAACTGACCAATATCCCCACCTCACCTAATGGTCTGGTACAACATACTGACCCAGACCCCCACCTCACCTAATGGTCTGGTACAACATACTGACCCAGACCCCCACCTCACCTAATGGTCTGGTACAACATACTGACCCATACCCCCACCTCACCTAATGATCTGGTACAACAAATTGACCAAAACCCTCACTCACCTGATGGCCTGGTACAACAAACTGACCAAGACCCCCACCTCCCCTAATGGTCTGGTACAACAAACTGACCAAGACCCCCACTCACCTAATGGCCTGGTACAACAAACTGACCAAGACCCCCACCTCACGTAATGGTCTGGTACAACATACTGACCCAGACCCCCACCTCACCTAATGGTCTGATGCAACAAACTAACCAAAACCCTCACCTCCCCTAATGGTCTGGTACAACATACTGACGCAGACCCCAACCTCACCTAATGGTCTGGTACAACATACTGACCAAGACCCCCACCTCACCTATTGGTCTTTCACAACAAAGTCACCCCCACCTCACCTAATGGTCTGGTACAACTAACTGACCAAGACCCCACCTAACATAATGGTCTGGTACAACAAATTGACCAAGACCCTCACTCACCTAATGGCCTGGTACAACAAACTGACCAAGACCCCCCACCTCACCTAATGGTCTGGTACAACAAACTGCCAAAAACCCCCACCTCACCTAATGATCTGGTACAACAAACTGACCCCCACCTCACCTAATGGTCTGAAACAACAAACTGACCAAGACCTCACCTCACCTAATGGTCTGGTACAACAAACTGACCAAGACCTCACCTCACCTAATGGTCTGATACAACAAACTGACCAAGACCTCACCTCACATAATGGTCTGGTACAACATACTGACCCAGACCTCACCTAATGGCCTGGTATAAAAAAACTGACCAATATCCCCACCTCACCTAATGGTCTGGTACAACATACTGACCCAGACCCCCACCTCACCTAATGGTCTGGTACAACATGCTGACCCAGACCCCACCTCACCTAATGGTCTGGTACAACATACTGACCCAGACCCCCACCTCACCTAATGGTCTGGTACAACAAACTGACCAAGACCCTCACTCACCTAATGGCCTGGTACAACAAACTGACCAAGATCCCCACCTCACCTAATGGTCTGGTACAAAAAACTGACCAAGACCCCCACCTCACCTAATGGTATGGTACAACAAACTGACCAAGACCCCCACCTCACCTAATGATCTGGTACAACAAACTGACCCCCACCTCACCTAATGGTCTAATACAACAAACTGACCAAGACCTCACCTTACCTAATGGTCTGGTACAAAAAATTGACCAAAACCCTCACTCACCTAATGGTCTGGTACAACAAACTGACCAAGACCCCCACCTCCCCTAATGGTCTGGTACAACAAACTGACCAAGACCCCCACTCACCTAATGGCCTGGTACAACAAACTGACCAAGACCCCCACCTCACGTAATGGTCTGGTACAACATACTGACCCAGACCCCCACCTCACCTTATGGTCTGATGCAACAAACTAACCAAAACCCTCACCTCACCTAATGGTCTGGTACAACATACTGATGCAGACCCCAACCTCACCTAATGGTCTGGTACAACATACTGACCAAGACCCCCACCTCACCTATTGGTCTTTTACAACAAACTGACCCCGACCTCACCTAATGGTCTGGTACAACTAACTGACCAAGACCCCACCTCACATAATGGTCTGGTACAACAAATTGACCAAGACCCTCACTCACCTAATGGCCTGGTACAACAAACTGACCAAGACCCCCCACCTCACCTAATGGTCTGGTACAACAAACTGACCAAGACCCCCACCTCACCTAATGATCTGGTACAACAAACTGACCCCCACCTCATCTAATGGTCTGATACAACAAACTGACCAAGACCTCACCTCACCTAATGGTCTGGTACAACAAACTGACCAAGACCTCACCTCACCTAATGGTCTGATACAACAAACTGACCAAGACCTCACCTCACATAATGGTCTGGTACAACAAACTGACCAATATCCCCACCTCACCTAATGGTCTGGTACAACATACTGACCCAGACCTCACCTAATGGTCTGGTACAACATACTGACCCAGACCCCACCTCACCTAATGGTCTGGTACAACATACTGACCCAGACCCCCACCTCACCTAATGGTCTGGTACAACAAACTGACCAAGACCCTCACTCACCTAATGGCCTGGTACAACAAACTGACCAAGATCCCCACCTCACCTAATGGTCTGGTACAACAAACTGACCAAGACCCCCACCTCACCTAATGGTATGGTACAACAAACTGACCAAGACCCCCACCTCACCTAATGATCTGGTACAACAAACTGACCCCCACCTCACCTAATGGTCTAATACAACAAACTGACCAAGACCTCACCTCACCTAATGGTCTGGTACAAAAAATTGACCAAAACCCTCACTCACCTAATGGCCTGGTACAACAAACTGACCAAGACCGACACCTTCCCTAATGGTCTGGTACAACAAACTGACCAAGACCCCCACTCACCTAATGGCCTGGTACAACAAACTGACCAAGACCCCCACCTCACGTAATGGTCTGGTACAACATACTGACCCAGACCCCCACCTCACCTTATGGTCTGATGCAACAAACTAACCAAAACCCTCACCTCACCTAATGGTCTGGTACAACATACTGACGCAGACCCCAACCTCACCTAATGGTCTGGTACAACATACTGACCAAGACCCCCACCTCACCTATTGGTCTTTTACAACAAACTGACCCCCACCTCACCTAATGGTCTGGTACAACAAACTGACCAAGACCTCACCTCACCTAATGGTCTGATACAACAAACTGACCAAGACCTCACCTCACATAATGGTCTGGTACAACATACTGACCCAGACCTCACCTAATGGCCTGGTACAACAAACTGACCAATATCCCCACCTCACCTAATGGTCTGGTACAACATACTGACCCAGACCCCCACCTCACCTAATGGTCTGGTACAACATACTGACCCAGACCCCACCTCACCTAATGGTCTGGTACAACATACTGACCCAGACCCCCACCTCACCTAATGGTCTGGTACAACAAACTGACCAAGACCTTCACTCACCTAATGGCCTGGTACAACAAACTGACCAAGATCCCCACCTCACCTAATGGTCTGGTACAACAAACTGACCAAGACCCCCACCTTACCTAATGGTATGGTTCAACAAACTGACCAAGACCCCCACCTCACCAAATGATCTGGTACAACAAACTGACCCCCACCTCACCTAATGGTCTGATACAACAAACTGACCAAGACCTCACTTCACATCATGGTCTGGTACAACAAACTGACCAAGACCTCACCTAATGGCCTGGTACAACAAACTGACCAATATCCCCACCTCACCTAATGGTCTGATACAACAAACTGACCAAGACCTCGCCTCGCCTAATGGTCTGGTACAACAAACTTACCAAGACCTCACCTCACCTAATGGTCTGGTACAACAAACTGACCAAGACCTCACCTCACCTAATGGTCTAGTACAACAAACTGACCAAGACCTCACCTGACGTCCACACTGTGAACCTGGAAACAGGTCGTGTAACAGAGGCCTGGCCATCTATTTTGGGATCGACGTTGTGATCCACGTTTTTCTGAGTCCCCTGAGAAACCTTGTATTGCACTACAGCGAGGAACACCAAGGTACACCTATTTCAGGACGTATCTGTATGTCTGATGAGCCACGTCTACCAAACATTTTTTGTTCAAAAGGGAAGAATAGTTCCCGTAGCCTCGAAAACTAACAGCAACAATATCTCTATTTTTTTCCCTCTCGTTTCTAAACTGGAGTGTGTTCTTCGATGTTTTGTGCCTAACTATCCAATGCTTCCAACATCAGCGTGAATTTTCTAATGGCGTTACTTCCCAAAGGGACACGACATTGCTGTCTCAAGAATCTGAACAGAACCAAATTTGGGTTGTGAGCCCCTAATATCGCTTCGCCCCCCACCCCTCCCCTCACATCTCATCCAACTCTTAACTCTCTCCACCCTGATCTCTAGTCCTTCCTAAGCCAGCTTCTCTCAGCTCTGACCACCTACCACGGCCACGCTCAACGCCCCCCCCCCCCCCAACTCTTAACTCTCTCCACCCTGATCTCGTCCTTCCTAAGCCAGCTTCTCTCAGCTCTGACCACTTACACCCAAGCCACGGCCACGCTCAATGCCCCCCCCCCCTCCCCCGGTTGGTTAACACTGTCAACATGTCTCTCCAGTCTTCAATCAGCCAGACGTTTATAGAGTGGTCGCACTAACCAGCACCCTCTCTCACTCACACAGCACGTGAGAAGACAACCCTAAAGGGGCTTACACAAGTGCGATTTTTCCAACCCTCATATCAGGGTCGCACTCGTCGAGTGTGACAGCAGCTGGCAAATAGACAAGCTCTCGTGACCTGAGTTTGCATTCATCTTGAATGCGGTCGTTGTCATTTCTAAGTCGACTTACCGGGTAGGAAATATTCGATAATCCAGTCCAGCAAAGACACGTTTCCTAGGTCACATGCATCTTATATTAAACAGCTGGTGCCTTGCAGGTGAACTGGGGACGGTTTACGGCCACGGAAGCAGATCCCCCCAAAAATGTATGCTGAAGACAGATGCACTGAGTCACAGGGCACAAAATATAGTGCCCTGCAACCCCCTGATTAGGACAACCCCAGACATGACTTTGTTGAATGAAGTTATTATGTTGATGTTTGATGGGCAACAATGCAACCCGCTCTCTCTCTCTCTTTCCCTCGTGCTCCCTTTCTCTTTCATACACGCTCTCTTTCTCACTTTCTGCCTCGCTCTTTTCTCTCTCTATCTCACTCGCTCTTGCCCTTTCTTACTCTCTACCTCGCACGCTTTTTCTCATTTCTCTCTCTCTCTCACTTTCTCAATTTGTTTCGTTTCTCTCGCTCTTGCTCTGCCTCTTTTTCCTCTCGCTCTCTTTCGCACTCACTCTGTCCCTCGCTTTCTCCTCCTCTCTCTCTATATATATATATATCTTTCTTTGTAGGTATCTTTCTTCGCCGGCGTACGTCCGTAAAAGGTTGTTGTGACATTATGTAGTAATTTACAGCGATGCTGCGATATCTGCGCCTTTCGGTTCGATACATCCAGTTTCAGCAGGCCCCTTTAGTACCGAGTTTGCCTTTCCCCTGTAATCCTTTGGTACGATTACGCTAGTGCAGCTTGTTCCCAGGGCCGCGGCTTAGAGGCAGAAGAGTGTCTTTGATTAGCTGTTGCTCGCTGGTCCTGATGTAAGCAGCCAGCTATGAGTCGCTGTCTGCCCGTCAGTTAATTCACTGCGCTGCCTAGGTCTCAACTTTTTATGACACCCGGTGGTCAATTTCCTGCCTGGTTAACGGTAAACCATGTACCCATTCAGTTGGGGAGACTGGAGAGTGTCGATAGAGGGGTTCGAATGTGGGACTTCTGCCCCGAGCATCCAATTTGGTACTCAGTTAGTCTATATAGCTACTATTACATAATATACATCGGACAAGCACCAAAAACAGATTGATGGCTTTCTTGGACATATATGAGTGCGATGGATCGAATCCCCTGGTAATGTTGTTTTTATGTTGGGTGCGAAATTTTAAAAAAACATAGCCGGCATACGACATGATGACAGCAGAGGTGAAGCAGCATGTAGTCCTCAACCTTTAAAACACTCCTGTACCAACTCAGAAATGAGAAACTCAGACATGCTTATCTATGCTTACTGCCCATTTGTATAGTATCTTCGGCTGATTCGGGCTCTCTCAGCCTACTTAACGCACATGCGCCCTCAGGGTGAGGCCCTTCCATTGCACTTTGGTTGGGTTTGATCGCTGAGATCGCCCTAACTATCACAGATACGTACAGATGCACACATGAGTCCAAGCACTGGTTAATATGTCCTGATATCGCCTGAAAGACTACGGTCCGGGGTGGAAAAGGAGTGCCTCCGCGAGTAGAATACATAGAGGCGAACCTTTTATAACCAAAAAACTTGTTACTTCATTTTAATCTGAATCTACCTGTTCTTCAAAAAGTTGGATAGCCTTTCGCTGGTCCAAACTCTGTCGCCGAACCTTTACAGTTGCGGGGATGAGTTGATCAGGGGACGAGTTGACCAGTGGACGAGTTGACCAGGGGATGAGTTGACCAGGGGACGAGTTGCGCGTTTCATACAGGATGTACAGTTAGTACAAAAAAATGCACATAAGTTTTCAGCTAACAGATTTATTTAATTGTGCAGGTATACTGAAGATTAGCCTAGCCTAGTGTGAGATTAGATCCCATATTTGTCAAGAGATTTATCTCGTGCTGTGTGTGAGATTAGATCCCATATTTGTCAAGAGATTTATCTCTTGCTGTGTGTGAGATTAGATCCCATATTTGTCAAGAGATTTATCTCGTGCTGTGTGTGAGATTAGATCCCATATTTGTCAAGAGATTTATCTCTGGCTCTGTGTGAGATTAGATCCCATATTTGTTTACTTGCATACTTAGTTATTACTCTCTAACATATGGTGTGAGGTCTGCCGTAAAGAACGTTCAGATAATTCTTTCTGCTGCGTTTTTGGTCTGGTTCCTGTCTAGTCTTCATTCTCTGAGTGAGTGTCTCATGTTATCACCACAGAGGGCTTTTGGGTTGTCTTGGTATTCCATGATTGTCAACAGATTGTTCCACTCAAACATGTTGGGACTGGGTTTCCAGATTGTCACTTGTTGTATGATTGTGTCCTTTCTTGTTGCTTGTGCCATTTGTCTTAAACATCACATGTGGGGATTAAGATGCTGAGCAGTGCATGAGCAGTGCTATCAGCGGCACAAAGCTGCTAACACCCTTTTCTCCACCTCCATTGGTGGTCCTGGATAAAAGGCTGCAACAGAGCAGACTGGGTAAGGAGAAGGGATCAAAGTGTGAAGACTATCCTGGCACCAAAAAATGCCATGCCAAGTCGGATGTGTCAGGCCTAAAGGTGCAAATGTCATATTCAAACTGTATACTACAACACAACGCATTCCGTTCTCCAGACAATATCCTGCTATTTGTAAAGCCCATTATTTAGGGCTTAGTAGCAAGATTTAAGAACAATCGACGAAGAATAATAAATCGCTCATTTCTAACGTTTGGAGCTGGTTTTCGTCATTGATAATTTCTTGAATACGTAAGTTAAGACTGGTTACATACATGGAGCAGTATACATCCATTTTAGTTTTCTTGTCTATCAAACATTTCCTACTGGAAATTTGATGTCAGTTTTAGGATCAGACGGGCGTGCATTTATGTACATTTGTACACGTTATACATGTAATCAGGACATGTTCTTGGTTGGAACCAACACAGAAAATGGACAGTGGGGACACAAGTGAAATCATGGTGCAGGCAGGATGTTCCAGCTCCTCTAGAGAAAATAGAAGAAGGAAAAAAACATATCATGAATGATTACTTTTATTTATGTCTTCCTCTTATGACAAATGAACGGAGGAATAAGGTGTACAATTTTCCTATATCAATCCAGATTAAAGGTAAAACAGAACAAGACAGAAATCTGTGTTTAAATAAATTTGAAGTTAAACAAGCAAACAATAGTACCCAAGAAAGCAAACAGTTGATTATAAGAGATGAGGCATGGCCAGTGTAGGGTGTCCTTACATCAAGGTCCAAATACAAAACAATCATTTACAGAGCAAACCATTGGCCCATCTAATAAAAGGACAAGATTCAGTCGTACAAACAACGGCGTGCTGAGCTCAACATAGAAAAAATAAAAGTGAAAAGTGAATATTTCATCAAATAAAATATGCAGAGTTCTGAGTTATTCTATTAATAAAAATACAGAACTCTTCAAAATTCACTTTTAACAAAGCTACATGACATATACATCCACCACTCACTCTCTCTTTCTTATATTTTGTAAGGCTATTTGAATATGTGATCAGCTCCACAAGGCTTGTTCATGACTGTTACTGCTGATTGCCATATTTATATAAACTTCTAGAACTTTGTTTCTACACATCAAGTCAATCACCCGTCTGTTTGCACACTCGATTACAAGTATAAACATAATGGCCTCTTCACACCCATGTGTAGCAGAGGGGCGACTAAGAGATGATGACAACTGTGTTTCTATCCGTCCTATTTTCTATGATAAAACATCTAGCTGCCTAAACTGGAGAGCAGTCTTAGCCCCTTGCAAGGATGTTGTTGTTTGTTGTTTGCGAATACCCACAATGAGTAGGTTACTCTTTTGTGCGCCCTGATAAGGACGTTAAGTGGCAGGTTGTAGTAGCTTTCCTCACATCCCGAGCGTGCTTATGAAGATGGATCGGAGTCCTCCAGGCGGTTGTGCTATGCTTGACTTCATCTGCGTGTTACTCACTACTACGGAGATCACGTCAATCCCTCACCTCATTAGCCAGGCTGCCAAGAAAACAGCCTGTTTCCAGGGAGGGCTACTAGGAAGCCGAGGTGAGGGTCTTGGCAAGTATGTTTTGCCTGACCCTGACTAACATTTCTGATCAGTATGTTTTGCCTGACCCTACTAACATGTCTGACCAGTATGTTTTGCCTGACCCTACTAAATTTTCTGACCAGTATGTTTTGCCTGACCTTACTAACATTTCTGACCAGTATGTTTTACCTGACCCTGACTAACATGTCTGACCAGTATGTTTTACCTGACCCTGACTAACATTTCTGATCAGTATATTTTACCTGACCCTGACTAACATTTCTGACCAGTATATTTTACCTGACCCTGACTAACATTTCTGATCAGTATATTTTACCTGACCCTGACTAACATTTCTGATCAGTATATTTTACCTGACCCTGACTAACATTTCTGATCAGTATATTTTACCTGACCCTGACTAACATTTCTGACCAGTATATTTTACCTGACCCTGACTAACATTTCTGATCAGTATATTTTACCTGACCCTGACTAACATTTCTGATCAGTATATTTTACCTGACCCTGACTAACATTTCTGATCAGTATATTTTACCTGACCCTGACTAACATTTCTGATCAGTATATTTTACCTGACCCTGACTAACATTTCTGATCAGTATATTTTACCTGACCCTGACTAACATTTCTGATCAGTATATTTTACCTGACCCTGACTAACATTTCTGATCAGTATATTTTACCTGACCAGATGTTAAGTCTTCCTCCCCTTGCAAGGATGCAAGAATCTATTTAAATGATACTAATGTAGAGGGCTGAATTACCTTCACGGCTTTAGAATCACTGATATCAATTCACAATCAGTCAAATATAACCACATTTCTTTTAGTTCTCAGAAGCAGACATCAAATAAAGTAAACAAACACAAAATAAATGACAGGAGAAAAAAGTAAAAAAACAAAACAAAAACCAATCAAATTATTAGTAGAAGAAAAGACAAATGAAACATGTTATGTAGATCTAATTTTGTCCCCTCGTGAAGAGGGTACTCAAAAGTGAAAGTAACAAATCATCCCTTAATGTGTATAGAAGACTTCATACTCTGTACAGGCAAACAAAAACATTTCAGGAATTCTGAGGTATTTGTACAAGAAAAGTGACTCACATTTGTGAATTTTGAAATATATACACCGAACAATGCATGGAGGACAAAGATCTAGTGCATGTCTTGTGTGGGTTACAATGTTCAAGGCAACATTCATCCTCTACCAGGGGGATGCAATCTGCTATATGACTGCCCCTACCTTTACCAACAAGTAGCTGCTATATTTTATTTACAAAAAGCAAAACAATCAACTAAACCAAATTTAAGCATGGACATTATGCTATCTGGAAGGACAAACATGACAACATAAAATTATAAAAAAACAAATGTCAACTTTCAAGAATTGTTTTTAGGAGACATAAAACTAAAAAATCTGAAGATGTATAAAACAAAAAACTGAGATGATAAACACATATTATACAAGTATAAATCATTATCTTGAACAAGAATCATTCTAAAGCATAGTCCAACTAAATAACAGATAAGCTACAATTCTCTTAACCCAGATCCTCATCTAATTCTACAACCGCCTGTCATGTTCATGTCCTGTGGAAGTATGGCTTACAGACAGACACTTGCTATCTTACTCTGCCTATTTCTAAAGTTTTATTTTCTGCTTCAATCAACTGATGCTATGCTTCTTGTTCGGTGATGTTCGCGAAGGAGACTATGTATTTCAGGTCTTTGCCGGTCCCCTACAGCCTTCGGAACATGGTCGCTCTCAGCCCAGGTTGTCTCTCTTTGGTCTGAGTAAGTTTAGCAGTTCTGCAGGATATGCTCTGATGTCTGCTTGGATCAGTCTTACCATCAAGTTCTCACTATTTTAGTTAATGCATTTCTATTATTCTCATAGCTTTCTTGAACTTCCATTCTCCATTCTCTTGTCTTTCCCTGTTGTTTGTATGCCATGTGTCCCAGCATCAACATAGGATACTAGTTTATGTTGATCAACTTACTCGTATTTCCCTGTGAGAAAGTTGCAGGATTCCTTAAGTTGCAGGGTTCCTAAAGTTGCAGGGCTCCTAAAATTCTTAAAGTTGCAGAGTTTCTACCCAACAGGAAGGAAATATGTGGAAAAGTTCAAGGCAGTGAGTTGTAAACAAAGAATGTTTGTTCATGACAATGATCATCAGACAAGTATTTATCTGCACTTGGGCAACACATATAACAAACTGAAACGAAAGTGAAGTGATGGACAGCCCAGAATCCAAACACCTGACCTCCATATTGCCACAAGAGAGAGATGAGAAACAAAATGCAGAAACTCTCATGGGCTACTTCAGAAACTTGTTCAATGGCCACAGCCACTTCGCTTACATGCTTCAGTCACTCCCCCAATCCAATTATTCAGCTCTCTTCTTTACTCTATAAATCCATGCTGTTTAATTATAGGTATCATATATGCCAAACTTGAGACTACTGCTGTAACATTTGATGTGAACCTGTTAACCATATCTATATTATTTCTCAATATTTTGTATATAAATTTATATTTTAATTTAACCCTTTAAAACCTGGCCACCAGAACAGTAAAATTCCATTCCTCTGTGCTCCGGAGAAATACGGACATTTGAGGAAAGTGATTTACTATGACAAAACTATGTGCTGTATTTTAATTATTCTATCTCAAATTGACTGATCGGATCATCTCCAATGATCCTACTTGATATGCGAGTAGACTGTGGAATACAGTTATGAAGACTATTCTGTATCAAATTTAATTGATACATTACGTGAGATCTCCTCCGGACTACAGTCCAAAATACTCTTTAAAATAAATTATGGTCGGCACGCCACATCGAATAATGAGTGGCTCAGGACATGGGGCACACATCGATATATTGGTGTCAGGGGTTAAGTATGTATATTACATACAATTGGTGCATTGTGTGCGTGTGCTACAAGTTGTAACTATTACATAAATCCAGCATTCTTTTAGAAATGTGGCTGGAAACAGAATGGCCAAAGTAATAATATGGGCTCTTGAGCCTAACAACACAAGAGTGGTGTCCAGGATAAAGAGAATAGGACCCTTATATCCTTCTAAGCATGTCATAGAAGATGGCTAAAGGGGGTTGTGCATGGGGATAGCAACCTCATCATGTAAAATAAAAACATCACTAATGTAATTAGTTGCTGCAAATGGTCAGATATATCTACATGTAAAGTGACGAGCCGCAGTGGCAGTCTATGCTTTACATTGACATAAAAGGGTAATTGATCGCTAATGCTGGAAACTGGCCTCCTTTAAGTGTATAAGCTGTTCTAATACTCTGAATTTCTATGTTTAGATAGCATCTTTCTTCTGATCTGAACCAGAGCTGACCACACTGTATTCCACAGGCTGCACTAGTGCAGTCTGGCTAAGAGCAAAAGGATTACAGTGGCAAAGCAGACCTGGTACCTAAACAAAATATTACGCTGAAATCAGATATGTCGGTCCAAACGGCACAGATATAGCACACATCTTTCTTTTCAAGATGAATGCAGAAGACATGATTAGCTACGGATAAGAGGACATACTAAAGCCAATCAATGGCCACACTTGAGATAACACTACAGGTTATGAAACAACAATACTTCACTTCACTTAGTGACTCCTTTACTACCATGCCGTGTAAGGTTTTTTTTCTTTCTTTTTTGTATTGCTGATAGGTTCAAAAGGATTGGGTACCTGGTCTAATGACCAATTCTTAGTCGCCACTTACAACATGCATGGTAGGTTACAGTGTAACTATTTTCTGCTCCCATTTTGAGGCTCGGCAACACATGGTCAACCAGCAATTCAGAACTGAAGGTTGGGTTAGATGTAGTTCAAGTATAGGGTGACTGAGATGATGGCTTTAGATGTAGTTCAAGTATAGGGTGACTGAGATGATGGCTTTAGAATGTGCATAACAAACTAGCTACAGGAACCATCAGCAACACAAACACTTCACTGTCTGCCTAAAGAAACTCAGCACCTATGTTTCTGCCTGGAATACAGTGTTGTCAGTTCTGGCAAACAATAACCATTAACTGTTCGTGTGTGTGTGTGCATGCGAGAGAGAAAGAGAGTGCACAGTGTTATGGCTCACAGCCAAACCTGCATGTGTTAGGATCCATGAACCAGCAGTCATACCCCTATGGGAAGCGATTGATTGATTGGCATCCTATCAGTCTTGAAAGACAATGGACTACACACTAGAGAGGGAGGTCTTAGTCAGTTGTTGCCCTTGCTTACGCCGTACACGTTTGGAGATTGCATCTTGACACATCTTGGCTTCCTCTGCTTGCATGTCAACACACATAAACCAGCTGCCAGTTTGGTCTGTCCATGAAACTTTGTGCTGTGGCTTCGTTTGGAAGAAAGTGTTTGTGATGCACAGGTCATGATAGGCGTACAGTTCCAATTGCCGCTGTCCATTTTTTTAAACCCTCGATTATGATTGAGGTCTTGCAAAGTAATCCAGTAAAAAAAATTTGCACTGTAATCAGATGCACTGGGCTGTACTCCACTAAAAAATATAAAATAAGCTACCATGTAAAGAAAATGCTGTAAACACAGCAGTCATGATGATGGTTTTCCTTTTCACATTAAACAAGAACATACTCACTACTATAGCTGGCCCCCTTACAGGAAGCCTGGATTTTAGCATTTGCAGTGGCACCATCAATAGAAATGTATATTCAAATATGATGAGGTTGCTAGTCCTAAACACAACCATCTTTAGCCACCCTTTCACATTTTTGGAATGTTACAACAGTTCTATTCTTTAAAACCAGGCTTAAACACTGTAGCATCCAGCTGTAAATGGGTACCAGACTTACAGATGTAGAGAGAAAAGCGTAGAACAGAACTAGCAAACCACCCCACAAAAGCTGAGATTTCACACAATGAAGTCTCTTCTCCTTCATCCTTGATGACATTAACCCCATGGGACAACCTTCATAATTTTATATAACTATTCTTAGATGTAATAACAACAGCAAGTGCACACACTTTCAATTCCATGGTCATTCCAGCTATGTTTTACAGATGCGAAGTGTGAAACTGGCGCAAAAACAGATGCTGAGAAAACGGAAAGTAATGGAATGGTGCCCACTAAAAATTTTGTTATGGGATAAGATGCGAAACGAAGAAATTTAGACATCAAACTTTTATTTGGGACGTTGTAGAAACAGTGACATCCCACAAACATCGTTGGGCTGGACATGTGGCACGCATGCCTGACAACAGATGTACATGTATAACAATGTTTTGATGGCAGTATGCATGTACACCTTCGCCAGGGGGCTATGACGAGATGGACCAACCTAATACCTAGGCCCGCATTCGTACAGCGTTGCAAAAGATCGGGACACGTACATAATATTGTTGACTTCCTCGCATACGGCACATCTGCCGGACTGAAGCCGAGGATAATGTGAATGTGATGCTTAGATGAATTCAACCACAGTTACACCACACCTTGTAAACATGGCTACTGTACAAATCTAGTCCCCTATTGGTCACAATTCTTGCTTCAGATAATGAATGATTATGAGTCATTTGTATTATACAATGCAATCATCTATTTATACAGCGACATGAAGTTCTTTAATGTGTACAGTACATGGTACATGACTTCAGGAAGGATGAATCAAAACAAACAAACAACGGTCCACTGTCTCCCCTGCCCAATCGTGTGATCATGCAGACTCCAGGACATCTATGACTTTCGTGATACCGTTGACATCAGTGCTGCCAAAAGCCGTCTGAAAATGAACAAATGCATAATATTTGTAACAGCTTCCCTTTGAATTATCTCAGGCAAACCATTGGCAATCACATTTAGTTATGAGTTATGGGAAGGAAGACTAATGTCTGGTCAGGCAAAATATACTGGCCAAGACCATCACCTTAGCTTCCTTGTAGCCCTTTCTGGAAACGGGCTGTTTTCATGACTGCCTAGCTAACAAGGTGAGGGATCAACGTTATCCCTGTAGTGGTGAGCGGCACGCAGATGAAGCCAAGCATAGCACAACCGCCTGGAGGACCCCGGTCCACCTTCATCAGCATGCTCGGGATGTGAGGAAAGCTACTACAACTTGCCACTTAACGTTCTTTTCATGGCGCACTAAAGAGTAAACTCACTCATTGTGGGCATTAATCAACAACAACATCATCACCATATCTCAAAGAATGGATAATTAAATATTTATTAACATCACCCAAAGTGGAAATCCCGGGAAATAAAGCTAAACATTTTTTTGTAAACGAAGAAAAACAGACTAACACCAAATTTGTTTAATTTCAATGTAAAGTCAGTACTCCTGCACGGAGCAGAAGATTGAAAAACAACAACGGCAATACAGAGGAAACTAGACATTCATCAATAAATGTCTACAGAGAATAATGGGTATAGGCTTGGCGAGACATGGTAAGGAGCACAGATGTACGAGCCAACAACAACCAGTGGAGCAAACAGATCAAACGTAGAAAATGTGGTTGATAGGACAAACACTACATAAAGCACCATCAAACATGATCAGACAGGCCCTGACACGGAATACACAGGGAAAGAGGAATAGAGGTAGACCAAAAGACACCTGTAGAAGACTGTGAAAATGAACTTCAGTCCCTGGACCTTAACTAGAGAGAGGCAGAAAGTACAGTTACAAGATCAAATTTGCCGGAGATTTGTCGTCAATAGCCTATGCCCTGACAGAAGCGACAGAGATTTATTGAATGAATATCATCAAGTGGTGCCCTTTCCCTAGTGGAGCTTGAGGCCCCTTACCAGGAAGGACAACTTTATCTCCATGCATGTCATTAAAAGAAAGCTAAAGAGAGCCGTGCATGTGATCTAGCAACTTCATCATGTTTTTTTTAGTTGCGTTCGCCTTATTTTCTCTAATCCCCAAAGCTGTGTGTGTTGCACTGTGGTTTTTATTTTGCACCTGCCAGCCTAGTGTATCCGACTTCAGCATGCATTTTATGTAAGGGCCCGCTTCCTCCTGCATTTTCTAAGGGCTTGCTTTCTCTGGGTAACGGCCGGTTCTGTGATGGGGATCGAACCCAGCACCTTCTGGTTGTGAGACGTGTCACTTAAGCACTAGCCCAAGCCATCCCCTCCCTAGCAACCTCATCATGTAAAACAAATTGCTATGGAAACCACCATTGCAAAAGTATGCGTAGTTTTGGCACATGCTTCATTAAAGAAGGTCAACTGTAGCTGTGGCCCTACATTCCATTTAGAGTGAAAAGTAGACAAAAAGAAACATAAGAAGAAGAAGAGTGGTATCCAGGACGAAAAGAATAGGGCCACTGTTAACTTCCAAGCCATGTCATAAATGGAGAAAAAAGAGTGTTATGCATGAGATTAGAAACACCATCATATAAAAACCACTGTTACTGAAACCACAACTGCAAATGCTTGGAGACAGGCTTCCTGCGAATTGGCCAGCTGTAGTGAGTGCTTCACTTGGAGCCAAAAGGTATATGAATCAGTCAATTCAATAATTTCACTCCTAAAAAACGTATGTACATGTAACAATAGTACTGAAACACAAAGCTGTGTAGGCTGTATGAAACACAAGCCTCTATGAAACACAGATGTGAATCCGTGAACAAGACATTGAAATCACATACTATAAGAAATAGAGCTATCCAGACAGTCAGAACAACCCATGGATTTTATGTGAGGGTCTGATTCCTCCCGCATTTTCTAAGGGTTTGCTTCCAGTAGGTAACGGCCGGTGCTGTGATGGGGATCGAACTCAGCCCCTTTGAGCTGTGAGATGTGCTACTTAACCACTAGCTCACACCGTCCCCTAGCATTGAAACTGATAAACAGCATTGTCGACAGGAAGCTGTGGATATACAAATCATCACAGCACTTGGTGAAACAAGTACCTACATGTCCCTGAAGACGCTTTACCACGTTATGTTACAGAGCATAGATGACTGAAATAAGGGCAGATAACATGTGTAAAGTATCCATCAGCAAATTGTGAGTGGGATGGATAATGGTTGTTCTTGTAGCTCACTAGTTGTACACACTTCTGCAGGGGCAGGGGTATTCCTGAGCCTACAAAATGGTAGAAAAATAACACTGTCAGTGGCAACTGGAAAATTCTCAAGCAATTTCAGAGCAGAGGCAGAGGCACTGAGGGCTGCAGTAGAAGCAATGCTGACAGGTGAAAGCAATGAAAGCCAGATAGTCCTGTTTACAGATGCCCTGGCCGTGGTTACAGCACTAAAAAGCCAGAAAAATACTGAACTTAATGATTTAAGAGTAGTACTCTGTCAGCTATGCCAGCAGTCCGCACCAAAAAAGAGTAGTGGTCCAGTGGGTTCCATCCCACTGTAACATCCAAGGCAACGAGGAGGCAGACAGACTGGCAAAAGAAGGTGCAAGACTACCACAACCAGATTCTAGTGTGAATTACGAAGAGTCCAAAAGGGTTATTAGGGCCAGATACATGGCCAAATGGGAAATAGAACATACTGGCTACACAAAAAATGATGCCTATTACCAGTTGAACAGAAGAGAGCAGGTCGTGGTCTTCAGACTCTGCACAGGCCACAACAGACTGAGATACCTATTCAATAAACTGAAAATAGGTGGCACTGACGAATGCACTTGTGGTACAGGGAAAATGACCGCTGAACATCTGCTGCAAAAATGCCCGACATAAGAGGACCAGAGAAACCACATGTGGCCATCACCAGTGGCAACACTAGACAAGCCCTATGGCAGTGTCGACAGCTGCTTTCTTCTAACAAATACAGGTTGACGTCTGAAAGCGTACGAAGAAGAAGAAGTACACACTCCTGCACAATCCTGTCCTTGCTCGACTCAGGTTTCATAAAACCTGTAATCTGTTCCTTGAGAAACCACATGTGAAATGCTGACATTCGTCACCAAACAAAGTTATGGGACGTTGTAGCATTGACATTGTCTCATAGTTTACAGCAAGGCTGCAATATCTGCACCTTTCGGTTCGACACATCTGATTTTAGCACAAGATTTTTTAGACCTCTTCCTCTTTAATCCCTAATCTCTTAGCCAGGCTGCATGGTTGCAGTCTGTTCTCAGAATCACCACTTGAAAGCAGAACAGAATCAGTTATGGGTACTGACCGTGATGCAAGTAGCCAGCTATGAGTCGTTGGCTGCTCTCAGCTCGATCACTAATGCATCTTCAGCCCCTACCAGAATCAAATAAACAGGTGTGCATTATATATCTCTCTTTCTATCTCTCATCCACTCCTGCATATAGCATACTCACTCATTCATTATATAGCATATACTTACAGTAAGGCTCATGAAGTTCAGGAATTTTTTCAGCATTTTGATCATAGGACCAAAGTCTTCACTTGGAATTAGTTTCTTCACACTTGATGCATATTCCTGCACATAAATATTACATAATGAAGTAAATACACAGGAACAACTAAAACTAAGCTAGAGTTATTTTCTTACAGGCTAACAACAATAAATCCCATCTCCTGTGGGATTGTTTAGGCCAGCTGTCATGTCTGTGAACAAGGTGAAGGACTTACTAATAGGAGTAAGCCCAGAATATTCTCATTGGACACGTAATGCATAAATGGTGCCAAAACATATTGCTAGGGCATTTAATGATTGTGTAATTATTGCCATATCAGCTTAACCATTTTCAGCTCATTGGAGCAGTTTTAGCCCACCATAAAACCGAAAATTGCAGCCCACTACGACCAAAACAGGCTTCTGAAACGCACTTTCAATTCAATTTGTGGAATTTCATTGTTGTTCAGCATGAGATGATGCATCCATGCATATGTAACTGACTTACTGTAACGTTATTTTCAGTAGGTATACATTTGAATAAATATGTGAAAAGTTGACACATTTATCATGAGAATGGTTGGACCAAGATTTGAGAAATGATTTATTATTTGGTCAGACTAATGATCACGCATCTGGATTACATGTGGATATTCAACACATGCTTGATTCACATTCTGAATAGGACACATAATAAGAAAGTTATGTGGAACAGAATTGATGGATATTTCGGTGAAACAGACATGGGGACTAAAATAAAATTTGTCACTCCAATTTCCCCTTGCACCTTGTCTTTTAACACTTCACATTAATATATCATCTTTATTAAAAATTCAACATGTCATAGATAGTTTAATTATGTGTCTCACGATGTTTAGGCCACAATTTTAGTTCAAGTTGTTCAATAATAATGAGCTTTATTTTGAATATTGGGAAAAACCTAAACATTAGCTTGACAAACAAGCAACAAATGATAACTGTATAGCAACAAATGATATTAATATGATAATTATAAAATAATTATAAAAATAAAATATTTATATCAATTCTGTGCTTGGTTATTACCCATGGCACAGGAGAGAAAAATTATGTGTGTAATGAAATGTCTAGGATAAGCCACCAGGAGAGATAAATGATGTGTGTAATGAAATGTCTAGGATAAGCCACCAGGAGAGATAAATGATGTGTGTAATGAAATGTCTAGGATAAGCCACCAGGAGAGATAAATGATGTGTGTAATGAAATGTCTAGGATAAGCCACCAGGAGAGATAAATGATGTGTGTAATGAAATGTCTAGGATAAGCCACCAGGAGAGATAACATGAGGAATGATGACATCAGAAATATGGTGAGAATTATCCCTTGTGCTGAATACATTTCAAGACAGAAAATGTGATGGTGCTATCATCTCAGGAATGCAACCTGATCAACTACCACTGCCCATTTACAACACAAGAAGATCTGGATTCAAGGCATGAGGAAGATCATGGGACAGATGGATATTTGGTTTAACACTTGGAACACACACTCTGTCGTCCTTAGAAAATATGCACAAAGGAGACATTTGAGGAAAGCTATTTACTATGACAAAACTATATGCTCTAATTTAATTATTAATATCTCAAAATGACCAACCTGATCATCTTCACTGTTCCTACTTGTTATGCCAGTATATTGTGAAATACATTTATTGAAGACCATCCTGTATCAAATTTACTTGATACATTATGTGGTATGCCGTGTGGGATGCTTTTAGATTGGCAATTTCCCTAATTTTCAAAACTACTTTTCTTCACAAAAATCACCAAAAACATCACGAATAATGCTATATTTGTGGTTGCCGCCACAATTATCTTTGGAAATGTGTGTACTGTGTAGACATTACAATATTATAGCCAAAACCTTGCAGTACGGTCCGAAACACAACTTAAAATAATGGTCCATCCATCTCATGGGGTATTTACACACACCAGTATATTGACATCACTGGTTCAAAGAAATCCTACAGCACAAGCTTACAACCACCAATGCAACACACTTGGCAAAAGAGAGACAACTTTAGCTCAACACGCTTAACGACACAAGTGGACAAGCTAGTGAGCAATAAAAAGTAATTAAATGATGATTTTAAATTTGTAACAAATGGTAGTTATTTTATGACAAAGTTTTTAACAAATGACAGTATTTTATGTTGTCAAGTGAATGATAGTTATTCATGCTCTAATGTATATCATAAATGGTATTTATTTATGCTGTAAAGTCTGTAACAAATAATAGTTATTGCATGCTGTAAAGTTTATAACAAAGTAATTTTATGCTGTAAAATCTATTACAAATAGTTGTTATTTTGTGATTAAACATTTATAATAAATAAGTTATTTTACTTTAGAAAGTTTAAAACAAATGGTAGTTATTTTATGACAAAGTTTATAACAAATGAAAGTTATTTTATGCTGCAAAGTCTGAAATGAAGGATTCTTATATATGATGTAAATTTTAAATAAATGGTAGTTTTGAATGCTGTATCATAACAAACAGTAATTATTTTATTCACTAAAGTCTATAACAAATAGTTATTTTATGCTGTCAAGTTTATAACAAAATTATTTTGTGCTCTGAAGTTTATCACAGAAAGAAGCAGCTGCAGTAGTTGTTTTATGTCGTCAAGTTTATATACTAAAGTTCTCCATAAGTTCACAGTTATTCTGTAACCTAACATATTGTCAGACATTCAATCATTGTCTTTTTGTCTCCTCTATTTATTCCATTTTTAAATAACAATATAACAAAAAGCAACCTCATAAGAAATTAAGAAACCAAGTCAAGTCAAGCCATCCTGTAACCGGTGAGGTTGTTGAGGCACACATGACGACACCCCCACATCCCCCCATCTCTGCCAGCAGCCACTGCCTGTGCCTCCTCTGGTCGGAGAATGCTCCATTCTTTTATGTTGTCCTCCCATCTCTAATTGGGATGACCTCTTCGTCATCCGCCTTGCACTTTTCTAGGCAGGATCGTATTTGTAATACCATTTGATCTCGATATGGGGCTGCATCAAGCTGTTTCCATATTTTGACGTAATTAAAAAATAGACAAACAAAATGTTAGTTAACAAAGTTGAATTATCTTCTATAGCCAGCACATTTTCCAACAATGTGATGCCCTTACCTTGTTGTCTATGATGGTAGAACCCAACAAGAGACCAGCATATGAGGCCACAATGCTGTTTTCCATGTGCTTGCCAGCTTTATGGAGAGCTACACATAAATAGAAATCAAAATAAAATTGATTCACACACACCATCTTCAATACAGAGAAAGTTATCATACCAAGCAAAAAAACATAAAAAACAAACATGAATACTTACATTTATTCTTTTCACAATTTATTTCCACTAAACAAATGTATTCATTAAAAAAATTGTGTTTCAAATCTTTCATGAGGCAGTCGCATAGATTCGGTACAACTATCATTAAATCCTTTTTGATATTTTCGTGGTTCTGCATCTATCAAATCTCTGATTTTAGATGTTCCGAACACTGTTCAATTTTCTTATAGTACCATAACATTTTTTACTTATTTTTCGGAGGCCTGCAACTTCTTTTTCTGTTTCAGTAACAATTAGTTCTACTCGTGTTACCTAGTGTGGAACAAATAGGGGCACAGTAACCTTCCACACATGTTGTAAAAGATGACTAAAGAAAGTTGTGTAAGGGAAAAGCGACCATTGCAGCAGAAACTGCCGTTATAAGTGCTTGTATACAGACTTCCTTAAGAAGATCAGCTGTAGTGGTAGCACTGTGCTTCATATGGAACAAAAAGGCCTCTTCCACTATCATCAAACTCAGTAAGCACGTGTACTTGTCCAAAAATTTCTTTATTCAATGACTAGAGGTGCTCTCTTCTGAGACCATGAGTTTCTACTATTCATGAGCATATTTTTAAAACCATAAACATGAATTTCTTTTGGACACCATCAATAAATCAAAACCTGTCAACTCACTGCTGATCATAGGTCTTCCACAAACACTCAGGTCTTCTTGTCCTGTGTCATCTTTTCCAGCTTTGTCTATGTCCTTCCTGTTGCCTTTATGTTTGTTGCAAGCTCTTTTCTTGATGAGTCCATAACAGAGCCTGCCTCGTAATGTTAGCTATTTTTCACAATGTGTGTCCTATACAAAGTAAGCGCCATACATGAATACTACTGATATCTGCCCAGTTCTTTCTCACAGTTCCACATCAGGGACTTTACAATTTCAATCCCATTATTAGGCACAGGCCCCCAGTGATAAAAGTTTGAACCTTTTTCATTGCAGTCTTCATTGTTGTCCATGTTAGAGGTCATTTACAGGAGTTCAGCTTACTATCTTCTTAGTTGACCTGTACTTCTACACGGGCGGTTACCTGTGCAGGTCCCAGCACTGGTATGAGCTGGATGTAGGCTAGAGAAGGTTTTCCTGATAACAGAGCTAGGCTCAAGCAGCTTATTATTCCACTACATTGGGACAAGTGCCACGGAGGGTGGTTAACCAATATGTGAGTCCATCTAATAATTATCAAATACTAGAGCAAAGTAGACCTGCAGCCTGTTAGATGCCATCTATGCTGCTCTAAACAAACCACCTAACCATGGCAGACGTTATGCCATGTCACAGAGTTAGTCACCTCTTACGACATGTTCTCTGTGGGGTAGTGGTGCTATTCTTGTCATTGTCATACACAAATACCCCAGCAGACCACTCGACAATAGTTTACTATCTAACATAGATAACTTTCCTTCGAGGTTAGCAAAGACCTAATGAAAAATGAAAACAATTCTCCCCATCATCCACTAACTTTAGTAGTAAATGTCTCCCCCATCATCCACTAACTTTAGTAGTAAATGTCTCCCCATCATCCACTAACTTTAGAAGCAAATGTCTCCCCATCATCCACTAACTTTAGTAGTAAATGTCTCCCCATCATCCACTAACTTTAGAAGCAAATGTCTCCCCATCATCCACTAACTTTAGTAGTAAATGTCTCCCCATCATCCACTAACTTTAGTAGTAAATGTCTCCCCATCATCCACTAACTTTAGTAGTAAATGTCTCCCCATCATCCACTAACTTTAGTAGTAAATGTCTACCTATCATCCACTAACTTTAGTAGTAAATGTCTACCTATCATCCACTAACTTTGGTAGTAAATGTCTCCCCATCATCCACTAACTTTAGTAGTAAATGTCTCCCCATCATCCACTAACTTTAGTAGTAAATGTCTCCCCATCATCCACTAACTTTAGTAGTAAATGTCTCCCCATCATCCACTAACTTTAGTAGTAAATGTCTCCCCATCATCCACTAACTTTAGTAGTAAATGTCTACCTATCATCCACTAACTTTAGTAGTAAATGTCTCCCCATCATCCACTAACTTTAGTAGTAAATGTCTCCCCATCATCCACTAACTTTAGTAGTAAATGTCCCCATCATCCACTAACTTTAGTAGTAAATGTCTCCCCATCATCCACTAACTTTAGTAGTAAATGTCTCCCCATCATCCACTAACTTTAGTAGTAAATGTCTCCCCATCATCCACTAACTTTAGTAGTAAATGTCTCCCCATCATCCACTAACTTTAGTAGTAAATGTCTACCTATCATCCACTAACTTTGGTAGTAAATGTCTCCATCATCCACTAACTTTAGAAGCAAATGTCTCCCCCATCATCCACTAACTTTAGTAGTAAATGTCTACCTATCATCCACTAACTTTGGTAGTAAATGTCTCCATCATCCACTAACTTTAGAAGCAAATGTCTCCCCATCATCACCTAACTTTAGTAGTAAATGTCTCCCCCATCATCCACTAACTTTAGAAGCAAATGTCTACCCATCATCCACTAACTTCAGTAGTAAATGTCTCCCCATCATCCACTAACTTTAGTAGTAAATGTCTCCCCATCATCCACTAACTTTAGTAGTAAATGTCTCCCCATCATCCACTAACTTTAGTAGTAAATGTCTACCTATCATCCACTAACTTTGGTAGTAAATGTCCCCATCATCCACTAACTTTAGTAGTAAATGTCTCCCCATCATCCACTAACTTTAGTAGTAAATGTCTACCTATCATCCACTAACTTTGGTAGTAAATGTCCCCATCATCCACTAACTTTAGTAGTAAATGTCTTCCCATCATCCACTAACTTTAGAAGCAAATGTCTCCCCTATCATCCACTAACTTTGGTAGTAAATGTCCCCATCATCCACTAACTTTAGTAGTAAATGTCTCCCCATCATCCACTAACTTTAGTAGTAAATGTCTCCCCATCATCCACTAACTTTAGTAGTAAATGTCTCCCCATCATCCACTAACTTTAGTAGTAAATGTCTCCCCATCATCCACTAACTTTAGTAGTAAATGTCTACCTATCATCCACTAACTTTGGTAGTAAATGTCCCCATCATCCACTAACTTTAGTAGTAAATGTCTCCCCATCATCCACTAACTTTAGTAGTAAATGTCTACCTATCATCCACTAACTTTGGTAGTAAATGTCCCCATCATCCACTAACTTTAGTAGTAAATGTCTTCCCATCATCCACTAACTTTAGAAGCAAATGTCTCCCCTATCATCCACTAACTTTAGTAGTAAATGTCTCCCCATCATCCACTAACTTTAGTAGTAAATGTCTCCCCATCATCCACTAACTTTAGTAGTAAATGTCTCCCCATCATCCACTAACTTTAGAAGCAAATGTCTCCCCCATCATCCACTAACTTTAGTAGTAAATGTCTACCTATCATCCACTAACTTTGGTAGTAAATGTCTCCATCATCCACTAACTTTAGAAGCAAATGTCTACCTATCATCCACTAACTTTAGTAGTAAATGTCTCCCCATCATCCACTAACTTTAGTAGTAAATGTCTCCATCATCCACTAACTTTAGAAGCAAATGTCTACCTATCATCCACTAACTTTAGTAGTAAATGTCTACCTATCATCCACTAACTTTGGTAGTAAATGTCTCCCCATCATCCACTAACTTTGGTAGTAAATGTCTCCATCATCCACTAACTTTAGAAGCAAATGTCTCCCCCATCATCCACTAACTTTAGAAGCAAATGTCTACCCATCATCCACTAACTTCAGTAGTAAATGTCCCCCCCTCATCCCCCAACTTTAGTAGTAAATGTCTTCCCATCATAAACAAACCTTTAGCAAATATTCTCTATCATCAACTAACCTTTAGTAGTAAATGTCTCCCCATCAACTAGCTTTTTGTAAATATTTCCCCATCAACTTACCTTTAGTAAATATTTCCCCATCATCAACCTTTAGTAAATATTTCCCCATCATCAACCTTTAGTAAATATTTCCCCATCTTCAACCTTTAGTAAATATTTCCCCATCATCAACCTTTAGTAAATATTTCCCCATCATCAACTAACCTTTAGTAAATATTTCCCCATCATCAACTAACCTTTAGTAAATATTTCCCCATCATCAACTAACCTTTAGTAAATATTTCCCCATCATCAACTAACCTTTAGTAAATATTTCCCCATCATCAACTAACCTTTAGTAAATGTCTCCTCATCATCTTCCAGAATACTCTGATTTGCATCTTCCCCCTCTGCAGATTCTCCCTTTTCATCACCAGTCAGAGTTTTCTTCTGCTTCTCCTCCTCTTCCTTTGCCTTCTTCAGGTTGTTAGTTATCCACTGAATGCCAGCTTCAGTCTCCCTCCACTCTCCACTCTTATTTGGTGACTCAGCAGCAGGTGTGTCAGGAGTACCTAGTGTGTCCTCCTCCATTTGACGGGCTGCTTCCTCTCTTTGAACAAACAGCTGAAAAGCAGCAGATGCAATAAGCGGAATCATTAGTCGGAACACAAAAAAAAGTTTTTAACTGTTGAATGTTGACTTAATTTAGTCCATTAAATTTTACCATGGGGCATAGCGTTCTTTTCTTGTTCTTGTAGTTCCTACTTGATTAGGTGGGAGCAAACAGTCATCTGGGTCAGGTAAAGCAGTCATCAGGGTCAGGTAAAGCAAACAGTCATCAGGGTCAGGTAAAGCAAACAGTCATCAGGGTCAGGTAAAGCAAACAGTCATCAGGGTCAGGTTAAGCAAACAGTCATCAGGGTCAGGTTAAGCAAACAGTCATCAGGGTTAGGTAAAGCATACAGTCATCAGGGTTAGGTAAAGCATACAGTCATCAGGGTTAGGTAAAGCAAACAGTCATCAGGGTTAGGTAAAGCATACAGTCATCAGGGTTAGGTATAGCGTACAGTGGTCAGGGTCAGGTAAAGCATAGTCATCAGGTCAGGTAAAGCATACCGATCAAAGCCCACACCTCATGTGCTTGTTTTTGCTCATGGAAACAGGCTGTGTCACAGCAGTCTGGCCAACATGGTGGGGATTGAAACTGTAATCCACATAGTAGTGAGCTTACTTGTGAGTCTCACATTGCACTACAGCCAGGAGGACACTGGTCCACTTCTCAAGCATGTTTTGGGATGTGAGAAGAGTAACTGTGACCTGCTATCAAAGAAAGATCTAGAGTAACTCAACTCAGCACAACAAGCTTCAAATAGCAGGATGAGGTAACTGGTACCATGTCCAACCCTCCTTAGTTGTCTATAATGGCATTGCCAAGCAGGCTACAGTGTTACTATTCTTTGCTCCCATTTTGGGAGCCTTGATATCACTAAGTACATATATTCTCTACAAAAAAAAGGGAGAGTGAATGAAGTAGACATACTCTATACACACACACACAAAAACAGTGAATGAAGTAGAAGAACATGATTGAATGTATAACAGTGATTGCTTTATGTTAGACACATAACAAGCTGAGCAAAAAAAGATGGGGGACTGAGTGGTCTTGGGGTAAGATGCCATCCTCTGGTGCTGGAGGTCACAGGTTCAAATGCAGATGGAAACCGGGGTATTTACCCAGATTCCTGGGTAGTGGAGATCAGACGCTCGTGTGCATTATAGAGCATGTTAAAAATCCCTCGGCAGTTGGATATTGAAAAGAGTAAGCTTCAAAATTATGTTAATCTACCCAATCTATTACAGGATCCTCGCCGGTACTACCGAGTTTGTGCATTGTGCTGAGATTCTCCAAAAATATGGAGATGAACAGAGCACTTATGTGTGCAATGACATTGATTCTTAAACTAAACATAACAAGTTATCTTGAATGTCGACCAATATACAATATTGGTAGGCCTGCAGATCAAACAATACAGATGGTGTCAAGTGAGCTGGCACTCATAACAAGACCTGTGTGATGTACTGCTGTCAGATCATCCGAGCAGTGAAAACTCACTTCCGTAGAATTATTTGCAACGAACGGGAAACAAAGACATGACAGGTTAAAATGCTCAGAGTAATATTTGATCGCAGTGTGTCACATACGAATAGTGTTAAGAAACCATACAGATGCAAGAGAGGTTCAGTGGTACACAAAATAATGAGGTACTGTTTGTTCTACTATACCAACAGCTGATTGTGTCAGTGTTGAAAATGGAAGGGGGGGGGGGGAGATAAAATCTGATCAATAATGAGTGGAGGCAGCTGAGGCAGCGCAGTGGGGTTGGTGCATTGACTCCCCAGCCGGGCTATCAGGGTTCAGTTTACAGTTGGTGAGGGATTTATCTGGTCGCAAAATGGCGCCTAATATAAAACCCAGCATACAAAAATTGGGTTCCAGGATCATGAGGGAAAGTAAAGGTGGCCGACGTGATGTTGACCACATGACCCCTAGTGTGCTGCTGGTCAAGAAAAATATGGGCCCAACAGCATATACCTAATACGTCTAACTGGCGTGTTAATAATGGGTGGAAGAGAAAATAGGAACTAAAGCTAAACAAAAAATATAAGTGAAGAAATAAAATAAAATATACAGGTAGATTCATTCATATATCATGGTAGACAACCAGATTCTAGTGTGACCTACGAAAAGTACAAAAGGCTTATTAGGGCCAGATACATGCCTATTACCAGTTGTGGCCGCACAGGCCACAACAGACTGAGGTACCATCTATTTAATAAACTGAAAATAGGTGGCACTGACAAATGCACTTGTGGTACAGGGAAAATGACCGCTGAACATTTGCTGCAAAACTGCCGGACATACGAGGACCAGAGAAAGCACATGTGGCCATCACCAGTGGCAACACTAGACAAGCTCTATGGCAGTGTCGACAGCCTCAGGATGACAGCTGTTTCTTCGAACAAATACAGGTTGACGTCTGACAGCGTACGAAGAAGAAGATATATCATGGTAGTAATATAGACAAGGTCAGAGGTACATGATAAAGATTTCAAATTAAGAATACAAAAAACATGAGGGCTTTTTTGCTTAAGAGAATTTGTGGAAATTAAAAAAAATTCAGTGCCCCGCAAAAAGAAAAGGTCTTTAACAGGAATGCCGTCCATCCTATTGTATAGCTCTGTGACGAGAGGGATAAAGAAATGTACAACTAAAGATATCCAAGCTATGATCGAATGGATGCTTGTGCCAAATTGAGGGAATAAAATGGTGTGATAAAGTCACTGATATATAACTGTGGGAAATAACAGGACAGATGTCAGTAGAACTTGATGTAAAGAGAAGGTGCTGACAATGGACAGGGCACACATTACAAAAATAGGATGATAACTTTACAAGGCAGTCACTGTTCTGGTATCCTCAAGGCAAAAGAAGTAGGGGCAGACCTACACACTCGTGGAGAAGAGAAGTCGAGATAAACTTAAAAAATGGCAGGAAAGATGTGGTGGGAGCTTACAATGATGGCACATGACAGGAAGACTTGACAAGTATTTGTTGAAGACATATGTTCCATAGGGAGATGAAGGGTTTTGACTGACTGACTGAATTGGGTTCCAATATTTTGGAGAAGAGGAGAGAATAAAAGTCCAATTAAGTGTACAATTCTGCTATATGTCCATATATTTCATGTCACTGCTGTACTCACCTCAACCACTGCCTTGATGGCACTCATAGTCTTAGGCTGCGACTTCTCTGTGTACTTGACCTGTGTCTGTAGGCTCATCATGACCTGACGGTTGGCCTCTCTATGCTCAACAAGGTTTATCAGCAACCCCAGGCACTGGCAAGACAAATGCTCAGTTGTAAACCATGTACATACAACTTCGAACACTATACCACTTAACAGGTAATGCAGCTTACACCACACAGTGACCATAGTTCAAAAGTTCAATAAATTATCACACTGTCTGCAATACATGTGGGTTAGTAAAAACAAACCAAATCTTGAAAAAAACAATTGTTAAAGAAACTGCAACAAATACTTAACGACCAACTCTGCTTGCCCGACCATTTATGATTCCTCACAAAAAAGGAGTCCTATGGGAGAAGGGCCTCAAAATTGCCTGGAAAAGACACAGATTCTGAGCATGTTATGTGGGGTTTCTAGAAATGGTACTAGGGGAAGATAATACACACTGACCTACGGGTTGTCAAGAATGCGGTTGTAACGAATCTGTTTATCATAATATTGAATACTGGCTATTAAGTGGCCCACTCAAAGTCAAATCTCAAATCATAGGACATAGTATGAGACAATCTCAAAAGCTCTATACAGAATTTATCAATGAATTTACAAAATATAAAAATGTGTCTTCTTTGTTGTTCATCCTTAGATTAAGCTCTCAGTTTCTCTTACAATGACCACCGCTGTTTGTAAGTTGTTTTATCTCTGTACAGCTCGTCTCTCATCTGTTATGTATGGCCAGTATTGTTCTCTTCTTCCTGTGTAAGTGTACAACTTCGTAGGATGTGTTCCACAGTTATGATATGCTCCACACACGAACACCTATCATATGTCCCAATCTTCAATTTGTTGTAAAGATGACCCTTAAGTATTATGTCCATTTCTGAGTAGTCTTCTTTCGTTTGCTTGAAAATATGTCTATATCTGCAATGTTGTTTCTTGTATAAACTTCACTGTCTTTTGTAATTCACATATGTCCTTAAAGTTTCTCTTCCAGTGTTGTTTCTATGAGCCAGTGGGATTTTCTCTGTATATTATATTCGGGGCAGTTCTGTAGTTATGTGCTCTTCAGTCTGGGGTGCCTGTCCGCTTGTAGACGCAGCTGTGTTGTCAATCTTCAATTGTGTGTACATGTGACTGCGGAGTCGGTTGTGTGCTGTTCTAAGGCCCAACACAACAGTTTGTTCTTGTCTGTTCATCTTATGGTAATCGTCTGGTGTTACTGTTGGTGGCTTTCTGATTGATTTGATCATCCTTATCTTCTGTTGGTATATAACTAGTACATCTGGTTGCTCGTCTGCAGCACCTTCCTTTACCAGTCTGTCTGCTCTCTCATTTCCTGGTACTCCACAATGAGAAGATATCCACTGCATGACAATCTTGCCACTGGTCGCTCAGTTCAGACTGGAGAGCCTGTAGACCTGACAGTTTCAGTTCTCAGTCTGATGATGCCTTGCTCATCTCTAGAGGATGGTAATCTTCTTTATGAAAGCTCATTTTCCCCCATAGTTGGCTCTATTTACGGTCTTTGCTTCATTATACATAATGCTCAGATCTGTTGTGGGAAAGCTTCTGCACACTTTGCTAAGCTGTCGGCAGCTTCATTGCCTTACATATTACAGTGGGAGGGGATCCACTGAGTGACTAACCTTGGGTGGTCTGCTGAGAACTATGGGAGAGAGTAAAAGCATTGCTAGAGATCTCTACCTTTATGCTCTACTTTAGATCGGCTATTACTGGCAAGGTATCAGTAAGGAGTCTTATGTTCTTTTGGTGGATATTTCGATCTTAGATTACAAACTTAGCAGCCGCCTTCAGTGTCTTTACTTCCATGCAGAAGTATTTTCCTGCTGTTAGTACTAGAGTTGTTTTTTCTCCATTCTTATGTCCATAATAGACCCCTCCACCTCCACTGTATGTGGCTCTATAGCTGGGTCATCTGTATATATGTGTATCTATGTTTCTGGTGGGTAGGCTCTCCTAAGAAATTCATATGTGATCATTTTCCTTTCTAAATCTGTTCCCTTCATGTCGACTTCCTCTATGGTTTCATCTTAAGGAATATTGCTTTTTTCCATGCTAGAATTGTGGATGTTTGTTTTAGATCTCTAAGTACTGCCTGAATTACAACTTGATCTGCTATTGTCAGATCTTTTGTTGTCGCTATAAAGTTTCTCTTTAATCTCCCTTTCCCTATGCAATTTATCCTGTAATATATTAGATGATCAGACAGTTGTTTAAATTTCTCACTCTGCAGGGGTGTTTTATTTGAAACTACAACAAGAAGGTGAAACAATAATTAAATAAGTTATTTAAAGTCACTGAAATATTAAATTTAAAAAAAAAGGTAGCAGCATCTGTTCATTCTGTATTGTTTGTCAAATTCTGTATCTAACACACATGTTTTACTGTGTCACTGCAAATTTTTAAATAACCTTAAATATGGTAGAATATCAGGTGTATGCGTAGCTTTTGTTTAATGCAGAGTTCTCTACAATCTATCTATATTTACATGTATTGAATCTGTTAATGATATGCTTTTCATGTGATGGAATTTGGACTTCACTGAGTCAAGAAATGATTTATTATTTGATCAGACCAATGATTGCACATCTGGATTACATGTGGATATTCAATACAAATCTGATTTTCATACTCTGACTGTGTCTGGTACATAAAAGAGAGTGACTGGTATTGTTAATGATTCAAGAATGCAGAAATATAAATGATGTGGTAAGTGCAAGAAAAATGAATGCTTCATACTAATATATATTTTGATTATGAATACTTCATGTCATAGATAATTTAATTATGTGTCCCTAGATCATAATTTTATCTAGATTTGTTTAATATTACTTAAGCTATTTACATAAAACTATTTAACAGAGTTCCAACACTTGCCTAGAACTAAGGACACAAATTCGGTTGAACTATAAGAGTTAACATATAGATATAATTATCATTCGTCAATGTCATCAGTTTTTCAGTCATTAGACTGGTTTGGGAGTCTCTGAAGTGTTTCACTCCATCTCTGTCTGTCCTTCTGAGCTCGGTGTATGATTTTACTACCACATCTCTGTAAACCTATGTAGTGAAGGTAATCCTTGGCTGCCGACTGTCTGTCTTTTCCCTTTTTTTTTTATCTGCAAGGACATCGTGAACTGGTCCAACATCTCTCAAATTGTAGCCAAGTCAAGACAATCTTCACGTTCTTATTATTCCCACTAGAGCATAAGGCAGCACCATTCTATTCTATTTTCTCTATGCCCAGCTGATATTTTCATCCTTCTATAACACATTTTAACAGTCCCCAATGACCTCTCTTCTTTATAGTCCATGTCTCCAAACCATACAGTGTCACAGAACCCATATATGCACTGAGAATTCTTTTGCAGAGGGAGATGTTTACTTTTCAAAGTAAGTATTCTCCATGTCTCTCTGAACACGTTTTTGCCACTGTAATTCTTGCTCTTATATCTTAATGGTTACGTACATCCTCTGTAATGATTTGCCGTAAATTTTCATTAACAGATTTAATTCCGCTTTGCGACTAACTCCCAATTTACCCTATGTTGGATGCTCATGTTGTAAATGTCCATTCTTTGAACAGCAACATTTATTGTTAATATACTACAGCTCTCGGCTCCCACTAGCTCTCGACGCCTAGATCCTATTAAACAATGAATAGGTGTATTGCAACCTTCTATGGATGTTGTAAAAAGAAACAATAGAGTTGTGCATGGCACTAAAACCTTATAGCATAAAATACTGCAGAAACTAGCACTACAAGAGAGCATGTAATCTTGTGTGCAGGTTTTCTGTAAGTGAGCCAACTAATGTGATAGTGATATACTTGGAAAAGAGGACAGGCAGATGGATATCATAAAGTTTCAAAAGCAAGATTTTAAAATTCAAGATTTTGTAAGCACCCGTGACAAAAAATGTTTAGGAAGAAATGGAGATTATGAGCTTTGAAAACTAGATTTCAAAGCAGACACAATACAGCCTCTAACAGTAAGGACCAGTTTGAGATTTTCAAGGACAGACTGTTCTATCTAAATGGACAAGTGGAAGGTGCAGGTCTCTAGCATTGTAAAATCAAAGTTTTTGGCAGATGAAGTCCACTGCTATTATCAGATGGTAATTCACCCAGTAAGAAAAACTGCTACCTTCTTATGCTTATTTTCTTTTTCTATACGAAAGAAGAATTGAGACAAATCTAGTTAGTGTCTTAGAAAATCTTAGAGAGAAGGTGGTGTGGCGATGGATAGGTCACGCACTGAAAAAACTGCAAGCCATTAAAACCAGGCAATCTCCATCATGGGACCCCCAGGTAAAATAAAAGGCAAAGAAAACCAAAAAACACACGAAGAATAGACTCTCTGAGGCCAATACAAGAAAAACAGAGTGAAGCTAGAGAAATAGCAGGAAGGTTGGTTGATGACATTTGCAGCTCAGGGTGATATGGTCAAAGAAGAAGAAATTAGTGTTTGGTTATGTTAGAATCTTCACATGTATACACACACACACACAAGGATGGATGGGATCAAACGTCACAATTTTGTTTTGTTATGTTGTGCCATTTATGGAGACATGGACTATAAAGAAGAGAGGTCTTTGGGGACTGTTGAAATGTGTTATAGAAGGATGAGCAGAGAGAAAGTAGAATAAAATGGTACTGATTATGCTCTAGTGGAAATAATAAGAACGTGAAGATTGTCTTGACTTGTCCACAATTTGAGAGATGTTGAACCAGTTCAAGATGTCCTTGCAGATAAAAAAAAGGAAAAGGACAAGAGACACTCGGCAGCCAAGGATTACCTTCGCTACATAGGTTTAGAGATGTGGTAGTAAAATCATACACCAACCTCAGAAGGACAGAAGAGGTCAGACAGAGATGGAGTGAGACACTTCAGAGACTCCCAAACCAGTCTAATGACTGAAAAACTGATAACAATGACGAATGATAATTACATCCATATATTAACTCTTATAGTTCAACCGAATTTGTGTCCTCAGTTCAAGGCAAGTGCGGGAACACAGACACACCCTATCAAAAAATACCAAAATAAACATACCAGCACAGCCAAATCAAACCTCTGCTCCGCAGGAACACACCACAGTGTGGTTGTCAAACATCTCACAATGGTCTCCATCAGAGATGTCTCTACATCAATGTCAAGGTTTCCAAGTTCTGAAAGTGAAAGTGGTTCAAACTTGAAAAAAAATGGTGCCAATCTGTGATATCCTGAATTTCAAATATCCATGTGGAAGTCCTTCTTCAGAGCTTAGAGCACATTAACACATCAATTACTGAATTTCAAAATACAATTCCCAGTTCTGCTACAATGTGAAGCCTAAGTCTTCACTGCCAATAGCCCCATCTAAAGAAAGCCTGTTTCTGACCATTTACACCTTTTTGCTCTAATGTGAATCACAAGTTTCATCTGCTGCCGAAGACCGAAGTGTCAGACCGAAAGGTGCAAATATCGCAGTCAAGCTGTAAACTAGCAACACAAAGCATTCCGTTCATCGGACTACATCCTGCTACTTGCAAGTCCTGTTCAGGGCTTGATAGAGGGAGATTGAGAACCAATGCAGACATTTTTTAAAAATTGGTTTCATCTGCAAGTAGTCAGTTTTACATGAAGTTCAGAGCTTTTTAAGTGAGATAACTAATTTTGTACACTTTTTCCCCCCAAAGCTTTTTGTTAACAGAATTTTATGAATCATGTCACTTGGAAGATAACTGAATGTGCTATTGGCAGGCCAAAGAATGACAACTGCTCTGGTGCAGTGTGCGGCTCATTGTAATTAATCTGTTAAATTCTATTGAAAGGTGTGTAGATATCAGGGGAACAAAGAATAAAACCTTCCAAGCATGTCATAAGACATGACTGCAGAGGGCTGTGCTTAGGGATAGCAACCTCATCATGTAGAACAAATTGCTAAGGAAACCATTACTGCGTATGAAGTTGTTCGGCCTAATCTTACAGTCACATATTGTGATGCCCTTATGGTTTGTATGCAGCAAGACTGGGACAGGAAGATTGATGTATCTGTACATTGAAAACAATATGAGCATTCAGACATATGATAATAATGTTTAGTTACCCAACATTCAGACATATGATAATAATGTTTAGTTACCCAACATTCAGACATATGATAATAATGTTTAGTTACCCAACATTCAGACATACTTCTTCTTCTTCTTCTGCGTACACAGTCAGACAGTAACCATTATTTTTTCGAAAAAAGCGGCGGTCATCCTGAGACTCTCGCCACTACCATAGAGCTTGTCTTGCAGTTCCACTGGCAATGGCCACATCTGCTCTCTCTGATCCTCGTATGTCGGGCAGTTCTGCAGCAGATGTTCAGTGGTCATTTTACCAGTACCGCACGGGCATTCGTCGGTACACCCTATCTTCAATTTGTTGAAGAGGTGGTACCTCAGTCTGTTGTGGCCAGTGCGAAGTCTGAAGACAACGACCTGCTCTCTTCGGTTCAACTGGTAATAGGCATCGTTTTTGGTGTAACCAGTATGTTCGGTTTCCCATTTGGACATGTACCTGGCTTTGATAAGCCGTTTTGACTCTTCGTACGTCATACTGGTATCTGTTTGTGGTAGCCTTGCACCTTCTTTTGCCAGTCTGTCTGCCTCCTCGTTGCCTTGGATGTTGCAGTGTGACGGAACCCACTGTACCACTACCCTTTTTGGTGCGGACTGTTGGCACAGTTTGCAGAGTGCTGCTCTTAAGTCATTAAGCTCAGTGTTTTTCTGGCTTTTTAGCGCTGTGACTACTTCGAGAGCATCTGTCAGCAGGACTATATGGCTCTCATTTTCACTGTGTGTTGCCATTTCTTCCACTGCCGCCCTCAGTGCCTCTGCCTCTGCTCTGAAATTGCTCGTGTACTTACCAGTAGCGAATGACAGTGTTATTTTTCTGCCATTTGGTAGGTTCAGGAATGCTCCTGCCCCTCCGTTCTGTGTAGTGTTTGTTACAGAACCGTCGGTGTATGCATGGGTCCAGTCCATGCTTGGGTAGCTTTTCGTTATGAAGCTTAGGGTAGTATCTCTCCTTTCTTTTTCGGTCTGGCAGTTTTTGTTTGCAATACCTGGTATATTTTCTACCACCTCTGGAAATATATCCTGCCTCCAAGTAGGTTTTCGTACAGTATAGATGGGTTTTGGTGTTGTTAGTGCGTTTATGGGATCTTCGTGCATCTTTGCTTTGGCTATTTCTGCAAAGTTTCTCCGCTTTAGTTTCCCAGTTCCCAGATTGTTTAGCCTCTGGTACATTGGATGGTCCGTCAGTCTTCGGAGTTTCTCTGACTGCAGCTGGGCTCTGCAGTCTCTTCTGTCGGTCATGGATTGCAGTTTTGTAATCTTTTCAAGTTCTACAATTGGCGTTGACTTCATGCCACCTGTTATGATTCTCATGGCTTGGTTTTGAAGTTTGTTAACTTTATCGAAGTTCGCCTTCGCTGCTGTTGTCCATGCCGCGATGCCATACTCGAGAACTGGTCTCACTCTTCCAGTGTACAGTTTCTTTAGTATGCCTTCGTCTGCTCCCCAGCTTGTGCCAGCAAGTTTCCTCATGATCGCCATTCTTTCTCTGGCTTTCATTCGGTTTCTCTCAATCTGACTTTTCCATGTCATGCGCCGATCAAATGTGACTCCCAGATAGGTTGGGTTGTCGTTTGCCTGCAGGATTTTGCCATTTAGGCTTAGTTTGGTACTTTGGGGTTTTAATGAGAGCGAGAATATTGTGCACGTGGTTTTCTCCTCGTTTATTTTGACCAGCCATGAGTTCGCCCACTCTTCCAGCGATGTTAGGGCCGTTTGCATCCGATTTCTTGCTATGGTGAGATTCTTTTCAGAGGTCCACATAGCCAGATCGTCTGCAAACATTGAGCTATGGACTCTTCTTGGTATATTCTCTGTAATATCGTTTATATATACCAGGAAGAGTGTGGGTGACAGTACTCCCCCTTGGGGTACTCCCTGCTCGAGTGTCACCTTTTTGCTCATCTGCCCTTGTACTTGGACTCTGGCCGTTCTTTGTTTGAGGTAGTGGTTGATCCACTTGTACATCTTCCCACAAACATCACTTCTTCTTAGCTTGACTCTAAGTCCATCCTTCCAGACTTTGTCAAATGCCTTTTCCAGATCCACCCAAACAGCTACTGTGTGTTTCTGTGCCTGGTAGGCATCTTCTATCTCTTGGGCTATGAGGATGACCTGGTCCTCAGTGGATCTGTGCTGTCTAAAGCCGGCTTGCTGTGGAATTAGTATTCGTTTTTCTTCCAGATGCCACATCAGTCTGGTGTTTATCATCCGTTCCATCAGCTTGCCGACACAGCTCAGTAGGCTTATGGGCCTGTATCCATTCGGATCTGTTTTGTCCTTTCCTGTTTTTGGTACTGGTACCAGTATTGCATCTTTCCATGCCTGGGGTACAATACCCCTTTTCCAGCTTTGGTTCAGGACTGATAGTAGTTTTTTCTTCGCTGTTTGGCCCAGCCCCATCAGCATTTCGTTTGTTATCCCGTCTTTTCCGGGAGATTTCCTTCTCTTTAGTGTTCTCATAGCCTCTTCCATTTCGCGCATTGTTAGTTTGGCCATCATGTGCTCTTCAGGAGCCGTATTTATGTTTTCGTGCCCCTTTAGCTCTTCGCTAATGTCTGTATGCTTATCTGCAGGGACCTCGATGTGGTTTGCTCTGGCATAGTGATCGACAAAGGCGTTTGCGGCTTTCTTACCTGTGATCAAGTTCTCGCCTTGCTTGATAGTAATTTGTTTATTTGACGGGGTTTCGTCGTTCATGGCTCTGACTAGCTTCCATAGCTTGTTCCCTTCTTTGTCCAGGTTTAAACTTTCCGTTTTATTTTTCCAACTTTCTCTTGCTGTTTGCTTGAGAGTGTGTTTGTACTTCGCCGCGGCGGCTTTGAGGGCGATGTTTGCCTCCACGGATTTTTCTCGTTCTGCCATGTTCCTAGCATTTGTTACTGCATCTTCCACTTTCTGTAACTCATCATTCCAGTAGGGCTTATAGTTTTTCCTAGCTCCTCTTGGGATGGTTTCAGTGGCGGCTTGCATTATTGCCTTGCTTAGGCTCTCTACCATGGGCTTCATTTTGGTGTTTCGTGTGTTGATGGTTTCACACAGCCCATCTGTCAGGATTGCAAATCTGTCCCAGTCGGCTCGTTTGTAATTCCAACGTGGGAGCGGTTTTGTTTCCTGTGGGCCTACTTCCATGTCAATGGTTAGCCTGATCGGCCTGTGGTCGCTACCTGCCAGTTGGTTTAGCACCTGGCGGTCTATTTTATAGTGTATGTCCTGTGTGGAGAAGGCCAAATCTGGAGTCGAGGTGGTATGCCATGTTCTTGAATAGAAGCTAGGGCTATCCTCCGGCCTATTGATTAGGGAGAGATTTGCATCTATCTCCCAATCTTCCACTTCGTCACCTCTGCTGTCTGTGTCAGAGTATCCCCATCTCTCCGAGTGGCTGTTGAAATCTCCAACCACTATGCAGTTGGAGTCTCTGACCTCCATACTCGAGAGCGATAGGTCTCTGTTTGGTGGTCCGTACAGATTGAAAATGCGGAGCTTCGTCTCTTGAGCCATTATGTCAACTCCTACAATTTCTGCTTGTCCGGTGTGATTGACAGGTACCGCGCTACTCGGTATGCTGTTTCTGGTCAGTATCAGGACCCCTCCTTTGTGGCCTTCTCTATCTAGACGGAAAGTCTGGTATCCTCTGATTGAGAATTTATGGTTATTGTTGAGGTGCGTTTCCTGGATACATGCCACGTCAATCTTACCTTCATGCAGGTGATGTGTTAGGGAAAGTTTTTTGTTAATGACTCCCTCCGCATTCCACTGTAATATTCTGAGGGTCTTGAAGTTTTGGCCAATAGTCGTTTCCCCATAGCCATGTGCCTTGACTCCACGACACATGGGTGGGTGACCACCAGTAGTCAAGGGTGGGCCCCTTCGAGGCGTGGGGCCCGGCGCTATCGCTGCCTGGCGGGTCTCCTCAGGATGAGCGCCATACGTTTTTCGAATAGGTTGTGCTGCCATCATACTGTGATTTACGTTGCACTGTTTTGTTAGGCTTGCGGCCCCGTGCATCCGATTTCAACAGGCGTTTCTGTAGGGATGCCCTCCTTAGCCTTTGGCTGTCCCCAGCCTATCTGCAAGGCAGCAGTTGTTTACGATCAGAGTTTTCTCTCCTATGGAAGTTGTCTTACCAGACTATCGAGTCTTCACTACTCGTGTCTATAGGGTGCAATGATGGTATGTGATATATGAGATGGACTGGTTTACCCGGAAGAGAGGCAGTCCAGTGTGTCTGTATCCCAGGATCGTCACGTCCTGCCAGAAACGTAGCATTTGCATGTGAGTGGGGTATCTCTTTTTCCCTTTATTTTCTTGGCTTCTATGCAGGGATGGTACGCCTAGCATTCCCCGCCACCTGGGGTGTTGACACAGTGGGGCAGGTGTGCAATGTCCGCTGGTCTGCATCTCTTCTGCGTCCAGCATGATAGTTATGGCTGATAACGTACAGAGGTAGATATCGTAACCGGAGTGCATTTAGCCAGAGGACAAGCCTGGTAATGTCACAGAGATGTTGATCGCCTGGTGTGCGGACAACTCTCATGGTCAGTGGTTGAGTCTTGACAGTTCACAGTGTGGTGGCTGCTCTACTGTTTTCGACACCCCGACCAGGTTCTAAGTCTTTGGTTGGTGTTTTTCGCACCCCATCGCCGTATAGGGTGAGTATCAAGCAGTTTTCCGCCCGCTTTGATTTGCGGGCGGTAAGGACCTCTTGCTGTGGCTCTACCTGATAGGGCTGGGGCGCAAGCCCCAGGTCCCGAGCATGTAGGAGCCTCCCATTGCAGTGGTGCTGAGATTTTGGGCGGGATTGCGGCTTTCAAGGGTTCGGCCGTAATCCCCCACATGGTAGCCTCGCGCCCTTGGCTTATCAGCCTGGTACGTGAACCAAAGTGTCTGCGGCTCCTCTTGATTTGAGCTGGTTTTCCGTAGCAACGCCCTGTCATTTGTAGGGTAAAACTGACCTGTCTTCAGATCTATTTCCAGCACCCGTTCACTATTTGGTCAGACGAATTTATTGAGGGCTTTTGTTTGTCAATGACCAGGTATTTGAAATCTGCGGAGTTAAACACGATTTCCGTAGCGTTCTTTCATTTGAGCTGACTTGTCGTCCGTGAGTCTAATACCAGCGTACGTTCATTATTAGACCCAAACGGCAGTGCTCTCAATTTGTCAGTTGTTCTACAGTATTGGCGTGTTCAGTCAAATTAAGCCGCAGGTTCCACACCTGGTGGTGCCCTTCCGTCAATTCCCTTAGCGAGACAATCAAGTTTCTTAAAGGGTAGCCCCAAAGATTTTCGAGGGTCTAATTCCAGCACATGTTCTCTATTAGACCCCACTAAGGTGTACTTTTTGATAGTCATTCTGCAGTATTGGCGTGGTAAGTTAACTTAGGTCTCAGGCTCCACTCCTGATAGTGCTCTTCCGTCAATTCCTTTATAAAACACTGGATGCAGACAAAACCGAGCCACAGGGGACATAACCCCAGATTTCTGGGGGTCTAAGTCCAGCACCAGTTCCATATTAGACTCCAGAAGAGTGGTCTCGGCATGTCAATCATTTCAGTGTTGGCCGTGTTGAGTCAAATTAAGCCGCAGGCTCCACTCCTGGTGGTGCCCTTCCGTCAATTCCTTTAAGTTTCAGCTTTGCAACCATACTTCCCCCGGAACCCAAACACTTTGGTTTCCCGGAAGCTGCCCGCAGAGTCATCGAAGCAACTCCTGCGGATCGCTAGTCGGCATCGTTTATGGTCAGAACTACGACGGTATCTGATCGTCTTCGCGCCTCTGACTTTCGTTCTTGATTAATGAAAACATTCTTGACAAATGCTTTCGCAGTAGCTCGTCTTGCGGCGATCCAAGAATTTCACCTCTAACGCCGCAATACGAATGCCCCCGTTTGTCCCTGTTAATCATTACCTCCAGTTCCGAAAACCAACAAAATAGAACCGAGGTCCTATTCCATTATTCCATGCACCATTATTCAGGCAGCCGAGGCCTGCTTTGAACACTCTAATTTTTTCAAAGTAAACGCGCCGGCCACCCAGGACGCTCAGCGAAGAGCACCCGTGGGAGAGAGCCGGCAGACGGTAGGGCAGGAGACAACGGGCAGTGAACCGGCGCGAGCCGGACCGCCCGCCTGCGCCTGAGATCCAACTACGAGCTTTTTAACTGCAACAACTTTAATATACGCTATTGGAGCTGGAATTACCGCGGCTGCTGGCACCAGACTTGCCCTCCAATAGATCCTCGTTAAAGGGTTTAAAGTGTACTCATTCCAATTACGGGGCCTCGAAAGAGTCCCGTATTGTTATTTTTCGTCACTACCTCCCCGTGCCGGGAGTGGGTAAGTTGCGCGCCTGCTGCCTTCCTTGGATGTGGTAGCCGTTTCTCATGCTCCCTCTCCGGAATCGAACCCTGATTCCCCGTTACCCGTTACAAACATGGTAGGCATGTCACGTACCATCGACATTTGATAGGGCAGACATTTGAAAGATGCGTCGCCGGCACATGAGGCCATGCGATCAGCACAAAGTTATCCAGAGTCACCAGTGGGGACGCCGCAACCCCGCGAGGGGAAACGACGATTGGTTTTGAACTAATAAAAGCGCTCTTTCCGCGAGGGTCGGAGCTTGGTAAGCATGTATTAGCTCTAGAATTGCCACAGTTATCCAAGTAGGATCGTGTCATCTAAGGAACCTCGACTGATTTAATGAGCCATTCGCGGTTTCACCGTGAGACAGTGTGAACTTAGACATGCATGGCTTAATCTTTGAGACAAGCATATGACTACTGGCAGGATCAACCAGATATCTGTCGGAGACGTACGTACTGCGCACACCGGTCGGCGGAGGAAGGGTGTGTAAAAAGCCTCACTGGGACGGCCGCAGGGACCGACTGACGGGACGGACGGACGGTTGTTCCACCCGTCCCTCACTCCGTCGACCTAGGACCGCCTGACAGGGGCCTCCCACACGCACCAGACGACCGACCGACCGGGCTCGCTCGAGGAGGGATGGCAGCGCTCTGTGCAGAACGGATCCCAACGACCTCGGCGACGAATTTCACTGGGACTAGAGACACAATTTGGCCTGCCCTTCTCCGTAGGGAGAGAACGCAGGGCCTCGAGGCAACGATTCCTGCTTTCCATTTGCCGGTCACAAGCTCTTTGCGAGAGTCGGACCACCAGCGAGACGTACTGTCGAGCTCTGCTATAAGCCTTAGATAAATCACCAGGGACGGACCACGTTTCCTGATACGGACCAGACTAGCGCACCTCGGTGGAGGAGCCACTACCACAAACCGCACCCAATTCGCACTACGGGGAAAGGCAGGCGAGCGTTTTCCGCAAGCCCGCGCTATCGCTCCGCCTGGCGGGACTGAGATCGCTTTACGAACACTGGATGAAATTGAGTCGCTGCGGCGAGACAACTACCCCAGATATTCAGACATACAATAATAATGTTTAGTTGCCCAACATTTAGAAATATAATAATTATGTTTATTTGTTGTTTTCAATGCTACGAGTATATAAGCTATTCCCTCTAGACATTTTCTCTGGTAGCGGGTCTGTAGTGGCTCTATCCTAACTGGTGAGGAAATAATAGGGCCACTGTATCTCCATGCATGACGTAAAATGCTACTAAAGAGAGTTGTGCATGGGGCTAACAACCTCACTGTGTAAAACAAATTGCTACAGAAACCCCCCACTGCAAAAGCTCACTAAATGCTTTAGTGCAGTCTTCTTAATGAAGGCCAATTGTAGAGGTGGCCATAATACTCCAAAGAGTGAAAAAGTGGACGAGCCAGAAATACCACAATTATACTCACACAATCATAGATACCACACTGAAACTACAACACAGAGAAATTAACAAGAAAATCAACTCACGATTCTCATGAGTGACGTTCAGCAACACCCTTAGAACGCACAGCATGCATGTCAGGATAGTATAGCCTGGCAACTCCTTTACTGCCTTGTCGTCGACAATATTTTCTAGTACCTTGTAAGTTGGCATACTTGTCTGGCATAGCCGCAATGTTCTAGGATGTATCAAACCAAAGAACTGCTTAGTTAAAAGTGTCGTAAACTATAAAACAAGAAAATACATGTATCTGTTTGACTGTCTTGCAAAATCTTAGAACAGTGAACTGTTGTGACATGAAATATTGCACAGCCCATTCTGTCTGGATTTTCTAGATCAACGCAATTATTTTCAGTTTGCTGCATTGTTGCATTCCCAAGTTAATTAATATTAACTAATGTTTGCTTTTAACATTTTTGGCATACTGCGCAGTGTCATTTTGGTTAACATGCGTCCAGTCCTGGGGTTAAACTGATCAGTATAAAGGGAGGTCACGTTTTTATTTCCCAAGACAACACCACGAATACTATTTTTAGCGTGTTAAGTGAATATTTCATAAGTTGAAGTCAACACTACATTGTGTATATTAAAAAATTACGTTATTTCCCGAGCGAGGCCATGCACTAAAGTTCTAGCACAAAATAAATGTATCTTAATGTAGCACAAACAATAATTGTAATGAAGTCTTTCATTGTAAAATTGTCAGCAAGAAGCATAGTTGTAAAAGTCACCAACGATTCATTTAACTATCAAGCATGCGAAACAAGGACAGTCTCTACCATTTCCATGTGAGCTGTCTCTGCAGGCTCACCTGGCAGGATTGAGAGCCCAACTCTATAGGGTAAGGTTCTAGGGCAACAATATGATGCTACAGAAAGCCCAGATCAGACACACTGGGCATGTTGTTCGCATAACTGATGTGGAGTGGGGGAAGGTGGGGTGGGATACATAAACAATTCAGACTCTCAAAGTATCTCTGAACAATTTCCTCATTGATGTCACCTCCTTGTAGTTACTTGCTCCAAACTCTCAACCTGGCGAGCTACCACCAAACATGGTGCTCACATTGCAGAGAAGAGAATCATCACTGACACAGAAAAAGCGAGCTGTATAAAAGACAAAATGCAAGACAGTCCAATTACTAACGCTGTCCGTTGGTGGCAGAGTTTTTCGTGATATGATCGGACTGCACAGTCATATGCAATCACATCTGAACACACATGACTGCAGCTATAACCATCTTCGCTTATGATGGGCAACTATTATTGTTATTAACTATCAAGCCTGGCAGACCAGATGTGGATCAATATGATCCCCGAAGTAGTGAGCGACACACAGATGAAGCCAAGCATAGCACAACCGCGGTCCACCTTCATCAGCATGCTCAGGAAATCAGGGAAGCTACGACAACCCGCCAATTAACATCCTTTTCAGGGCGCACAAAAGAGTAAACTTACTCATAATGGACATTAAACAAACAAAAAAACATTAACTATCAAAGGACAGGCAATATCCAGCACACAGAAATGCCCCATAAAAACTGCAGGATCCACATTGTACTGGATGACGACATCATTAGAAAACCAATGATACAATTTAACTACCCCAATTTTTCTGTCGAATGCACAGCAAAGTGGTTCATGACACTGCTCACAAACCAGACAAGGGAAGCAAACCCATTTAAAAAAAAGGTGCTGAAGTTGGATGCACTGGGCTGTACAGCACAAAACAGTACAATGCGCTCAACCTTGGGGGAAAAAGGCAAACGGAAAGAAACAATTATTTTAATAATAATATTGAATCAGATCAATCAATCAACCTGGGGCCTACCAGGCGTGTCAGCAGGGTTGCGGATTGCTGAAAGGCCTCCTAATTTGGAGGTTAGCTGAGCTGCGAATTAATAAGCAGCCGTGGACAGAAATGGGTCGGTATGCATGGTGGCTGTAAGGAGGCAGCCCTTCCACCATGCAAAGACACAACAGGCTAATCACCTGTTTGTCTTAAAAAACCATATTACAAGTCAAAACATAGAGAAAACCGGACTGATCTCAACGGCGACGAACAGGCTAGAAATAAGGACCACGATTTACGGAACATGGAATGTACGAAGTATAAACGGAAAAGAACATGAACTAATAGAGGAGATGAAGAGAGCAAAATTGACAGTCCTGGCACTTACAGAAACAAAGAAAAAGGGGCAGGGTGTTCTGGACCATGACGGCAACATGGTATACTACAGCGGAGTTCCTATGAGTGAACGAGCCAGGGCAGGGGTTGGCTGTATAATGAATAGTAACAACAAAGCAAACAAAGGATGGAAGTTTATTTCAGAACGACTGATGGTTCTAAGTCTACAAGAGGAGGATAGTCAAATGGATATCGTCACTGTGTATGCACCAAACAAAGATGAGAGCACTGACATAAAAGATGAATTTTATGAGCTCCTTCAAAGGACCATTGACAATGGCCATAACGAAATACTTCTCCTTGGAGACTTCAACGCAAGAGTTGGAAACGACTATTCTAGATGGGATGGAGTGATCTGTAGGTATGGAGAAGATGTCTTAATGACAATGGAAAATGACTGCTGAGAAACGACTATTCTAGATGGGATGGAGTGATCGGTAGGTATGGAGAAGATGTCTTAAATGGCAATGGAAAATGACTGCAGAGAACAAAACCTTGTCATTACAAATACAAGGTTTCCACACAAGCGTATCCATGACTACACAAGATGCGAGCCGGCAAGAAATGAAAGATCCATAATTGACTATGCAATAGTGAGGAAAACTGATTTCAAGTATGTAAAGGATGCTAGAGTGTTCAGAGGACCAGAGATAGGAAGCGACCACTACCTAGTTAAAATAAAGAGAGAAATTGAAAAACACTATCCAGGCAGGCAATACCCATCAGCAAGTATGAAACATAACACACGATGAGAAAATAAAACTAAGGCTTACAAACTACGAGATCCAGATGTTAAGAGGAGATACCAAGGGCTCATAACAACAGCAATAAAAAGAATGGAGGAATCTGAAGAAGATATGGAAAAATTCAAAGACATCCTCAAAGAGGCTGCAGCAGAGGCATGCGATCAAACCAAAGAAGGGTGGAAGAGAAAGAGCACACCATGGTGGACAGAAGAAGTGAAAAGAATAATACGAGAAAAGAAAAAGGCATGGAAGCAATAGGTAGGGGCTAGGAATACAGAAGAACAAACAAAGAAATATAAAGAATATGTAAATTTTAGAACAGAAGCAAAGAAAACTGTGCTCAAGGCCAAACAGAAATCCTGGGAAGAATTTGGAGAGAAACTGGAAAATAATGCTGGAGAAAACCAGAAACTGTTCTACAGGACCCTAAAGAACATGAGGAAGGAAAATGAATGTCCCCTGAAATTTGTTAAAGATAAACAAGGTGTGCTGTTGACCGCCCCAGAAGAGGTAATGAACAGATGGAAAGAATATTTCTCAGATCTCCTTGGAGTGGAGGAAAACCAAGCTCTGGAAGTAACAGTCCTAATTCAAGAAGAGGGAGCCATGGAGGGAAACGATAATATCACAATGGAAGAACTAAAGGCAGCATTGAAAAAAATTAAGATTGGTAAAGCAGCAGGACATGACGGTATAACACCAGAAATGGTTAAATACATGGGAACGGCAGGAGAGATACTATTCATGAAGATTCTCAAGGCAGCTTTGCGCCACAAGAAGATACCAAGAGACTGGGAGGTTGCAATAATAATACCAATATTTAAAAAGGCAATGAGAAAATCACAGAGGTATTTCCCTTCTCAGTGTCCCCGGGAAAGTCTACTCTAGGATTCTAGAACGGCGATTAAGAGGTCTAGCTGAGCCAAATATGGATGAAACTCAATGTGGGTTTAGGGCAAACAAAGGTACTCAAGACCTTATCTTTACACCCAGACAGCTAAGTGAAAAGGCTCTTGAATATGATAAAGAGATGCATCTCTGCTTTTTGGATTTAGAGAAAGCATTTGATAAAGTTCCTTGGGACAAACTCTGGGAGTGCCTGACAAGGAACAACATCCCAGGACCCCTTATCTCTGCCATACAGAGTTTCTATAAAATATGCAGAAATTATGTGCGGACATCAAATCAAAAGTCAGGAGAGTTCAAGACCACTAGCGGAGTAAGACAGGGGGACTTTCGTACCTTTTTATACTCCTCATGGATGAAGTCATCAAAGCCTGCAAGGGACGGACAAAAAAGTAAGAAGTAGGGTACTGGAAGGTGAGACCAAGTTACATATCAGAACTAGCATTTGCAGATGATGTGGCCTTGATCACGAAATCCGAAGCACGTCTACAGATCAACTTGCAGGTCTAGGAAAAAGAGTTGAAGAAGAGGGGAATGCACATCAGCAACTCCAAAACAAAAACCATGGTGATCGCCAGAGATGAAAAGAGACATCAGATAACCCTGGGAACACGAGCACTGGACCAGGTCAGCAACTTTAAATATCTAGGAGTGGTAGTAGACAGCAGGGGAGGAATCAGAGGAGTTAACTGCACGAAGGGCAGCAGCAGGTAGACTTTTCCATGCAATAAACAAAGGTTTCCTCAGCAGAAGAGAAATAAGCAGGAAAACAAAAATTGATGTATACCGCTGACCTATGTGCCTGTCCTGACATATGGATGTGAGTCATGGGCAATGACTACAACCCAAGAAAGGCAATTACAAACGTCAGAAATGAGGTACATAAGAAAGGCGGTTCAGGTGACGAAAAGGGACAAGATCCGTAACCAGACAATACGTAACAATCTTGAAGTTCAACCCTTGCAGACACGAGTGGAGCAGTCCCAACTACAGTGGTTTGGCCATGTCTGTAGAATGGAAGAAGATCGGATACCAAAGCGGTCATGGGAGATAAAAAGTCAAGGACGCAGACCCCAAGGACGTCCAAAAGTACGTTGGGAAGACAACATACGACAGTCCCTAAGTGATAGAGAGCTGGATTGGAAAGAGGCCAGGAAAATGACAGCGGATAGAGCAGTGTGGTGTTCTCTTTGGCAAACCTCTACACCTCACAGTAGAAGAGGAGCGACTAAGTAAGTAAGTAAGTATCAATCAATCAAAAACTTATAGATCCCTGCAATGCATAGTTTTCAACAAATACATGTCAAGTCCTCCTGCTCTGTGTCGTCAATGTTTCTTTTATATTTGTGACCTCTTTTTTCCAGGTGTAATTTGGACTGTTTTGTAATGCTGTCAGCAATTTTTCTTAACATGTATCCTATTCAGCGCCTTCTTTTACATCACAATTCACTGATAAATATCCAGTTCTTTTTCCCATTCTGAATTTTATTATACCATTTCAATCCTCCCTATTCGACACAGGGCCATTTATTTATATTGCAGGGGGTCAGACAAGAGACTGAGGAATAAAGATCACTTGTCCTCACAGTCATCATGCAGTGCGCAGGATAGGTTTTTAATGTTGCCTTCAATATAGAAAAAAAACTATTCTTACTGTGGGTTTAAACTAATGTCCTGCTGGTCAAGAAACCAGCATCAAACTGATTGCTCCTCATAAGAATTTTATCCTGATATACATTCCAGGTGTCACTATAGTTGAGAGGTTAGGAGAAATGAATGAACTAAAGCGCAATACTGCACGTGTTCGAATCCTGCAAGTTTCATGCATCCACAGGGCTTAATCTTTCTCGACCAAATGGAGTGAGATTACGACGATTTGGCACTGTTGCACTGGCGTTTGACGCCACCAGCTCTAGGTTCATCGCTTTATCGTGTATAAACTACCGGGTTAATGCCTTGAAATGGCTGAACATACAGGCTTTTGATTGTACAGAGTTTGAACTTCTGTCATGTATGGTAGGCGAAGAAAATGGTGGTTGTGAAATTTGTTGTAGATTTTAGAAAGGATTGCTTCAGATTTTCGCTTGGATTTGAAGATTCACCTATTTTTTAATATGGGGGAGTTAAGTTTCTGCAACGGATTTTTCCGAGGTAGAAATATTAGTTTGTTTTTGTAGATATAGTAATTACGTTTGTAGTTGAAGTAACAGATGTAGGCATTACGGTTAATCATCAATAGTAGTATTAGTATGTTTTTCAGCGCGGTTTTTTTTCGTAACAAAGGGACGTTGATACCGGGTGAGTCTATAAATTTGTGCTATTTTTCACCACTATCACCTTCATTTTCTTGTATCTCAGAAACTAACACACACACAATAACACCAACGTCTTTATTAATATATCTCTAGACACACACACAAGAAAGACAAAAAAAGAGGTTCTCAAAATCAACAACAACGTCAGTGCATGGCGTGCTGAAAAATTATGCAGATGGACAGGAAATGGACATAATTTTGTCAACTGGGAATCAGAAGGTTAAGGGAGGTGCCTAGTCCTATCGCAGATGGATGATAAACCATGAGGTAATTAAATTCTTACCCAAAAGTAGCCTGCATGAAGTAGGCACCTTTTTTTTACAAAGACATAACAGGTCAACCATCTGTTGGTCTGCACACTTGATCACAAGTATAACCACACAAAAAAAAAAGGAACTCTACACTCAGGGGTAGAAGAGGATTAAGAGGAAGGGAGAAATTTATATGAAACAAAAATAGACAAACATACACGGATAAGTCAATAAGCAGGTCACAAGCTGATATGGAATAGCTGAAAAATGTAGTTAATAGTTTCTAAATGTGTCATTAAGTGGCAGTAACATCCAGCTTTGTAATTACTGTGGGTAGTAGATACTAGGTGTTGCATGCACATCCATGCTCACAATGTGTGTAATCAAAGAACAGCATGCTGTTGTGCATTTTAAGGGGGAAAAGGATTATCTTCAAGGGATATTAATCAGGAAATGCTTCCTGTTTCCGGTGAGAATCGTTTGTCGTGTAAAGCAGTGTATAATTGAGTTGGTTAATTTTCTCAAGGATGCTAAAAAATTGTAGATGAAGCCAGACTTAGTAAAATTGTAACAGTAGTATATGTGCAGCAGATGGAGGATATGGTTTGAGCTGACAGGTGAGTAACGATAGACAGTGTAGAGTAACTGGAATACAGTTTTCACATGGTTTAGACTACACCATAATTGATTGAATTTCCAGGAAAGAATGCAGACAACTGATTGACGAACACAAAATGAACCGAATGCACATGTTCTTGCACTGATCATGCAATTGGATAAGAGCATCAGCATTGGTGGAAATTATGTTGGGAAATGGGATCTTCTTCTTCTTCTTACGCTGTCAAGCGTCAACCTGTATTTTTTCGAAAAAAGCAGTGGCCATCCTGAGGCTGTCGACACTGCCATAGAGCTTGTCTAGTGTTGCCACTGGTGATGGCCACATGTGCTTTCTCTGGTCCTCGTATGTCGGGCAGTTTTGCAGCAGATGTTCAGCAGTCATTTTCCCGGTACCACAAGTGCATTCGTCAGTGCCACCTATCTTCAGTTTATTGAAAAGGTGGTACCTCAGTCTGTTGTGGCCTGTGCGGAGTCTGAAGACCACGTCCGAAATGGGATCAAGACGCTGAGCAGCGCATGAGCTGCAGTGGTCAGCGACCCATAGCTGACTGCTTGTGTCAGGGCCAGCGAACCAGAGCTGCCAAGACCCTTCTACACCTCCACGCGGTGATCCTGGATAACAGGCTGCAGCAGGGCAGACTGCCTAAGGAGAAGGGATCGAAGAGGGAATGCTAACCCGGTACCCAAAAAATGCTTTCTGAAGTCGGATGTGTTGGACCGAAAGGTGCAAATACCGCAGTCAAGCTGTAAACTACGACACAACGCATTCCGTTCTCTGGACTACATTCTGCTACTTAAGCCCTATCAGGGTTTGGTAGTGGGAGATTGAGAACGAACGCAGAAGAAGAATTATGTTGGGAAATAAGGAACAATCTGTGTAAAAATAAATAGTTTTTAAGTTTGTATCTCATTTAGTTTATTTTGTTTAAATAGCCATCAGTAATCTATTTACTGACTTACTCATACAATGCAAGCTGGAAATCATATGTTACCTTGTACAAGCCTGAAGCAATGCTGCATTCTTATATGAGATCAGGTGGTTCTGATTGTCAGAATTCATAAAACTAATCTGAAATTGAGTCACAAAAATGTTATCTAAAGAACATATTGACATGAATTCTAATTTTAAAAGTTATTAATTAATAATGGAACTACATGGCAATGACTGCTTGTGACAAAGAATATAGCAAATTATATAAATTAATCCTCCGAGTGGTACGCTGGGAAGCATGAATAGGTCCAATGCAACCTTCCATGGATGTTGTAAAGAGGCTATGCATGAGGCTAGCAACAGTATTATGTAAAATAAATGACTAGACTGGCAACTCAGTTGCATGTACATGCAGACAGGCACCCTAAAATGCAGATCACATACTACAGAGCTGCCACGAATATGACATACATAGAAAAAACCCACTGGCTCTGAGAAATACTGGAAAAGAAACATTATGTAACCACATAAGACAGCAAAGTTTGTACAAGAGACAACTTTGCAGATGATGATGTTGAATGCCTACAATGAGTAGGATTACTCTTTTGTGCGCCCTAAAAAGGACATTAATTGGCGGGTTGTCGTAGCTTTCCTCACTTCCTGAGCGGGCTGATGAAGGTGGACTGGTGTCCTCTAGACGGTTGTGCTATGCTTGGATTCGTCTGCGTGTCGTTCAATACTATGGGGATCACGTTGATCCCTCACCTTGTTAGGCAGACTGCCTTAAAAACAGCCTGTTTCCAGGAAGGGCTTTGTGGACGCCAAGGTGAAGGTCTTGGCCAGTATATTTTGCCTGACCCTGACTAACATGCCTGACCAGAGGTTAGTCTTTCTTCCCTTGCAGATGTAAACTTTATATTTTCAAGCAAACAAAATAAGTAGAAACCACCAGCACAGGATCAAACAAAGTTCTCCGATGTAGGCTTCCTGCATTTGGCAAACTGCAGTGGTGGCCCTATATATGGAGAGCGGACAAGGAAGTTAAACTGGAGAGGGGACAAGCAAGTTAAACTGGAGATGGGACAAGGAAGTTAAACTGAAGAGGGGACAAGGAAGTTAAACTGGAGAGGGGACAAGCAAGTTAAACTGGAGAGGGGACAAGCAAGTTAAACTGGAGAGGAGACAAGCAAGTTAAACTGGAGAGGGGGACAAGGAAGTTAAACTGGAGAGGAGACAAGCAAGTTAAACTGGAGAGGGGACAAGGAAGTTAAACTGGAGAGGGGACAAGGAAGTTAAACTGGAGAGGGGACAAGGAAGTTAAACTGGAGAGGGGACAAGGAAGTTAAACTGGAGAGGGGACAAGGAAGTTAAACTGGAGAGGGGACAAGCAAGTTAAACTGGAGAAGGGACAAGGAAGTTAGACTGGAGAGGGGACAAGGAAGTTAAACTGAAGAGGGGACAAGGAAGTTAAACTGAAGAGGGGACAAGCAAGTTAAACTGGAGAGGGGACAAGCAAGTTAAACTGGAGAGGAGACAAGCAAGTTAAACTGGAGAGGGGACAAGCAAGTTAAACTGGAGAGGGGACAAGGAAGTTAAACTGAAGAGGGGACAAGCAAGTTAAACTGGAGAGGGGACAAGGAAGTTAAACTGGAGAGGAGACAAGGAAGTTAAACTGGAGAGGAGACAAGGAAGTTAAGCTGAAGAGGGGACAAGGAAGTTAAACTGGAGAGGGGACAAGGAAGTTAAACTGGAGAGGGGACAAGGAAGTTAAACTGGAGAGGGGACAAGGAAGTTAAACTGGAGAGGGGACAAGGAAGTTAAGCTGAGGAGAGAGAAAACAAGAAAAAAATTGTGTGCATAATAATAATTCTTCACAACAAAATCAGAGTACAGGTTGCTATGTCTTATAGAATCGACATCACTGCACTTCTGGCAGACCCATAAGCCTCAGTCAGTTTCAGCAAATGGTGAATGGTATAGAAACATGGTGACTAAAACAATAAATACTGCAGACAGAAAGAATATGTTGCTCCTGCAGGAGAAAACAACAAACAATTAATGACAAGTACAAGGGACAAACAAAACACAGAAACCGCTAGTGAAGCTATCTGATCAATTTGTTTATTATCATGAATAAAAAATAAATAAACATAACAACACCCCCCCCCCCAAATTTAATCAGACAAATGTTGTGTCTGATACTATCCTAAAATTATGGCAAAGATGATAATAATAAAAGTGCAACATCTTCAAAGAATGCACTATACTTTACCAAATTCAATATAACACAAAATTGCAGCAATGGGCAAAGCAACAACAGTAATGTATGGCTTGTGGTAAGTATGATCTTACATTTTCTAAGACCCTGAGACATCGATCCAGCTTCCTAAGAACAGGCAGGGCCCTCTGGATATCTTGTGACATATCTTCTGGCAGACTATTCTCACACACTTTCACTATAAAGTAAACAGAGATGATATTAGCAGCCATAAAAATCCCACATTTACGTCTCTGAATTGACTTTTGGTATGCTCAATGTTTAAAAAACAGTTGGCAGTACAAATAGATCTTCATTCACAAAAATTGTAGCTCAAAATTAATGTTAGCTTAAAAATAGAAAACCTTCTTTTTTCTTCATTGATCAACTGATGCTAGGCTTCTAGCCTGGTGAGGTTCACGAAGGAGACTGTGCATTTCAGGTCTTCGCCCCCCTCCCCTAGCTTTTCGAGCATGGTCGCTCCCCCAGGCCACACTGCCTCTCTTTGGTCTACATAGGTAGGGCATTTTTACAGAATTATGTTCTGGTGTTTGCTTGGGTGCTTCACAATCGCATGTGGCAGTGTCTCTGAGACCCATTCTGTGCAGGTGGGCCTTGAGTCTATAGTGACTCGTTCTGAAGATCTTTGTCTGCCCATCTCTGCTAAGTTTGTCCATGCTGTCATTTTCTGGTTTATATTCTTTGTGTTGTTCTCTCCATTCTGTCCTCATGGATCATTTGATGAGTGTCTTTGCTTCTTTATAGCTCAATGGATAGGGAATCTGCTTGCAGCCACTTCTGGCTTTTGCGAGCTCATCTGCTTTCTAGTTCCTACAGTGGGCCGGAATCCATTGTAGGACTAAATCTGGTTTTTGAGACACCAATCCTATGTTGTATTTTATTTCATGTGAGAGTCTATCTTGTTTGTGGCTTGAGATGGCTTGGAGTATACTCCTGGAGTCTGTTAGAATGACTGTTTTCCTTGTATTTATGTTTTGGCTGATACGAGTTGCTGCATGAACAGCTCTTCCTTCAGCTCTTAAATTGGTAATCTCTCCTGCTGGTATAGAGTGATTTTCTGTGTCACCATTGCAGTGTTCAATGTAGATTCCACTGCCTCCCCTTTTATCGCTCACCGAGGCAGATGCATCTGTGTATACGTGTGTCCAAGAGTTGCTAGGGTACTTGTCTCTTGAGCTCCCGTAGAACGCGAGTTTTTTGCTCTGTTGCTGACTGCTCACTTTTCTTCGTTAACCCTGGAACCTCCAAGATCATTTTGGACCAGTTCTGGCTCCGTGTCCATTGATCTGGAATGAGTGCTTCGCACGTTTTGGTTTCAACTTCAAGTATGTCTGTGTTTTCTGTGGATTTCTCTGGCCACATGGTTGGGGTTTTTCCTTAGTAGTCTGTTTTTTGTTCTCTGTTGGAACTTCTGGTGCAGAAGGGGCTCAATATTTGCTGTTTTTCCAAGCTCTGTAAATAAAATGCTTTTTAATGCCCCAAGAGTAATTCTGAGACCCATATTAAAACTTATTCAAGTTAGGTAGTATGACAAAATCCCCAGTTCTGGAGATGAAGTTACACAATTGCTGTAAGTATTAAGTGAGAACAAGAAGCATGCAATTGTTGGTCCAGTGGGTAACCATAACCTGTTAAAGAACTAGTAAATTCATTGTAAAGAGATATTTTGTTGTTGCTGTGATCCTAATAACATGTTTTGAAATGAGGATGACATACTGTGTGAAACTAAAACTCTGAATCTGATTGCTGTACCAATCCTGAAAATTAATAGGCAAAAAAGATGATAACTAGGAGTTATCTTGAAGCTTAAATAAAGTACCCAAATGCCAATACATTATAACTATGTAAACCTTGTGGAGAATACTGCAAACAATACCATCAGTTTTTTAATTTTTTTTTGGGGGGCTGGGTGTGTGTGTGTTTTCTTTCAGTCAGTTGCCTTATTTCTTTATTCCCCATTGCACTGTCTTTTTATTTTGCGCCTGTCGGTCAAGTACATCTGACTTCACCATGCATTTTATGTAAGGGTCTGCTTCCTCCTGCATTTTCTAAGGGTTTGCTTCCCCGGGGTAATGGCTGGTGCTGTAATTAGGGAGCAAACCCAGCACCTTGGGATTGTGAGCCATGTCAATTAACCACTAGCCCACACCGTCCCCTAACACCACCAGTGACGTAATAGTTAAGCTATTCCAACAAGAAAAGCAAAAATCAGCCAATATTGTAGTCTTCGCTGATCCAAGATTAACACTACAAGCATTAGAAACATTCATACAAATTAACCATATAAAGCTCAAAGAAAATTAAATCGGTTGCCGAAAACCGAGACCAGCTACAACCAAAACTGACCTCTGAAATACATGTGTGTTTTGTGACTCCATTTGTAGAATATAATTTTTTTTTTTGAAAGCTCCACACAATGGTTATGTCACGCATGTACACTTGACCTTTACTTGTAAGGTTATTTCCGATAGATGGACATCTGCGTGTGTTATCTTAGAAAGTCTACACATACATCAAAACAAATGTTGAGCTTCAAGACATGGAAAATTATTTTTGGACTTTGACTGGGACACATAATATGAAAAGTTTGTTAAAGGAATTGACAAATATATCGCGAAAAACACGACAAGGTAAGTACCTACAATTTTGTTCCGCTCCAATTTCCACTTCCGCATTAATGCCATTTAACGCTTTCAGATAAACAGAAAGATCTACTGGACATGTCACTTATAAAGAAATGACACACCCAAACATAAATGGGAACGTCAACAAACTGCACTGCAGGGAGCAGAGCATAATCTTCCAATATAGAACAGACCACATTGGACTTAAATACGTATACAAGTTATGCCCTGCACACGAACTTAACTGCCGCAACTGTACCCATCATATGAGAGTCAAATGTGTTGCTGTGGGGACGGCGTGGCCTAGTGGTGAAGTGGCACGGCTCACAACCAGAAGGTGCTGGGTTCGATCCCCATCACAGCACCTGCCGTTACCTCGGGGAAGCAAACCCTTAGAAAATGCAGGAGGAAGCAGACCCTTACATAAAATGCGTGCTGAAGTCGGATGCACTGGGCAGACAGGCGCAAAATAAAAACCACAGTGCAACGCACACCGCCTTGGGGAATTGAGAAATAAGGCGAACGCAAGCACACAAAAAAACAAAAAAAAAAAAACCTGTTTCTCGCTTGCCCAGAACTCAAAACAAAAAGAGAAAAGTTTAGCAAGGCACCCCAACAATCACCAACACCTTATACAGCTCGACTTGCCAGCTACAAAACACCTACAAATTCTTCCAACTTGTCAGTGATTGTGGAAGAGTAAACAGCTCAGCAGACCTAGTTGGAACTGGGAGTTTTTGGTAAATAAGAATGATGGTAACTTATCCCTTAAATTTTACATTATAAGAAAATTATGATGGGTTGAGTGAATGGACATATGACAGTGGTTCATTATACGTCCATTCACGCAATCCATCACGACCAAGAAGGGAGTACAGCAAGGAGACCCTATCTCGATGAACCTATCCTCTGCATGCCTGGAGTCGACGATGAGGCTGGGACAACTATGGCATTAAAATCGAAGATGACTAAACCACCTCAGATTCGCAGACAACATTGCCCTCATCACAGAGACACCCCTAGAATAGAAGTGACAGAAATGCTACGGTCACTAAAATGGAAGGCATGTCTAACTATGAACCTTGAGAAAAGCAGAGCTATACACAACCGTTTCGCAGAGCCCAATCCCATACTCTTGAATGGAACGCCCATAGAGGACACTGACAAATATATCTATCTGAGAAGGCTCTTCAACATGGAGAACAACATAAAACCTGAGATCGCCAGATGGAAATGGGTGAGCTGGGCATCCTTCAACTCCCTCATAACAGCAACAGACGCCACAAAATCACCTAACTACATGCAGACATCTTCGACTTGGTAGTCCTACCGGCGCTCTGCTATGGTAGCGAAATCTGGTCTCTAACAAAAGCAGCAGAGAACCAACTGAGAACAACACACGCATCTCTTGAAAGATGCCTGATAGGCATAACTCTCAGACAACAGCGGCAAAATGAACAATTCGGAGAATGTCACACATCAAGTATGTCCTACAGTATGTCAACCATTCAAAACACTGCTGGGCAGGTCATATAGCTAGATGACAAGATGAAAGATGAGTACCACAACCACGTGACAAAAAGAGACCTCGGGAACGGCCCCCAACTCGCTGGCGAGATTCACTAGACAAGCACAACATACACGACCCCCACAAAAAAACAGACTACTTTCCCACTTTACAACACTCGCCTGTGACAGAAACAACTGGAACCTGAGTTAAGACCAGCTCAAGGGTGACCACCTCTTAACGAAGAACTAAGAAGAAAATTATGTCAAGTTTGTTTAGTTTCTACCATTGGGTATTATTCTAGACCAATTATTTTTCATGTAGAACACCTTCAAAACATTGAGGTAGTATTATGCTCAAGGTCATATTTTACTCAAGCCTGTATAGAAGACTTAATTATAGGTCATATTGAACTCACCTGAATCCACAATTTGGTCAAGTCCGCCAGCAGATCGCAGTTCTTCCTTGAACCACTCTCCAGCTCGCCGTGATGTCAGGCTAAGTAATGATTCCATCGCAAGGTTTCCAGTCTGTTACAACAAACGTGGTACTTATTAAACACACAGAAGTAAATTTGTGGAAGAGCAAACCACACATAACCAATAAGCCAAACCCTTTTCATTGCCCTGTGACAACTACACCATGTTCTCCTGCCCTGAACCATCCACTCCAGTTCATGTTATCGAGCAATCATCATCATCAGTCCCATTACCTAGAAGGTCGTTGAGGCACCGTTATTGCAGTTTGTCATACTAGCTCCCGCCATACAACAACGGCGTGTCTTGGACCACTACACACCTGACGGAGTCCATTTCTCTCCTGGTGGCAGTTCATTATAGCTGTGTCTAAATTTCATACAACAAAGCTGACACTGTCTTCAGCTAGGTCGAAAGGCACCAATCTCGTGAAGTTCAGCCATGTGAACTAGACCATGAAATATGACACATGTTTAAGCGTAGTGCTATTCATATAGCCAATGTCCATTCTAGGATAATCGGACGGAAGAAAACACACAAAACAAATGAATTTACCAGTCAAAATTGGAAAACAACAACACGTTTCCGTGACCACAAGTGTAAGTCGTCGACTAGTGTGAATTCCCGGCAAATTAATGGTTTGGCGGCATCTATAATGAACTAAATCAGCAATGTAGACCTGCAGCCAGTTACGCCGCCATCTTTTCTGCTCTATCCAACAATACAGATTTCTTATTGCTTCTCTACACTGTTTTATTAGCCCACTTGACAGGATTGTATTGTCTTAGATGGCTGAGCTGTATTTTCTTTTCAATTGATTTAACAAATATTTGTCGAGGATTTTGTTGTTGAAAGTTTCTGCAGGATGTAGTAACCAGCCCCGTACCCAAACCTTCTTAGGTGACTCCTGCAACATGCTTGTCAGGTTTTCAGTGTCACTAAATCTTTGCTTTCCTTTCGGGATCCGGTAACACTCAAGAAGCCATATTTTTTTAGAGTTGAAAATAACTTAGACATGAAGGCAAGTCATTGAAAATCCAGTGGGATCAATTCAATATTATGTTTTCCAAATCATGCACAATGAATACATAATAAGTCACCTTCCAGGGGGACTTTGATAGAGACAACTATTGCTACCTAACTGTCACTACCTAGATCAAACAGAGCAAGTAAGCATGTTCCGCATGAGAACAGGACATAACAATAGCCGCCAGCACATATCAAAATTGGCCCTATCATCCATGGGTATGTGTGGACAAGCAACATAGTGGATCATATACTACATAAACAAAACAAAGATAATGACCACTGATAAAACACAATGTCAGCATAAATTTACAGTGGATGGTGAGGAAATAGATCAGGTTACACATTTTGAATATCTGGGCTCCAGAATCGACAAAAATGGTGACTGATCGAAAGAAATCAGAAGAAGACTAGCTATGGCAATGCAGAGACTGAACAGCCTGAAGAAATTTTGACAGGGCACCAACAAAACGATAAAAGTAAAAGTCTTGAGAGCCTGTGTTTTTCCTGTGGCAGCTTATGGCCGTGAAGCATGGACGATTACCAAAACTTCCAGACAAAGAATCGAATCCTTCGAGTCAAAATGTTACAGAAAGATCCTCAGAATACCCTGGACAGAGAAAAGAACAAATGTAGACATTCGGCAAGAGTTGAGCATAGAGGAGAACTGGTTTATCAATTCCATTTTGGCTAGAAAATGCAAATACTTTGGTCACATCAAGAGACACAACGGTCTTGAGAGGACGGTGATGGAAGGTATGGTGCCAGGCAAAAGAGGAAGGGGTAAACAAGAAGACGATGGCACCAAGATATCCAGGAGTGCCTGAGTATGACAGTGGCGGAACCTGGTGTTTTGGCAAGGAATCGAGTTTCTTTCAGACAGACTGTGATGGGAGCGACGTTCTACAAAGGACATGCTACATGATGATGATCCTACTAGACTATATGCACTACACGCTGGCTCAAGGAAATGAACCCCCACACTAAGCTATTTTGGAGCCTTGAAGAACACAACAACCTTTATCCAGAGAACTGGTCTTTGCATGCAGGCATAATAAAGTAATGTGGCAAACGAGAATAAATAATTAGTAGAAAAGTTTGATACAGTTTATGTCATGAAAGTTTCATTGAACACAAAATAATTATGAAAGCTGGGTTCAACTGAGACAACAGAATAGGATAAATTCATCCTACCAAGTATGTCTCAAAAGTGGATGAGGAGAATTGTGCACTGGAGATTACGGGCAGCTAGCAAGCTTCCACGTATCATAAACTATTACAGAGCTTTGGTGCAGGCATTCTACAGACAGGTCCACATCAATGGTGACCAAATATGTGATATGATAAGGTTATTGTTATTTGTCAATAACAGGGGATAAAGCCAGCTGTCTCTGTTCATCCATTTGGTTCAAAGGTGACGAGCAAGGTAAGGTAATACCACAGCAGAAACTGCTGTCAGAGATGAAGTGTTAGAGACTACATTGTACAAGGTTTGTTTTTGTCGGATGTGGTGACCAGTTTCCTTTCCTCACAGAGTAGTGAGACAGGTACCCAATTAAACTGGGTAAGACTGGAGCATGTGAATACCTACCAGGGAGCAAACATGATAATTGAAATCTAAAATAAATATATAGATATATCCATTATTCAACATTCCATCTACTAATTTCCTATCCACCTCTTCCCTTTTGGAGGAAGCAGACCCTTACATATAATGCATGCCGAAGTCAGATGCACTGGGCCGAATAAAAACCGTATTGCAACGCACACCGTCCTGGGGAATAAAGAAATAAGGTGAACACACACAAACAAACAACAATTTTGGGGCTGAGTGCATTACCTCACTCCTCAAAATTTCAGGTCTGGATAACAGAAATTCTCTTTGTGACCTACAGGCTCCGAGATAACCAAAAGGATGCTAGTTGAAAGAGATGCCCATTTACAAAAATAAATGTTCATTAGAATCATCTTCACTAACTTACCGAGACAAATCCCAGATCAATCTCTCTGGCATGGGTTTCTTGCTGCAGCTGTGCCAGCAGTTCCTTGACCTTCTGTTTAATCTTCTCGAGATCTCTCAGGATGGATACATCCAGGGAAGCCCTGTCAGCAGCATCAACTTCATTGAGTTTGAGCATCAGGTTGAGGCTGTCCTGGTCCAGGTCCATGTTGAGCCGATCTCTGCTAAGCATGAACATCATAGTGGAAGTGCTGAGGGCTAAGCACTGAGGAGAAATATAACAATGCTGGAGTGTCTGAGAGAAAGGGATGATGGGCGGGGTCAGGTAAATAAACAGACATGGTTGGAATCACAGAAAACGAGAGGGATGACGCTCTATCAAAATATGGCAGTATAAGGACATAATTTAATCATCGAGTACCATATGGAGAGCTCAAGAACATCGTCAGGAATCAGATCAGTATATACAGAAATGGAGAGAAGATACCCAATTCACCAACTCAAAAGAAACCAACAAACAACCTTACTTCGCCTGAGAACTGGGCACTGTAGACTACTAGAACATATGTACCAACTAAAGATCTCACACACACATATGAGTGCCCATGTGGAACAGGGGTCCAGAATACTGAACACATTCTACAAGAATGCCCAATTTATAGTGGAATGAGGCGCCAGAGGGTGTGGAGCTGAGACAAAGCTGTGATGTAGTCGCTTTGACCTGCAGATATAGCATGACCAAAGGATCCTGAATGCAAGGAAGAAAGAAGAAGACAGACATGGTTAGACAGACAGATGAAAAGATATACAGATTCACATTGAGAGAGAGACATAGACAGCTAATAATCAATTAACACTGGGATAAATCAAGTTTCTTATTATTTAGACAATAAAGGAAAATAGTAGTAAGAAAGCACTTTCAACAATTTGATAGAAATAATAATTTTCAAAGAAAAATTACATTTGTGTAAGTGTAATCATCAAATGCTTTAAAGTTATCAATACTGCATAGCAAAAAAACATAAAATAAACAAAAGTAATTAAAACAAGACATTCACTATGGATACTCAAACCATAGAATTGTCAATCTTCTAATTCTAGTGTTCAATCAGACATGTCTGATGCCAAGTAGCCAAATGAGTAAACTCCTTTCGCTTTTTTGCCTTAATGTACCATATTGGACCCATGGCCTTCTTCAGACCATCTCTCCACCTCAACCTCAATCACCCGCGAGGGCGTCTGAAGTTATAGGGCCACCAGGACTTCACTCAAAGTGTACATCTGTATTTTCGCAACAGTGTTACATTTATGTCAGTGAAGGAAGTTCGATGTCTGATCTCTACATTGCGAAATTGGTCTCGAAAGGAGATCTTCAATGTTCTTTGCTAGATTGCCCGTTGAGCAAAACGGAGTCTATCAGCATCAGCTTTCCATAGGTTCCACACCTCATATCCGTATACCATGGCTTGATTAACCATGCTGTTGAAGGTGTGAGCTCTAGTGCTGTCTTTTTTACATCTGTTACAAAACTGAAGGCTTTTTAACTGCACATGAAACTAATGATAAAGGTTGTCCTAAAGCAGATACAGTTGAAGCTGAGCCAGCTCGCTGCTATTCTCTGTGAGATCTCCCAATTTATTTAAAGGCAGTTCATGATCTCTTGACGCAAGTAGATATACAAATAAATATCAACACTCAGAAAAATATTATGTACATCAAGAAAACAGAAACAAATAGTTTATGGGAAGAATAGGAAGAAAAGCAACGAAAAAAGACAAAACATATTTTCGCCTTGCTGATATGAATTGCTCATTGTCCTTAGGGATGTTTATCAATGCTGTTAAATTTTCTTTCACTGATTGTAAAACTAAATGTCATCCTCTTGTCTATTTGTGCAGCAAAATTTGCATGTGAGAGCAACTTGAGGCTGATGTTTTAACCTTCAGCACACTACATTATGTTTTGGAAAATCTGCGCAACTTTATATTTCGATATGGTAGTTGACATTCAAAGCTTGTAACTTTTCTGCTTGTTTGTCAATAAATATGATTTTCTTGTGTGTAGAGACACAATTGAATAAAGAACTCATGGGTGTTATTGTTTGTGTTGTGTGTTTGTTAGTTTCTGAGATAAAAAAAAGATGAAGGTGAAAATTTATGGAAAATCCAAAAAAATATGGACTCGACAGCTAGGCCTAGTCGCTCCGATAGAAATCCATGGAAACCACAACATATTGATACTGTGTTTACAATATCGACACAACTGTAAGTTTCCGATTCAAACGTAGTTATTACATCTAAACAAATAAAATAAACAGATCTACTCGATAAAGATCTTTCCCAACAACCTACTTCACCTTTCGCAAAAAGTTTACCAATCGGCCTATAAGAAGAAAAATTATTCAAAATCCAGTTGTAATCTAACATATGATACTTTAACCGGCAAAATACTGTGTGTAGACGGACGTGCCTTATTCAGCATTTTAAAAATGGCTATAGTTCGGGTCTCTGTGCAAAAAACATTTTTTTTTTCCATTTTGATTTTGTAGGTCGAGTTGGTCCAAAGACACTGGACCAGGGCGTGCTAAAGATTAAGTGGTGATAAAATGATGGTTTCATCAAAGGAGTATGGCACAACATCCTTTTCTTTTTCTTATTTGTGGGGGACGATGTTTCTTCTTCGTACACCGTCAGACTTGAATTTGTTCGAAGAAAGCAGCGGCTATTCTGAGGTTGTCAACGCTGCCATAGAGCTTGTCTAGTGTTGGCCACATGTGTTTTCTTTGGTCCTCGTTATGTTGGGCAATTTTGCAATACATGTTCAGGGATCATTTTCCCTGTACCACAGGTGCATTCGTCAGTAGCACCTATCTTCAGTTTATTGAATAGATCGTATGTCAGTCTTTTGTGGCCTGTGCAGAATCTGATGACCACTGCCTTCTCTCTTTTGTTCAACTGCTAATAAGCATCATTTTTGTGTAGTCAGTATGCTCCGTTTCCCATTTGGCCATGTATCTGGCCCTAATAAACCTTTTAGACTCTTTGTAGGTGACAGTAGAATCTGGTTGCGGTAACCTTTCAGTCTTTTGCCAGTCTGTCTGCCTCCTCATGGTCTTGAATATTACAGTGAGGTGGAACCCACTGTACCACGACTCTTTTGGGTGTGGGCTGCTGGCATAGTTGACAGATCTTAAATCTTCTTCTTCTTCTTCTTCTTCGTACGCAGTCAGACAGTAACCATTATTTTTTCGAAAAAAGCGGCGGTCATCCTGAGGCTGTCGCCACTGCCATAGAGCTTGTCTTGCAGTTCCACTGGTGATGGCCACATCTGCTCTCTCTGATCCTCGTATGTCGGGCAGTTCTGCAGCAGATGTTCAGCGGTCATTTTACCGGTACCGCACGGGCATTCGTCGGTACCACCTATCTTCACCTATCTGGTAATAGGCATCGTTTTTGGTGTAACCAGTATGTTCGGTTTCCCATTTGATCATGTATCTGGCTTTGATAAGCCGTTTTTGACTCTTCGTACGTCATACTAGTATCTGTTTGTGGTAGTCTTGCACCTTCTTTTGCCAGTCTGAGATCTTAAATCATTTAGTTCTGTATTTTTCTGGCTTTTTAGTGATATAACCTTGGGCAAGGCATCTGTAAAAAAGACTATCTGGTTTTCATTGCTTTCACCTGTCAGTATTGCTTCCACTGCAGCTTTCAGTGCCTCTGCTCTAAAATTGCTAGAGAATTCACCCATTACCACTCACAGTGTTATCTTTCTACCGTTTTTTAGGCTCAGAAATACCTCTCCCCCTCCATTTTCTGTAGTGTTTGTTGCAGAACCGTGTATGCTTGGGTAGTTTTTCTCTATGTATTTCCGAGTTATGTCTCTTCTTTCCAATTCAGTCTGGTATTCTTGTATCTGATACCAGGCAACCTCCGTTTCAGGATGGAACGCTAAAGAAGAAGAATCCTCAATTGATGCAGGATATTTTTTCAATCGCAAACGTCTCCAGAGTCAACCGAGCCTAAAAAAATTGGATACGAGAGCAAGCCTAGAGAGTAAAGACGGCCAGGGTGATGCTGAGCACATCACCTCTAGTGTACTGTTATTCAATAAAATATGGGCGTAACCATATATTCTCACATGGCGTATAAACAGGACCTTTCAAACAGTCATACTTCAGCCGAAACAACTTACAGGATCTGTGCAGGCATCATGCAGTAGACTAAAGATTTTTGTCACTGTCCCGTGGGCTCGCAGATGCATGCGGAAGGCAGGCGAGATGCACTTACCAGCCAGCTTTAGGCAACTGAAAAGTAAAAATGTCAACACCACCTAATTCAACAATGAATGCCACTGCTTTCTATTCATAAAATGAAGCTAGAGCTTCAAAATATTCTCTTGTTATTTCAAACAATAAATCAATAAAAGACAACTATTATATTAGGTTAAAAAGCAATCACGGTTGCAATATAGTTTAGGTTTAGTTTTGTTTCTATATTTGTTTACGTTATCAACTTTAGAAATTTATGAACTTAAAGTTAAATAACGTTGCTTTTCACAAAACTGAAGGTTTTTTAACCGCACATGAAACTAATGATAAAGGTTGTCCTAAAGCAGATATTGCTGTCACAGTACTTGACCTCAGATTTCGTTCTTTCCCTAACAGTGAGCCAAGTGCCCATATACAGCTGGATCAACTGGAATATGTTGATAATGGAGACCGAGAAGCAAGGGCTCTTCTACACTGCTACTCATAAGACACATGGGAGCACCTAAGTGTAAGGCCAAGGTCATCCCATAGCAGACACAGCTAATGGGGATGAAGTGTTAAGAGACCTCACTATACTAAGTCTCAGCATTGGGACTAGTTTCCTTCCTCGCTTCTTTGCCTTCTCCAAATGTAAGCCAGGTACCCATTTATAGCTGGATGATGACGATATAACCCCCTTTGCCTGTGAGCTGGTAGCTCTTGACAGCTAAATGCCTCCTTAGTGGTTATGATGTGCAGAGTGTACTGTGTATGGTTGGGTGTGGTGGGAGCAGCTCGGTTAGTCTTGGGTTAGGAATTGCTACACTGATTCCTTGTGGTGGTGACAGAATCTGTAATTTGGTTCCCACAGTTGGTATATTCTATTCAGATATTTTTTTATGAGAGGCATGGCTTGTTCTCAGCTTTAAGATCAAACCTTGGTCATTTTTTTCAATTGCTTGTGTGGGTACAAGGGTACTGGCTTAGCTTGGTGTCTCAGAATCTGCATGCAGGTCTGTAGTGTGATACTAGGTAGTGGCTGTGGTAGTATTGCTTTGCTTCTGACCAGCTCATTAACCTTCTCATTTCCTGAGACTCAGACATGGACAGGTATCAACTGGAGCACCACTACCATAAGAGGTGGACATTTGGTCATTTAATTTGTAGATATTAAAATTGGGAGAAGTTCTGTTTTGCAAGACTTGAAGTGCAGATTTTAAGTTTGACAATATAACTATTTCCTCAGGTTGTATGGTGCCATTTTCAAAATCTGAGATTACTGAGCACAAAGCTTTTTTTTAAAATTTTTATTTCTGCATCGTACATTGAACAGGTTTTCACACTAGGTCCATAGATGCAGGGTTGGTCTTCTCAGTGTATAATATGGTACTGAATCACTGCACCATATTCAGCGTTAGTGGTAGCAGAGATCCGTCTGTGTATAGACGTTACCTGTCTATAGAGTGGAGTGTGTAGTAACCGGACCCTTTGCCATGTGGGATAAGCCTTTGAGGTTAGGAATAGCTAACAAGCTGTCCATGTATCATACAAAAACTGTTACAGAAACCACCAAAACAAGAACAAATGATATACTCTGGTGCAAGCGTGTCTGAATGATAAGGATTATTTGAAGTACTAGATGCAACAAAACTGTATCATGAAATTTAGTGATCCCAAATGCTGTCACAAAGGGAATATAATTGATGATGAACTGTAAATTCGAATTTAATGCTCCAAAAATTCTTGCTTTTTCTACCAACAGGAAAAGGGTTGATTTGAGTGTCCCTGATACCCTAAAACCAGAATGCTCTGGGCAAAGAAAGCCCATAAACAAATGATATGAAGAGTTAAACTGATTAACATGACTTGTTGAAAATGGATGACTGGTCAATTGTAAAAATATGCCTTAATGAATCTTATGCTTTAAAACATATGAATTAAGAAGAGGAAGAATGAAATTAGATGATTAGCATAAGGCAGCACTTTAAAATAAAACGGAATGAAGAAAACGCAAAATAAAATTAGGTGACGCACCTAAGGCAGCGAATAGTAGATGAGTTCGTGTCCTGCAAACTGTCTAACAGATAATCAACCTCATCCATGAAGTCCTGAGTCTCTCCCAGTTCCTGAACTTCATGTGTCTGTTTGACATTGTGAACTACCGTATATAGCTGCAATGAAATATAACATATTAAATTATGTATAACATAATATGAAATGAGATAAGAGACAAAAAGATAATGCCATGTAAAGTTTGACATGAAATAAAATGTCACAATTTTACTAGATTTTAAACTATCCCAATAACATATATGTCCTCAGTGGCCCCCATCTGTTCAGACCGACAAAAACATTTCATGATTGACCAGGCTGAACACAAATAATGTGAACAACTACAGATCGCCAAATTCTACACTTCGCATGTGAATCACACTGCTTGTGCCAGGGTCAGCAAACCAGAGTGTCCAAGACTCCATTCCATCTTCAAGTGACGGCCCTTGAAACAGATGCATCAAGGTAAGATAACAGGTATTTTTTGTTTGTATTCGCCTTATTTCTCTATTCTGCAAATCAGTGCGCGTTGCACTACGGTTTTTATTTTGCGCCCGTCAGATCAGCGCATCCGTCTTCGACTTGCATTTTATGTAAGAGTCTACTTCCTCTTGCATTTTCTAAGGGTTTGCTTCCCTAGAGTAACGGCCGCTGCTGTGATGGGGATCGAACCCAGCACCTTCGGTTTGTGAGCCGTGTCACCTAACAATTAGCCTAAGCAGTCTCTAACAGGTATTGAAGAGGGAATGTAAACTCTGCCCCAAAAATGTACTTTACTGAAACCAGTTGTGTCAGGTCAAAAGGCACATATATCACAACCACGGTGCAAACTATGAAATAACGAAACAAAAAGCCCTTTTCAGGCCAAAAAAAGAAGAAGTATAATTTACTGGGGAGAAAGAATAGAATAGAATCACTGTATGCTATAACAGGTGACTAATGTGGGATGTTTACGAGGCTAGCAACCTCATGGTGTAAAACAAATTTCTACAGCAAACATCACCATACTTCCTTCAAGCCAGTTCAGTGTGCAGGCGCTGTCAATGACTGTCTGCTAGAACTAATTTAGACTTCTGAAAGATTTGGTTATGTTTTTTATTTAGATTGTGGAATTTCATTTTTTGACATCACTACATGATGTAGACGGTTCACACATGTGCATTTGTTGTTTAACTGTAGAGTTATTTCTGATAGGTACACAGACATTTGAAAAAGTTGTTACGTTTCAAAATCGACATTCAGCTTGAGGAAAGTTGAGCTTCAAGACCAGAGAAATTATTTATTATTTGGTCAGACAAATGAGCATGCATCTTGATTATTCATGGATATTTAAAACACATGCCTGATTCAGACGGTATTGACGGATGTATTGCCGAAACACACAATATGGCGAACGCAAAAAATTAATTTGTCCTCTCCAATTTCCACCTCCGCACTAATGCCATTTAATGTTCCATACTAATGTATAATATTTATTTTGAATACTTCATTTCATAGATAATTTATGTTTCTTATGATGTTTAGAACTGGGGAGTGGCAGACACCTCTACATATGAACTTTACTGATCTTTAAAAGGCATTTAAAAGTACAGATATAACAGCATTTTGGAAAATACTGAAGCATTATGGAATACCACTAAAATTTATTAGAATTATACAAGATTTCTATGAAGAGGCAACATGGAGTATAATCCACAAAGGCACATTGACAGACCCATTTACAATTCAAACTGGGGTCAGACAGGGACGTCTACTATCTCCAACAATTTTTCTCATGGTAGAAAAACAGGAATACAGTGGATATTTGATAGGCAACTGAGGGACATCAATTTTGCAGATGGTATATGTATGCTGCCGCATAAGCAGCAGGATATACAAGGAAAGATGGACGTCACATAAGCAGCAGGACATATAAGGAAGGATGGACAGACTAACATATGAAGCAACAACGGTGGGATTAAAGATTAGAGTGAACACAACAAAGAAGTAAAAATAAATGAAGAAAAAACAACATGTACGATATTCTCCCTTTCAAACAAACCACAGAACACCAAAATAAGTGAACAGTCGAAAAAGAAGTCAATTCAATCGGCATCTCGTGGGAGGAACTCTAAGACGGTACAAAATAGAAACAGATGGAGATCATGTGTTGCTGCTCTATGTTCCATAGGGAACATGACGTGTAAATAATAAAATGTTTATATCGTAATTGTAGCTAATTTGTATAATCTTACATACGGAATTGCAACATTATGCCTGGACGATAAGACAAATTGACAAAATTAGTCAGGATTGGAAACAGTTTAGGAGCCATCTAAAGTAGTGACCCCATGCTTGGTTAAGAGTGAAATGTAAAAGTATAAATACTATATAATTTACCCTGATCCCTCTTCTCAAGTATGCCTAGGAATGTAAGAAATGCCACTGTAATCTGCTACCAAAGAAAAATTGTCAAGAGTTAACCCAGCATGAGTAGCTTCGAACAACAACTACAGACCAGCTATCTACTTTATATTCAAACATTCGAATAGAGACATAAATACCACCAAAAACATAAAAGTAGATTTATAGCAGCTATCGGTATTTGTTATATGACATGAAATCTGACAACGGCACAAGAACTACAGAGAGTACCGTGTGGATGAATATGCTTATGAAAAGTGGTCAGGGTCATTAGAAGAGATCAAATGAGAAACAAAAGAAATGAATGTCTCCAAACATATTGACTGCATGAGTCCATAGCACCTGACAGGAAGGCTTCAGAGCAAAACCTAGAAAACCATTGACAGTGTTAAAGAAACAATACAGAGCATTGATTGAAAATAACTGTCTACACAGGGGTCAAACCAAAGAAGACCACTTCCTCCACAATATATACCAACAAGTACCTGTTTATGAGTCTTGTTGACTTTGAGTGATGTGTATGCCTCATCGTACTGTCTTGTAGGCCAATGCACTTCTCGCTTCAATTTTGGACCTCTCCCAGAATCTTTTACAAGAACTACATCATCATTATTCTCTTTCGTGGCAGTATTCTCTGATTCAACCTAGGGATATTCAAGTTTACAAATACAGAAAGAAAAAAACAATTGTGGATTAGTTTAAAGTCAATGAAGAACATTGACAATCAAACAGACCTCATTCAGATACACTGTGTTTCAATCTCAGTTATGAAGTCATGAAAACAGCTCAAATCTTTATGTGACAGAGAATATATATTCTAACAAATATTAATTCCTTTATGGCAGAAAACTCTACCTCCCATGGATTTGCATACCCTGCCATTCATATAGAACAGGCTAAAAGCACGACAAAGTGCTTTAAAATGTATAGAAGATCTCAAGACAACAATTTTTATTCATTTTCCCGGAAACCAGGACAAGAATAAACAGATACCCAAAAAAAAAATTCAATACATAGTTTTGTATAATTTAACTATCCTTGTTATAAATGTGACACACATAAAAGTTTAAGAAATAACAATTGCTTTCAAATGATGCCCATACAGATGTTGAAACGAACAAAATTAAATGAACCAACATCCACTCACACTAAGAAAAATAATAAACATTCCACCATGAGGTAGATGCCAACAATACTTGTGAAAAAGAGAGTGCTAAATATGAATGATGAATTACCTCTTTATCTCCATCAGCTTCATGTTCATTGTACCAGGAACGAGCATTGTATGTTGCCTTTGCTGGGGACTATCAATATTGAATAACATTAGTATTGCAACAAAACAATTTCATTATGATTTAATATTGCCTGTTTTTTATAGATAGAGAGTCAGGGAAATGCTTGAGAAATGTGCACCTTTGCTTGTCCATGACTAATACCTTTTAGTTGATCAATAAAAATAAGAGAAGAGATTTTCATTGAATCATCAATTGTATTTACAAAAAGCAGTTTCGGTGGCATGCATTATTTTTCTTCTCCATAGGACTTCAGATGTCAACTTGAGTACATTTAAATAAATCAGTGGTTAGCCTGTGGCAATTGGTGTTTCCATAGAGCTTCCCCAGGAATTGTATTGGTGATGGCGATATTTGCTTTCTTTGTTCCATCGTATGTTGAACACCTTTGTAGCAGTTACTCAGCAGTTATTTTATCAGTAACACAGACATATTTATCGATATTTCCTATCCTTAGTTTGTTGAATAAATGGTATTTAAATCTGTTGAGGCTGGTGCCAGGTCTAAAGATTACTGCCTGGTCGCTTATGTTGAGCTGGTAATATTTGTCATTTGGTTGTTGACCTGTGTGCTTCACTTTCAACTTTCTCCTGTATCTACACCTGGTGAACCTATTGGCTTCTTCAAAGGTTATGTCCATATTAGGTTGAGGTAGGTGCCCACCTTCTCTTGACCTTTTGTCTCAACCTAATCAGTACCAAGAATGTTGCAATGAGATGAAATGGTGTATGTATTCCATCCAACGAGTGAGATATCAGTCTGACTAGGGAACCTACATAAATCTGTCAAGTCTTGCACATGACTCCCTATAGAACCTACATAAATCTGTCATGCTGTGTACATGACTACCTAGGGAACCTACCAAAATATGTCAAGTCCAGCACATGACTCCCTGGGGAACATTCATAAATCTGTCATGATGTGTACATGACTACCTAGGGAACCTACCGAAATATGTCAAGTCTAGCACATGACTCCCTAGGGAACATACATAAATCTGTCAGTGTACATCTCCCTAGGGAACTTACATAAATCTTATCATGCTGTGCACATGACTCCCTAAGGAACATACATAAATATGGCATGATGTGTGCATGACTTCCTACGGAACCTACATAAATCTGCCATGCTATGTACATGACTCCCTAGGGAACCTACATAAATATGCCATGCTATGTACATGACTCCCTAGGGAACCTACATAAATCTTTCATGCTGCACACATGACTCCCTGAGGAACATACATAAATCTGTCAGTGTACATGACTCCCTAAAGAACATACATAAATCTGTAAGTGTACATGACTCCCTAGGGAACTTTGAGGTGTCATCAAATGAAACCTGTCTGTGCTGCATCACAGGGCGCATGATGTCATCACAGTTCATGTAATAGGCAGACCAATGAACACGCAAGCATGTGTTCATTCTCGCATGTATATGTTCTGCTGCAGATCATTGACAACATGGCTGATGTGATACCGAACATGGCCAAGATGGATCCGTAAGCTGTGATTCAGATCGATCAGTTGACATCCATTGCAGAATGCAGGCACTGTATGGTGACGAATGTGTGTCGAAGATAACAGTGAAGGACTGGGTGCAAATGTTTAGGGTAGGACGTGAATTGACCAAAGATCTTCTGTGGTCAGGTCAGGCGTATATTGTTGCGACAGAAGCCATCGTCAAGATTGATGCAGCAATATGGGTGGACATTCGTTGAAGATTATGTTTGCTAATAGAGGAATTCGTTGTGTCATATGTGACAGTTTAAATGGTGGTTAGGAATAAACTAAAGTATCGGATGGTGTGTTCACAATGGGTCCCATGGATGCTGACCGACCATCATGGGATGGAGTTTCAACCACTTGCTGCATTAAGAACCCGAGGGTGATGCATTTCTGTTGCACATAGTGGTAGATGATTAATCATGGTACCACCACTTTGAGCAGTGCATCAAAACAGTGAATATGCAAGGGAAACATCCAGGATCACCAAAACACAAATAAACAAGTCATAGGTTTCCACTAGTGAAGTGGTTATGGCTGTTTTTTTTAAACCATTAAGCGCTTTTGTTGGAGGACTTTAAAAAGCTTGGCATGAACATCAATGCCATCTGCTACAAGGAAACACTAGACAAGCTGCATAAAGCCATCAAGAATAAGCGACCCGGCATGCTTTCATGTGGTGTGATTCTGTTGCTTTCATGTGGTGTTATTCTGTTGCACGACGATGCTTGTTTGCATGTCGTGAACATTGTGCAGGAAGTGTAAGCACAGAAAAGGTGAGAATCTCCGCTACATCCAGCCTACAGCCCCGATCGATTACCACGTGACTTTCATTTGTTCGGTTCCTTAATGAAAGCTCTTTAAAGACAACCATTTTAATGCAATACAGACATCATGGCAGTGGTGGATAAATGGTTCAATGATCAACCAAAGTCCTTTTCGCTGGCTGTCTCTGCATGCAGTGGGATGCATGCCTGAATGCCTATGGCGACTTCTAACAACAGCGGTGCATGCTTGCTTCCTAACAATTACTTTGTTTAATTCTGCCACACCTGCTGATTTAGCCTTCTTACGTTTGTAATAAAACCATTGAGATGGGTTTAATTTGATCACGTCTCGTACATAAAAAAGTCCTGTATATGACTACCTAGGGATTCTACATAAATCTGTCCAAGTCCTGTATATGACTACCTAGGGATTCTACATAAATCTGTCAATATATGTACATGACTTGACTTAGTCACTACCATTCTACCACATACTATAGAGGCAGTCTTTCATTTTTCTCGTGGCTCCATTTCTACAGGAAGGGATAGCCAGCCCTTAATAATCCTCATACAAGACTTGATAATCAACTCTTCTTAGTTGCCTCTTACTTTGTAGTGACCCTTGCTTGGTTAAGAGTGAAATGAACAAGTATAGATACATAATTTGTTGTTATGTTTGTATGCAAATAGCATAGGGTGTCACGAAAAATGCCTCAATAAGGATTCCAGGTCAATGTGCGATTCTTGGAAACAAGGCAAACTCACCATCCACAGAGCTATAAAAAAGCAAAGATATTCATAAAACAATCCATGAGGACAGAATGGAGATACCAGCATGGTACCAGAATGGAGATGTACAGATTACAGCACCCAGATCAATCCTTCTTCATCTTCGTTCATTCTCAGTTTCCCCATACAAAGCCCGGAAAAGGACTTTGCAAGTAGCAGGATGTTGTCCGGAGAACGGAATGCGCTGTCGCAGTTCAGAGCTTGACTGCGATATCTGCACCTTTCCGATCGACACATCCGACTTCAGTATGCTTCTTCTTTCCTCTTCTTCTCCTGTGTTCGTTCTCAATCTCTAACTAACAAGTCCTGTGCAGGACTTTGCAAGTAGCAAGATGTAGTCCAGAGAACAACGGAATGCGTTGTGTTGATAGTTTATAGCAACTTCAGTAGGCATTTTTGAGTACCAGGTTAGCCTTCCCTCTTCTCCCCTTCTCCTTAGCCAGTCTGAGCTGTTGCAGCCTGTTATCCAGCATCACTGTGTGAAGGTATAGAAGAGTCTTGGCAGCTCTGGTTTGCTGGCCCTGATGCTAGCAGTCAGCTATGGATCGCTGACCGTTGCAGTCCATGCACTGCTCAGCATCTTGGTCCCAGATCAATCGTAAGACCTACATGGTGTGATATTCCTTGACAAATTTATAGAGTGACAGATGATCTCCAGGGTGTTACCTTTAATGTGCCACTGACAGGTGTGACAGGCTGAAATACCTTGGAGTAACTTTTGATTATGGTCTCTCATATAAATACGTCCTTCAGACTATTCAGATATGCAAGAGAGTTCTGGAAGAATGTGCAAGACTATAGCAAACTCTGAATAGAATGACGATTGCTTTTCATCCTCCCATATAATCAGATGGACTGTCTGTTGTTGATTACGGACTGGACATCCTAGTAATATCAAGACTACAGTGTGAATTGCTAGAATGTATCCATAATAAACGGGTGTGACCGGTTCTGGGATGCACTACAGATACTCCGATCTTGAAAATGTGCTACATCCTGGACTCCTGTCTGTGACATCCAGATATAAATTGGTACATAATGTGGGTAACTACAGGTAGCCAGCACCTATAATAGCACTTCAGACAACAAGGGATCAAGAAAGGAGAGTCATTGATGGCACAGGCAGTAAGAACAATTGGACAGGTGACAGACTGCAGAACTTTCAAATGTTTGAGCATAAGAGAGGATGGAGCAGAAGTATGTACAACCAACAAGCTGCAGGAACCATCAGTATCCACACCCTTTGCCATTTACTGAAAGACTTGAGCTCCTAGGTGTGTGTCCAGAGTGCAACGAAGTTGATTTTTACGAACAGAACAACAGAACAGGTATAACCTTTGATCTGCTTTTAACATGGAAAACATATATTGAGGATTAGTGGTTACAAAGAGTGGCAATCATGACAAAACTAGCAGACACAAGTTAGGGAACAGATGAAAGAGTATTAAAGAAGATCTAAACTAGATGTGCAGGACCAGTTCAAAAATATGGCAGCTTAAATGTTGAAAAAAAAAGTCTAAAATAATGCAACGAAAATCACAACAGGAAGCATGAGGACCATACTGATTGGAGAAGTTGTTTCTGCAGAATCCCAAAAACAAGGTGAGAAATTAAGAAAACTTGTAAACCACACAATGCACAAGAGAACTAAAGGGGCTTAGAAGGGAAAGATGCAAGCACAGCAACTTTGTAGAATTAGAAGAAAGTGGACAGCAGATCTCATACATAACTAACCAATTCCATAAACATTAGGCTACTACCTGGGAGAAAATGCAGTTTCCCTTAGACAAAAAAAATATTCTTTGCATTGTGAAAATGAACAGGTCCAATGCAACCAAAAGAAGATCACTAAATATAAATAAAACACAAAGAACACTACCAAAACAACAGTTTGCCAGAAATCCTCCTTCCATTTCACACCAGAGCTGGGACCTGCACAGCCCCTGTAGAAGCACACATCAACTAAGATAGATAGTTTCTACAGGATGAGGTAGCCCAATCTTCCTTAGTTGCATGGATGGTTACAGTGTTACTATTCTTTGCTCCCCAGTAACAAACAGAATGATGTGGTTTTCAAAATCACCAAAAAATACATCAAATTAAATATTAAAACATCAAACTAAAATTCACAAATACCAACAGCAAACTGAGAATCTAGTATTGAGTACAACTGGATTCAGTAATGAAACAATAACTCCAGTATTTTAATGTAGTAAACACAATGAGTTTATACTGTCACATTACGACTAGGGTTGCACTGATTAACTACAGCATCAAAAACAAACATGGAGCGCCTAACCAAAATTCAAGCTTAAGGATAATAACAGGAGGAATGAAGACTACACCAATCCAGAAAATGGAAACATATACAAATATAAGACCCCTAAATACTAGACGAGAGAAAAGAGTGCTGACACAGTGAAAAGATGCTACGCATGCCTGATCATCCCATACATATCAAACTAAAACACCCAGTTAAAAATAGGCTCAAGAGAACCAGCTTCATTCATATATCAAATCACCTACACCAAAAATATGGAGAACTAATTCCCAACCAACCTACAGAAATAGAAATGCTTATTAACTATGAAGAGCCAAGCTGCAACATAAACAACATCAAAATAAGTACAGAGATCCCAGGAATAAGAAGAAAAGACCAACACAGTGTCCACGAGTTGAAAATTTTAGCACAAACAATGATTGAGGAGAAATATAATATCAAGGAATGGACACAGGTGTACACAGATGGTTCAGCAGAGGGGGCAGGCCGAAACGGGGGAGGAGGCATATTCATAAGACACAAAAGTGGAAATATAACAGAAGAGGCCCTCCCAACAAGAAAGTTGTCCACAAACCTTAGAGCAGAATCGATGGCCCTCCTGTGAGCACTGAGAATACTTCAAACAGAAAGGCAACCTCCAACAAAAATTAGCTGTATTCACGGACTGCAGAGAACTATTAGAGACAATACAAAAAACAAATAACGAACCACTGTTATCGGAGATCAGATCAGAAATGGGAAAAGTCCAGAGATCTTCAACAATAGCGTTCCAGTGGCTACCCTCCCATTGTGGAATCACGGGAAACGAGAGAGCTGATGCTCTGGCAAAAGATGGCAGCAAAAAGGCACAATTTAATCATCGAGTACCATACAGAGAAATCAAGAACATCATCAGAAATCAGTATATACACCAATGGAGAGAAGACAGAAACATAAGCAGTACACCAGACCCAATTCATTATCTCAAAAGAAATCAACAAACTACCTTATTTCGCCTGAGAACTGGACACTGCAGACTACTAGAACATCTGTATCGACTGAAGATCTCACACACCGATGAGTGCCCATGTGGAACAGGATGCCAGAACCCTGAGCATATTCTACAAGAATGCCCAATCTATAGGGAAATGAGATGCCAGACCTGGCCAGAGGGTGCGGAGCTGAGACAAAAGCTGTGAGGCAGCAGCTCCGACCTGGTGAAGACTACAGACTTCATCATGGTGACTGGTCTGCAGATATAGCATGACCAAAAAGATCCTGAACACAAAGAAGAAGAAAAAACTGATTAACTGGCAGATAATTGGCAATTGATTTTATCTGCCATTTTGCTTTTTAGTCAGTATCAACTTTTCTGTTGATTAATCAGTTTTAGTAATCGGTTATCCTTGGTTTTTTATTATTATTGCTAGGTATGGTCACGTATTAATCCACATACCTAAATCAGGCAATTACGTGAATGGCTGCATGAGGGACAGCTGTCAACCAGTACACTATGTTGTTACAGTCTGAAATTACGATACAAAATCTTGTTCGACCGCCACAGACCTCCAAAAATTGACACTTTTTGAGTGTGAGAAGATTCCAAATTTAAAAAATAATAAAAAGTGAACGTTATCAAAAACTGATGGGTGACACAGGCCAGCAATCCGTCATCTTATGGTTCACTAACACTATTTTTACATGTAGAGTAGTATGATTACTAAAGACGCTGTTGTTTTTTCTAAGTGAGATGCACATGGTATTTCACTCTCTAAAACCAAATAACCTCATGTAGGCTCAGAAAATATTCATATTTCTTTACTTAGCCCATTTATTACACAATAAAGGAAATTTGATTAAACAGTGATTGTACAACAAAAAGACAATTTTCAAAACTAGATAGAGTTAAAAAGAAAAGTAATTTTGGCAAGTATTAATTCAGAGAATAACATTCACCCCTCGAGCAGGTTCACAGTATTTGTATGTCATACCATCACTAAATGAGCACATTAGAAATGTGCATGCATCAGAATTCACCAATGTGTTCATTATTTTGAACATTAAATTCAATCCTACCCAATGCTCTTCATTGTGCATTTAAGCTGGTTTGATGTCAACATCACTGAATGATGTAGACCGCTGTGATCTCGTAAACTAAGCTCACCAAGCCGACAATATTACTTGACATTTTTTTTAAACAGCCCACTTCAATGGAGGTATGCAGAATACCCTGTTTCGGCTTCCCCGGTAGTGCATTTACCCAACAGGCAGCCAATTTACAAGTAAAGGATAACAGAGACAAAGAGAATGGTGAAGCAGCCGAACAAAAGTAGTGAAACCAATGGACCTGCTAAAGCCTGGTTCGCTGATCAGGAAAGACATGGCCAATGCCAGCCCCAGACTCATACAGCACCAGCATGACCGCACCGAGACTACTTCACAGGGACATGAACAATCCAATTGTCCACTGGTTACTTTGTGACAAAACTACATGACTGGACACAGGGTTGGGACCCACACAAGATTAACTACCTTGCAGAGGAAAGGGTTGCTTATGACTTTTGACATTCAATTATGTATAATTTATACCACTTTTTACTTATCGATGGTAGCTCCGTAATTGTGATTAATTATAAAATATAATAAATTACCTACAACTAAATACAATACCCATCAAATATCAAAATAATAATTACATGATAAATAATAGGCACTGATTAATGGTATCGACTGATAAGACAACGCAGACAAATTTGCTTATCTGTGCAACCTTAATTACAACACATAGCAATTGACCTTAAACTAAAATTTCCTCTTGAAAACCACTAAACTGAAATTAAGTTCTTCAGAACTTCAAGCAAGACATTGAAAATAACAAATGCAACACCACCATGAATACACAAATTCCAAACTACAATTAAAGATTTAATTATTGAGTAGTTTTATTTTTCTTATTTCAAATTAAAAATAAGAAAGTAGTAATGTGGTAACTAACCTTTTGGGGACTATTACCAACTGTTTTCCTTTTCATGTCTGACAGACCAGACAAGGATTTCTTTGATTTGAAAAATTTACGAGGAGTACTTGTGCCACTTTCCTTCTGACTGCCTTCTTCGGAAACATTTTGACTGTTTGAAGGTGACTCTTGAGAGGCAAGATGTTCAGAACACTCTGAAGCATTATCAGGCTCTCCAGCGGAGTCTGTCTCGTTTCCTTTCTCCATATATCGAAGACGTGCAGCTAGCTGTTCTCTGGCTAGCGAAGGATCAATCTGTTTAATGTTACAGGCATCCCCCTCAAGTTCTACAATACCAGCTGATTCAATAGGATCACATGTTTCGGATGTCTCTTGAGTCACAGATAAAGGCTCCATTGATTCTTCCATTGCCACATCTATTTGTACAAAAACAGTTTTATCGTCACCAACAGAAGAAACTTGTATATCACTATTAGGATCTATGTCCTCACTGATAGGTCCAGGTGACACTTCACTGTCCTCATCTCCTTTGAATGTTGGTGGTTTAAGGTCTTCTTCTACTTGGGGTGCACGGGATTTAAAAATTCTATAGCGTTTGCCGCCACGCCCTGATGATACATCAACTTGAGAATTATTTTCAGATGCCGCTGCTGGTGGTGCCTGAGATAACACATCAGGCTCTGCAGCAGAAACATTAGAATTTACACCTCTGGTAACACGTTTTGTAGAGGCTGAAGTGGGAGATGGAAGATTACTGACACTGCTGCCGGCTGGTGATATTCCTTCTGAATTAGCTGCCACAACTGAAACACTTCGAAGACGAGCACTTGACCTTGTAGAAACAGACTCTGCATTTATTGGTGTTGGTGTAGGGGGGTCAGTATTCCCATTTTCCCCTGGTGTGTCTGGTGGAGCAGACGTATCCGATGTTACTGGAACCAAAGTCCCTTTAGGCTTTGTACTTCTAGCAAAATATTTTGTTTGCACTTCGCCCTTTTCTACCTGAGCTTTGGGTTTACAGACAACTACTACAGTGGTGCCCTGAGCTTCATTGGCCAACTCTTGCTTTGACACGACCATACTATTACTTAGACCTTTTGTCGATGCATCTGGTTTTTCTTTTAACTGCTCTGCAGCATAATTTCTTTTGTATTCCTCAATTAATCCTGGGTCAGACACAGTCAGAGGTTTTCTACCTCTCGGTCCTCCCTTTCTCTTATAGCCAGATTTTCTTGGTGGTGGGGAGTCTGGTTTGTCAACTGGGGTAACTACTTCTCCAGAGTAAGTCTTCAGCGGCTCTCTCTTGAACTGAACAGGGAAGATGTCATCATCCTCCTCTTCATCCATCTCATCCCTCTGTGAGTCATGAGTTAGTCTTGCTTCAGAGAAGAACAAAGTTTGCCCAGATGCCATTTTTTTGCCCACCTCCACAAATTGGTCCATGATAACAGGTTTTTTAGGGGAAGTTCTGGAATAGGTGCGGAATGATGGTGATTTTGTTGTCTCTTCTTTATGTGCTTTCGCATATTCTTCAAATCCTTCCCCTTTCAGTACTATTCTAGAGGCTGGCAATCTTGTAGGCTGGCGAGGCTCTTGTTCCTGCATGGCTGCTTCCTGCTTTTTAGTAGCACCTAATTTTCTTTTGTCTTCGGTATCAAAGCTAAAGGGATCTTCCCCTTTACTTTCCATCTTCATCTTTTTTATTTCGGTAGCACCATCTGAACTTTCACGAACAGGGACATAGTTGGCTTTCCCCCACTTTGATATGGACATGGCTGCCTTAACGGGAACTGTTTTATTGTCAGCGGTCTCTTCAAAATGTAGGCCTGTTGCTTTGTTTCTTGAGCGGCTGTATGTGCGGCCAGCAAACTGCGGGGATGGAATTTCATCTTCACTCATGTTGGACCTGAAATAGGAAAGGGAAATTGATGCAGGAAAGACATTTTACAGTCCCAAGTGAAACATCAGTTTCCAAACCCTTTGTCATTTGCTGATTGACTGAGCACATATGGGTCTATATCATAGTGCATGATGCAGCTATTAGCATCTTGTAGTAAGGATAGTCAAGGTTTCCCTATCTGCTATAAAAAACAAGTATTAGATACAATTTCAAAATCATAAAACAATCATTTTAATACCACCACTTTGAGATAATCTTAATCACACTACAATTGGATAATTTTATATTTCCACCACTATTGGATTATCTTAGTCACACCAATAAAGGACAATTTTAATCACACCACTATAGGATAATTTTAATCACACCACTATTGGATAACTTTAATCACACCACTACATGATCATTTTTTTAGTTCTACCATTATAAGATAATTTTAGTCACACCATTATAAGATAATTTTAGTCACACCACTATGGGATTTCAAGTGCAATTAATGGGGAGGAAAGAACATGTCACTGTACTTTGCTATGTATGCAGATAAGGCTGGCAACTTCATCATGTAAAACAAAGTGCTGCAAAAAGCAAAGAATGCTTAAATGCTTTTGCGAATAATTCCTGCCCTATCTAGGTGTAACCAGTTAATTGTTGTTCTCTCTCACATTCTCTTCTTTTAATTTTTGTGTCTACCTCTCTTTCTCTTCCCCTGAGAATCCCATGTGAGAGTCTGCATGCCTATTTTGGACAGTGCCTTCCTTAATGTATGTTCTATTCACCCCATTTCTTCTCTAGTGGCTGTTGTTGATTCCTCACAGGTCTTCATCCCTCACCATTTTGCCACTTTATGCTCATTGTCCTTTGTAGACATATTAAAAAATTAGAGCCTTTCTTGTACCACCTTGGTCATTCTTCATGTCTCAGCTAGCACCAAATGACACTGGCATTGAATATTCTAACTTTGGTGTGAATCTTTATTTTTCTGTATCTCCATGTCTTGTTTAGTGTCAGAAATGTCACTGAATACCCATGATGTACCAATTGTGTTGCACAAATAAGTAAAGCCATCCACTTCTTTCAAAGACTCTCCTTCCAGCATGGAAAAAGAGTAGAGTGGTGAGCGCGAATTTAGTCAAAACCACAGCTTTATGAGGCCAACAATCCATAGATTGTTGGATGTGTGTGTTCAAAGCATTTAATTTGAACCCTGAAACTAAAAAATGTAATTAGTCGCACTGTTGTATGTGTGTGTCCGAAGCATTCAACGAAGAAATGCATGAATTTGATAGCCTAGACAATCACAGAAAGTGAGAATATAAAAAAAATTATAAAATGACTGCAGCAAGAGGACAAAATTGATGGTTGTCCTCTCATTCGCTGCGTCTTCATCCCCAGATAGAGCAAGAAGTGTAAACAGATAGTGAAGATGAAGAAGGAACCAAAAACAATATGGTAAAGAAATAACTGATCTAAATACTTGAATGGTAAATGTTTCAATAGAAAAAAATTTGAAAATGGTACCGGCAGTTGCACGCAACCAAACATAACTATAATGATCCACTCTAGGCAAAATTGGACATTGGAGATGTAATATGAAACCTGTATGGCTATCAGTGAAGATCGACCACCTTTGGAACATAAGACTCATGAACATAGAGGTAAACTCAAACAGAATTTCAGAATTTATTTATAACGGGAAAGCAGGTCAGATCAAGTCATCCCGTAACCAGTGAGGTCGTTGGGGCACACATTAAGACATCCTCACAACCCCACGCCACCCTTCTCTGTCAGTGGACGCTGCCTGTACATCTTCTGGTCGGAGATTGGTCCATTCTTTTATGTTGTCTTCCCACCTCTTTTTGTAACGGCCTCTTCATCTTCTGCCTTGCACTTTCCATGCAGGATCGAATTTGCAAGACCATTTCAACTCGATACGTGACCGCACCAAGCGAGTTTCCTTCTTTTGACAGTTGACAAAAGGAAGGCAGCGAAAAAAGCTTAAGAAGAAATTAATTTGGAATGTCATAACTATGATTAACTATCTTCTTCTTTTCACTTATCCTGTTTTCACTTTAAACGTCATGCTATGATGAGAGCTCTAGAATGGGAACTACTGTGTGCCTCATGCACAGTGACTTGGTCAGCCTTTGGCCTTGTATCCGTTGTATCTAAATGGTATTGCTTGCCTCGAAGGTTGGGGGTGGTCTGGATCTTGTCGCTCATTGTTACACCCGATATTTTTTGCAGGCATTTCATTTCTGCTGTTATGATTTATTTATTTTTTATTTGATGTTAGTGTCCAGTTTTGACATTAGTAGCATAGTACAAGGATGAAAATTGTGTTGTATAAAGCACTTTTGGTAGCTACACTACCAGCAAAGCATTTTCTTGAAATAGCAGATCCTAATTCGATCATTGTGAAAAATGTATACGTGATCATTCTTGTTTAGAATGCTAACAATGAGTAAGTTTACTCTTCTGAGCGCCCTGAAAAGGACGTTTATGTGGCGGGTTGCAGTAGCTTTCCTCACATCCTGATGAAGGTGGACTGGGTCCTCCAGGCGGTTGTGCTATGCTTTGCTTCATCTGCGTATCGTTCAGTACTACTTAGATCACGTCGATCCCACACCTCGTTAGCCAGGCTGTCATGAAAACAGTCAGGATGTCATGAAAACAGCCCGTTTCCATGGATGGCTACAAGGAACCCGAGGTGAGGGTCTTGGCCAGTATGTTTTGCCTGACCTGACTAGCCTGTCTGATCAGTATATTTTGACAGACCAGACGTTAGTCTTCCTCCGCAGTGATCATTCTTAGAATGGAACATAAGTCCATTCAGCTACTGAAATATGCTGATTGTAAAACTAGCAGAGGCAGACATCAGTGTTCAAATGTTATCTGTAAAACATTTTTTAATGTATATTTCTTATTATATATATATATTTATATATATTTATATATATATATATATATATTAGGGCACAGGGTGGCAGAATGGTCTCATTGCATACCTGCTGACAAGGAGAGCAGAGGATCAAATTCCAGGTATGGAATATGTTGTTTTTCTGTTGGAGATGAAATAAACACACATAGCCAGCCTAAAAACCCCTCGACTAACCCAGCAATGAGAATGAAGTCGTACAAGGCTTTTTAAAAAATATTTCTTATTATTAATAGTTATTTAACCTATGCTTTCTTCGCCACTGCGCTTCTAAACCGTGGCTATCAATTCCAATAAAAGTGTGAAAGGTTAATATCATCTGAAATGAGATATCTATTAAAGGTGGTCCAGATAACAATAAGAAACAAAGTCCATAATCAGATAGTACGGCATGATGTCAAAACTCAGCTTTTGGAAACTCAAGTGGAATAATCTGTTTAAGAGACTGATGACTAGACTGGAACAAGACCAAGTGGAAGACACTGGATATAATATTCTGGTGTTCTTTCTAACAAACCTCTAAACCCCAAGATGAGTGACTATGTAAGTATGTCTAATTTCAAGAAAAAATTAAGTAGTCTTCATTTTCTTCTGCGTTCGTTCTCAATCTCCCGCTACCAAGCCCTGAATAGGGCTTTGCAAGTAGCAGGATGTAGTACATAGAACGGAATGCATTGTGTCGCTAGTTTACAGCTTGAGTGCGATATTTGCACTTTTCAGTCCGACACATCCGTCTTCTGCAGTAAATCATCATCATGTAGCATGGCCTTTATAGAATGTCGGTCCCATCACAGTCTGCCTGAAAGAAACTCGTTCCTTTGCCAAAACTCCAGCCTCGGCCAGTTATACCCAGGCATTCCTGGATATCTTGGTGCCATCGTCTTCTTGGTCTACTCCTTCCTCTTTTGCCTGGCACCATACCTCCCATTTAGGTTCTCTCGAAATCGTTGTGTCTCTTGATGTGACCAAAGTATTTGCATTTTCTAGCCAAAATGGAATTGATAAACCTGTTCTCCTCTATACTCAACTCTTGCTGAATGTCTACATTTTTCTTTGTCCAGGGTATTCTGAGAATCTGTCTAACATTCTGACTCAAAGATTTGCAGCCATAAGGTGACAAAGGAAAAACACAGGCTCTAAAGACTTTTACTTTTATCATTGTTTTGGTGCTCTGCCATAATTACTTCAGGCTGTTCAGTCTCTGCATTGCCAAGGCTAGTCTTCTTCTGATTTCTTTTGAGCAGTCGCCATTTTTGTCAATTCTGGAGCCCAGATATTCAAAATGTGTGACCTGATCTGTTTCCTCCCCACCCACTGTAAATTTATACTGACACTGTTTTGTCGGTGGTCATTATCTTTGTTTTATTTATGTTTATAAACAGGTTTTGATCTTTACTATGTCCATTTACGGCTGAAATTAGCTGCTCTAGCCCTTCTTGTATAGTATCACTGTGTCATCTGCATATCGTAACTTTGGAATCTCGTACCCGCCAATAGTAAATGGGTCTAAACTTTCAATGTTATCTTCTCAAATGTTTCTCATTATCTTCGGCAGCAAATAAGTATATGAATTTGCCAGTGTGTCTCAAATATATCTCATTTTACTTTTATGTCATCTCTCAATCACCAAGTTTTAAGAAAACCTGTTGATATTTGCAATAGAACTAGGGATTTTCATCATGCACCCTTTTGGGACACCCAGTATATGAATATTCATCAGCAGCACTTGATTTACATTGTAATACCAGAGCAAAATGATTTTCCAAATTAATTAATAAGTGTTTTATTTTAAATTAATTGGGTAAATAGAATTGGAATAACACAATAGAGATACAGTTAATGTTCATTAATGATGTATTCGTACAGTGAACCTGTTTTATAGTGACGAGAGTTGTCTAATTTAAGAGCGGCAACAAATTTTGCTGCAGACTTTGGAAATCTTGCAGCAGACTGGTTTTGATTCTAAGACCTATAGTATAGTATGACATGAATCTTGCTCTGGTAAGGATATTATATTTTCTCTCAGCTTTAGTAACTGTGATAACTCCATTATACCCACCAAACTACCTCACTACTTCATTCTGAATTGTAGTACAGAGCACATTTCAACAACTCAGTCAACTGTTAACTGCTAAGCATTTATTTCAATGGGGGACTGATATGATATTAATTTAAGGCGACGAACTGGCACGACGAATTACACCATGATTCACGGAACATCGAGGCGAGGCATTATTACTTGTTGTTAGGTTATTACTAGAATAGTAGAACGGAACCATGTAAAGAGGAAGACGGCAGATAGAAACAAGAAAGCAGAACGACGCTCTTTCTGGCAAACCTCTACTCTACACTCACACTAACTACACCCCACGGTAGAAGAAGAAGAAGCAGATCTATAGTTAAGTAAGACACTGTGACTGTCTTAAACTGACTTAGACAGTCAGTAAGTAGAAGTAGAGTGCAGACTAAGTAAAAGTTGCTTCAGACAGTCACATTCTGACATCAGAGCTGCAGTTAACTAATAACTGCTTCAATCACACTCGCTCAATCTCAAATAATAATTCTTATCTGTATTATAAATAAGAGTAAAACTAGTAGTAGAAGTAAGAGTAAGAAGAGATGATATTGGACCAAATTGGTAAGTTATTTTATTTGATAGTCTCACTCTCACTCTCAGTCTAGTTTAACTCTAAGTCAAGTAGTCAACTTTATACACAAACGATAAGATAGATAATCAAATATATTCCATTAAGTAAATTTGATAGTGTGCAAAAATTGCGACAAACCTAAGTATGTATCTAGCTAAACGTCGTCTTTAGCCAAATGTCAATTTGTTTTGCAGTCTTCCTCATACACCCTTACATTTCTTCGGGTAGACCGCCATTTTATTTCTCAATGCGAGTTAACTTCCCGTACGCATGCGCTCCGATCGTGCTAGAGATAGTTTTGACTGCTAACTTTTGTTTCGAATGTTGTAAAAATTGGAGAAATGAACAGCATACTTATCGAAAGAACAATGTCATTTAAGGGAAGAAAAAAGTACTATATATAATATACATATATATATATATAAATAATATACGTATAACACAGTCAAGACTAGATGTGTAGTTAAATGTAGAAGAGCTAAAAATAAAGCATGGAAAAAAAATTATATAGAGGCAGTAAATCAAGAAAAACATATTTAAAATATTTGGACAAGCAGAACATAGCTCAGAAAGTGAATAAAACAGCAAAAATAGACTTCGAAAAATAACTTGCTCTGAGGATCAAGACTGATAGTAAAAGCTTCTTCTCTTATGTTAGAAATAAATAAAGAACGAAAGACAAAGTAGGCCCTCTTATAGACAGTACAGGGAAAATAATAATTGAGAATAGGGCGGCAGCTTAACAAATCTATTAGAATTTATGAAGGAGTTTACTAAAATGATAGATAAAGAAGAGCCAGCGGACGTTATTTATCTAGATTTTGCAAAGGCCTTTGATAGAGTACCTCATAAAAGATTATTTCGAAAGTTAAAACCACATGGGATCAAGATGCTGAGCAGCGCATGAGCCGCAGTGGTCAGCGACCCATAGCTGACTGCTAGCGTCAGGGCCAGCGAACCAGAGCTGCCAAGACCCTTCTACACATCCACACGATGATCCTGGATAACAGGCTGCAGCATGGCAGACTAGCTAAGGAGAAAGGATCAGAGAGGGAATGCTAACCCGGTACTCAAAAAATGCTTGCTGAAGTCGGTGGTGTTGGACCGAAAGGTGCAAATATCGCAGTCAAGCTGTAAACTACGACACAACGCATTCCGTTCTCTGGACTACATTCTGCTACTTAAGCCCTTTCAGGGTTTGGTAACGGGAGATTGAGAATGTACGAAGCCAAGCCAAGCCAAAATCACATGGAATAGGTGGGGAAGTTGCCAAATGGATAAAAAAAAATTGGTTAACGGGAAGAAGGCAGAGGGTGGGCATAAATAAGGAGTACTCTGAGTGGTGTGGAGTGAAAAGTGGAATGATATAGGTCTCGGTTTTTGGAACCAATTTTGTTCTTGAAATATAAAACGATTTGGATATTGATATTGGACCCATTATTGCAAAATTTGCTGATGACACAAAACTATGCAGTAGTGTCTCATCTAGAGCAGAAGTGGATGTATTGAGGTCGAATTTAGATAAAATTCGAGAATGGTCTGTAAGCTGGCAAATGGAGTTTAATGTAGTTAAATGTACAGTCATCCACATGGGTAGATCCAATATGGAACATAATTACAGAATGGGAGAGAACAATATTAGAAAGATCGATAAGGAAAGGGACCTAGGGGTTATAATAGATCATACAGGTAAGGTGAGTGAGCAAGTTCAGGTAGCAGTGAAAAATGCAAATGAAATGTTAGGTATGATAAAAAAGAAATATTAAACATAGGAGCAAGGAAATGATAGTCAAACTGTATAAAGCATTAGTTAGACCTAGATTTGAGTACTGTGTACATGTGTGGAGTCTTTATCACCGAGGGGATATAAACATGCTGGAAAAAATACAAAATAGAGCGACAAAGCTTATAGTGGGATTCCAGAATTACAGTTATGAAGAAAGACTCGGAAAAACCGGCGTACAGTGTCTAGAATAGAGAAGAATTTGAGGTGACTTAATACAGGTTTATAAGATGATCAGAGGAATGGATAAATTAGACTATAACAAGTTGTTTTTTTAAATACAGCCACCCACAAGAACAAGAGCGCATAGTTACAAATTAACTAAAGAGAAGTCCAGATTAGATATTAGGAAAAACAATTTTTAGTCAGAGAGTGGTGAATGCTTGAAGTGCATTGCCACGGGAGGTAGTGTACGTAGGGACAGTTAATGCATTTAAGAATAAATTGGATGCACGCAGCTTTTAAAACAAGGTAATGTAAATTAAACTGGGTGTATACAGACTCTGCAGGGTCTTCTAAACCAGTATAAAGACGTTAAGTTAAGGTAAGTTATGTTAAGACAGAGACTTTCTTGATATTCCGTGAATACGTGCAGAGAAATTTCCACAGCAGTGACAATTGTATCAAGCAAGTATGGGAGTTCAAATACATAGGCCGAATTTTCACTGATGACGGCAGAGTGGACAGATAGATCGCATATAGAATTCAGAAAGTGAACAATGCCCTTATCAAAGTTCACAGTTTTTGAAATACTTTAGACTGCTTCTTTCAACTAAGCTGAGGCTGATAAATACACTGTTTATTTCTATTTTGTTGTTCTTCTTATTCTGCGTTCATTCTTAATCTCCTGATACCAAGCCCTGAACAGGGCTTTGCAAGTAACAGGATTTAGTCCGGAGAACGGATTTGAGTTGTGTCGCTAGTTTACAGTTTGACTGCAATATTTGCGCATTTCGGTCCGACACATCCGTCTTCGGCAGGTTCCTATTTTGTGTTACCAATGTCAATCTTGGTCCTTACTAGAAACATATAAGAGTAAGATGCAGCGCTGTGTGAGAAGTGCAGCCGGAAATACAATCCGTGACCGAATACGCAACACCACGCCAAGGCAGATAGTGGGGAATAAATTACACTATTTCATTGAATTTAGGAAGCCGAGACAGTTCCGCGGGAGATATGAGGTTGGCAGAATTGTACACCTGTAAAAGCAAAAGGGCAATCGTCAATCCTGCGACAATCACAGGAGCATCTCTCTGCTGTCAATCGCAGGCAAAATTCCGGACCGAGTCCTGCTCAACCGCCTAAATGGACACATTGAGCAGGGATTTTCTCCATGAGAGTCAGTACGGCTCACGTGATATCTGCAGCAAGTCAACTGCAAGAAAAATATAGATGTTCTCTTCTTTACAATCTCATCATTCGTGATAGCGAATCTCCCTATGACATGCGGGATACTATGATAGTGACACACCACTGGAATAAAGTTGACAAAGGAGGTTGCAACAACTACACAGACATCTCCCTTCTGAGCTCTATGTGATCTGATCTCCTGTGCTGCTACACTGTCTAAACTTTGCTTTCTCTGGTATTAGGATTTTCCGTGTCTAGGTACAATTTGAGTCTTCTGTTGACTATTATCTTCATTGTCTTACAGTCAAAGAAGACTGGATATTTTTTATTTTTTTTTGCGTTCGCCTTATTTTTCGAATCCCCAAGGCGGTGTGCGTTGCACTGTGTTTTTATTTTGTGCCTGTCGGCCCAGTGCATCCAACTTCAGCATGCATTTTATGTAAGGGTTTGCTTCCCCGGGGTAACGGCCGGTGCTGTGATGGGGATCGAACCTAGCACCTTCGGCTTGTGAGCCGTGCCGTCTTCAGACAGTGGATATAATATTCTGGTGTTCTTTCTTGTAAACCTCTACAGTACAAATCAGGGATTCCGCGGGGAAGTGGTTAAGCCGTCGGCCTCGTGATCAGGTCTTTTTCACGGGTGCTTGATGCGAGGTCCCGTCTCGTAGTCGCCTGCTAGTAATTGACTTGCCACTGGGGTCGGGCTGCTCGTGACGAGAAAGTGAGGATATAAAGTAGCACAGTTAATCCTTACTAAAAAACAGCGCTAGAAAATAAATTATGCCATCATCGTCTACGATGGACGGCGGCCTTTGCCTTACAAACACAGCTGGTTAAGCTTATTGATCTGTAACTGGTGGCCTTTTTCTTATTCTTTCCTTTCTTTATACTGAGACACATATTTGCCTCACTCCATGTCTGCTCCGCATTGCCTGTCATCCAAAATGTAATTTAGTTTGTTCATTGCTGCATGTCCAAGGTGTTTGAGCATTTCGTTGGTTATACCCTCTGCACCTGATGATTTCTTGTCTTTTAGTTTCTGGACTGTTTTCGCTTGCGTGTGAAAGTTATTTCTTGTCAAATGTCTCTGTCTGGGTTTACGGTGATGTTGCTCTCCGGTAGGATTCCTCAAATGTATTGGTTGCTTGTTTGCCGGTATATAGTTCACCTACCTCTTCGAGTGTGGTTGTGTGTCGCCGAGAATTTTTATCCTCACTTAATTGTTTAGTTTCCACAACTTTATGCCTTCCTTCTCGAAGTTAATTCATGGGGTTTTTTCTTTCCATCTTGTCCTCTGGGTTTCTAGTTTTCCGTTGGTCTTTTGCAGCGTGATGTGATTCTGTTACTATGGTTGTAAACTCTGCAATGTCTCTCGCTTCATTCCAATCTTCATGCAATTTTTGTAAGAGTTTTAGTCCAATATGGTATAAAATTCTTCGTAGCTCCTCCTGGTAGTCTCTTTTGCAGCACTCTCCTATTAAACTCTCCGCTGACACTGTTAATGTCTCTGTCTAGTACCCTAATATTCTTTGTCAGCAGGCTTAATTTATGTTGGTATGTGCACCAATTTGCTTTTAATAATTCTTGGCTACGCTGGATTAATATTGATTGTTCTGCTAATGACAATATTACTAATGTTTACGAATACAGGGCGAAGATCACTTCCACCAAGCTATTTTCCTATTTCTCTTTCTGATATTCCTACTAGGCCTGGCGTGCAGAATGCCAAGTCTGGGGTAGTACTATGTGCTAGGTCTAGCGTGCAGAATGCCAAGTCTGGGGTAGTACTCTGTGCTAGGTCTGGCGTGCAGAATGCCAAGTCTGGGGTAGTACTATGCGATCTTCTGGAGTAGGATGGGATCGTTAGGTTTGTAGAGTTAGATTGTTGTCATCTTGGCAGCTGTCTACCTCTGCTCCCCTTTTATCTAGTTGGCTATATCTCCAGTTTTGGGAGGCTGTTGAGGTCTCCCACCGATAGAAAGTTGCCACTGTTCAGTGGTACGTCGCTGGGGCAGTAGAAGTTAAGGAGGTCCAGCTCCAAGAGTGTTCTGTTTGAGATGGATTATTTGGGATCAAGACGCTTAGCAGCACATGAGCTGCAGTAGTCAGCGACCCATAGCTGACTGCTAGTGTCAGGGCCTGCGAACCAGAGCTGCCAAGACCCTTCTACACCTCCACGCGGTGATTCTGGATAAGGCTGCAGCAAGGCAGACTGGCTAAGGAGAAGGGATCGAAGAGGGAATGCTAACCAGGTACTCAAATAATGCTTGCTAAAGTGGGATGTGTTGGACCGAAAGATGCAAATATCGCAGTCAAGCTGTAAACTACGACACAACGCATCCCGTTCTCTGGACTACATTCTGCTACTTAAGCCCTTTCAGGGTTTGGTAGCAGGAGATTGAGAACAAATGCAGAACAAGAAGATGGATTTTTTGATATTCTGCACCTTCTGGGTACACCTTGGTTTCTATAGCATTTATGCTATTCCTTATCAAGGTTAGAATACCTCGCTTCTTTTCTGTGAACTCTGAAGCATTGATATCACTGTATATTAAACTGTTTCCCTTCCCGTAGATGGGTTTCCTGAATACAACATACACTAATTTCGTTCTGGTATAGTGTATTCTCTAATTCAGTTGTCTGTTGTTGCTGACTCCCTCTGCATAACATTCGGAGGGATTGTTTTGTCTGGTTGGACAGTATTTTCTACCTTGCGCTTCCTGACAAGGCATGCCAGGGAGACCTCCAGTAGCTGTAGCTTGGTTGTGTCGAGGCTCAGAATCTGGCACTGCTCATGCTTGGAGGGACTACACAGTGCGAGCACCATATCTATTATCTTTTGTGTAGACATACAAGAAAAGGGGTTGCATGGTACCATGGTTGTTAGTGCGCCTCCTGGCCTGGTACCTCTGTCTTCGTTTTAACCTTGTTTGCTGTCCCATCTTGCCTCCAGCTGGTGTTAAAATTCAGCCTTTGACAAGATTACTGGGTATAACAGGATTCACCAACGTGTAGGTGAGGTAGACTATGAAGACATTTGAGTCTTGTATTCGCGACCAATGCTCCATTTGGAGACCAACAATAATGTTGAAACTATTCGGCTGAAATACAGGCATAACGTTTTGCTGAATAAATAATAAACAATGCAACAACCCAATTTTTTTTCAGGGGTCAAAATGTCATTTATTTGTTGATATAATCTCCTGCAACGTTTATTCACTTATCCCAGTGTTTTAAGTATAATGCTTTAAAAGTTCAAGCGTAGAAATATTCACCAGTATGTTTGAACCAATCCAGGACAGCCTGTTTCACTTCATCACCAGTGATGAAATACTGACCTCCCAGAAATTCATTTAAGGGTACAAATGGGTGGAAATCGCTTGGAGCAAGGTCTGGGCTGTAAGATGGATGTGGCAATACCTCCCAGCCAAGTTGCTGCAGATGACACATAGTGGTCACATCAATCCACATCTTGTCAGTCAGGCTGCCTTGAAAACAGCCTATTTCCAGGGAACTGTACATGGAAGATAGACTGCTGCCTCGGTCAGTGTATTGATCTTGATGCAACGTCCTGGTCAGTATTTTGTGCCTGACTGGACTAGCGTCTGAGTTTCCCAATGGTGAAGTGAAATTATTGCAAAAGATCTTTGTGAGGTTGATTTGGTTAGTTTGTTTAAGTAGATGAAATAAATACATTTGTAGTGGAAACTAACAGATATGCCGATCTTATAAAAGAACAGTGTCAGTGCTTTGAAAAGATTTTTATTGAGGAGCGATGTTCCCTAATCGGTGAATCTAAATGTTTGTGCTTTGGTTTATAAATTCTCATCTTCTTGTATATCAGAAAATAATACATGCACAATAAAAACAATAACACCAACAAGTTCTTTATTTATTTATGTTTCTACACAGAACATAATCATATCTATAGACCAATTAATAAAAAGGTTACATGTTCTTAAAGTCAACAACCAAAGTCAAATGTGATGTGATGAAAAATAGTGCAACTGCAGGGGAAATTGTGCCAACTTTTTGTGTGATCTTGTAAAGTTAAATGAAACGTGCTTTGTGGTGGTAATATGGTCACTCACGAAAGAGATGGAGTTCAAACTCAGAGTTACCCAAGCCTCTCAAAAGTGACGCATGGTCAACCTCAAGCTTCATAGCCAGCGCACAAAATGTCTATAATAACTCTGACATTCCCTTGTGGAAGATGGAGTAGACAAGGGCAATATTGGCTGGGCGGGGCAACTTACTGTTAAAAAAGGATAATCAATGGAACACAGCAGAAAAATATGGTACCCCAGAGACAAGTAGCAATAATGGGAACACCCACCAACACACTGGTCAGACTATGTTGCATTCCACAACAACATTCACGATATTACAGATGGGTGACTCATTATCCACTGGTCTAGCACGGTCCATGCCAGAAATCGTTGGAAGAGAAATTGGGGCCTGCATTGGTGTAAACACTGCTGAAGGACAAATCATCTAGTAAATGAAACGGTACAAAAATCATGACATTTTCAAGATCAGAACATTCAATCATCTAAACTCCAAAATAGTCAACTTATGGGGTATTCAATTTCCTTTGAGGAGACTGAGTTGTCTCGAGGAAAGACGTCGGTCTTGGGTGCTGGAGGCCACATGTTAAAATCACAGTGGAGACCCACATTTTTTTAATGTGGACTTTCTGGTATTTCCCTGGATCTAACACAGTAGAGATCAGACACTCGTGTACAGTTGCGCACTTTAAAAATCTTTCGGCAGTTGGAAATAGAAAAGAGTAGACTTAACAGGTGTTGCAAGGGCAAAATTCAAAATTATGTTAAAAATCTACCGAATCTATTATTGGATCCTCGCCGGTGCTACAGAGTTCGCGCATTGTGCTGAGATTCTTAAAAAATATGGAGAAGAACAGAACATTTATGGGTCAAACTGTGTACAATGGTGTTGATTCTTCGACTAAACTAAACTCAACAAATTTCCTTTGGTAAATTATATGATCTATGGCAAATGACACACAGAATTCATGTTCTGTATAAAAGATCTTCTCCAGAACAGGACTAACAAAAAGCGCAGAAATTAAAGTAGCTAACTAATCTAATTGAATAAAGTAAGATATACAAATTGCAATCAATTGTTCACAAATAAATGTTCATGAATGGAATTAAGTGTCATCAGGAAGTGGTTCACTCTGTCATGTATCATTCGTGGTAATATTCAATTTTACTGCATATATTATCTTTGATTTGCTTTAATGCCTTTTCCTACTTTAGAACTGTGAATTTTGTTGTGCATGTAAGAAAAGAAAAATAACAAGTTATCATACTCATTTTTGTATTGAGATCCCAGAAATAAAGTATGAAGATCTTTGATAAAGTAATATATGGCTTCTATAGTGGATAGGTATGTTTTAGGCACACCTTCCTGAGTGCGCCAAAAGTTTGAATTTCGAGTTCGAATCTCCACTTTCTTCAGATCTGAAAAATACAAGAATGAAATTTTATAATGATTGCAATGACGGGCTGCATAAAAAGGCATACTATAGGTTCAGTGAATCTAATGTGCAATAAAATTGAAGAACAATCCAGATGATTTGAATGAGCTTGTAAAACTTTAATGTGGAAACTTTAATCTACCAGTCTTGCGTGGTCCCAGTCCTGCTTTACGACTCTGAAACTTGAACATTGCTGAAATATGACAAGTCGAGATTGGAAGCCTTTCACATGCGCAACCAGTGGCGTGTCCTGGGCATCCGATGACATAATTACATCTACAACGTGGAGGTCTCTGCTAAAACAGGCCTCTACCCAATCTCAGAAACACTTGACCGAGTTTCTTTGATCGGTCATGTTGTATGGGTGGACCAGGAAACTCCTGCCCACAAGATACTACACAAGTCGTTCCTTAGTGCCTAAAGTCTTCCCCTGACCAGCTGGAGGCACAGAAGAGGCCATCGCCAAACAGTCTGGCCCAGCAAGTAGCAACCTCCTCCTCCGCCCTAGACGAGGCCTGGAATCACGCCGCAGCTGTGGGTCATGGATGTGGCCGACCGACGCAACGGGCCTCAAACACCGAAGCGAACATTATTATTATTATTATTATTGTAAAATTTGCATACAAAAAATATATACAAAAATGTAGTGTGGTGGTATATGGGATCACAATAAGAGCTGAAACAGATTTCTTACTATCAAATCTTGACAACCACCCTAGTGTTTTGTGTCTGCTTTTGTTTATTCAAAACCCGGGAGCACCATAGTAAACTGTTTACTGGGTAACAGTGCTGACATTACTGTACTCTGAGCAGACCCATAGGTGCTCCTTTTATTTTTGCAGATAAAAGGGTATTTATGCTAATGGTAGTTCACTTGCTTTAAAGTCATTTAGATCATGTCTAAATTTGGCTGTCCTAGCAAATTTGTAACTGGTGAAACAGCTCCATGAGGGCAAGCGCACGTGTACTTGACATTGACGAGATCTCTCCACCATTTGAGGTCAACAGTGGTGTGAAACAGTGATGTATACTTGCTCTGACACTGTTCAATATGATGTTTTCAGCTATGTTGACTGATGCCTAGAAAACCAAGTATAGCGTACCAATAAAGTACCACATGGATGGCGGTCTATTCAATGTATGCAGACTGAAGGCGAAGACAAAGGTGATGCGTGACACGATATGCAAACTCTTGTTTGTGGATGACTGTGCTCTGAACAGTAGCTCAGAACAGAATATGCAGGAGGGTATGGGCCAGTTCTCTTGTGACTTCTTTGGCTTGACAATTAGCACAAAGAAAACTGAGGTCATTTATCAACCTGCACCAGGCACATCGTATAAACAGCCAGTAGTTACAGTGAAGGGACAGAAATTATAAGCGGCTGATAAATTTGTCTACCTCGGGAGCATATTGTCGAGATCAGTGACTATTGCTGATGAGCTGGCTAATAGGATAGCAAAGGCCAGCTCAGCTTTTGGCTGAATGCGCTGAACAGTATGGGAATGTCAAGGAATCAGCATAATGACTAAGCTGAAGGTCTGCCGTGTCGCCATTTTTCCCACCCTGCTCTACATGTGTGAGAGCTGGACTGTCTATGCTGGTGATGCCAGGAGGCTAAATTATTTTCACATAAACTGTTTGAGACACATACTGCATGTATGCTGGCAGGACCATATCACTGTCCAGAGCCAAAATGCAAAGTATTCACGCACTTCTGCAAAAGTCCCAATTGAGATGGGCTGGCCACCTTGCCCGAATGTCAAACGAAAGGTTTCCAAAGAGGCTTCTGTATAGCAAACTAATTGTAGGAAAACAATCACAAGGACGTTCTAAAAAACGTTTCAAGGACGTCCTAAAAAGTGTTTCAAGGACAGTCTAAAAGAGTCCCTTAAGTACTGTCAAATAGACATTAACACCTGGGAGAACCTGGCTCACAATCGCTCTGGCTCATAATTGCTCAGCATGGAAGAGCACGGTCACAGACGACATTGAACTCAGCGAGGGTCTCTGTATCCAGGCAGCTCAGGATAGACATGCAATCAGGAAGCCAAATGCAGAGAAAATCTCAAACAGCTGCTGATTACGCTTGCCAGTCGTGCCATAGATTTTTCTATGCTCAAATTGGCTTGATCAGTCACAAGCGTACACACATACTCAAGGTTGCATTTTAACATTTGATGATGTTGGTGGTCCTCATCGACGACGATAGACGAATTATTAGTTCACTTGTTATACACACTTCTAATGCATTTAAACTGTTATTAGTCCTACATTAATTTCAAATCCATGCAAAGTGTCAGGATTGCTGAGTCATTAACTGCAGAACCAGCATCTAACAGGCAGTCATTGGGTGACTTCAGCATGTTTCTCCTTATTCACATATAATGTCTCAACTATTGATGCACTCAAAGCTAGCTAAACAGCCTCACTATGACCAAGATAGACAGACACAAGACTATTGATGCACTCAAAGCTAGCTAAACAGCCTCACTATGACCAAGATAGACAGACACAAGACTATTGATGCACTCAAAGCTAGCTAAACAGCCTCACTATGACCAAGATAGACAGACACAAGTCCCAAAAGGTCTTAATATATGTTACCCACTCATGCCATTACAATTTGCGTAAAATGTTAGTTAAATATATTTATATTACAAATAACAAGGCACTAGAATGAAAGGAATAAACCGTAACAGGACTACAAGACATGAATGTCTAATTTCTTTCTAAAGTGTTATTTCAGTTGTTTTTTTTTAAACAGAAAGGTGGTCCAGTGGCAGATATTGCTGTCTGAGAGGTAGTGTTACAGATTTAAATGTAATAGGTCTCATTTTTGTTTGTTTTTTTAAGTGGGGTGACCATTTACCAAATGTAGACATTCGGCAAGAGTTAAGAATTAAGGAGAACTGGCTTATCAATTCCATTTTGGCTAGAAAATACTTTGGTCACATCAAGAGACACAATGGTCTTGAGAGAACAGTGATGGAAGATATGGTGCCAGTCAAAAGAGGACGGGATAGACCAAGAAGACGATGGCATCAAGATATCCAGTAATGCCTGGGTATGACTGTGGCGGAGGCTGAAGTTTTGACAAGGGAACGAGTTTCTTTCAGACAGACTGTGATGGGAGCGACGTTCTATAAAGAACATGCTACATAATGATGATGACCATTTACCTTCACTGTTTTTCCTAAATGTAAGTTTGTTAACCATTAACAGCTGGGTAGACTGGAGTATGTCTAAAGCATTGTACCCAGTTACTTTGTCACAAGAAGCAAGCTCTCTAACATGGCTGCTACTCAGACATTCTTATATCAGCCGTGTCCTAGAAATACATTTCAAGCTGTTACATTTGTTCCAACTTACCTTTCAGCCTCTCATCACAGACAATGTTGTGGGTCTGGTTCCATGTAGCATCTATAAAAACAACCCTTTCAAATGGCAAAGATGGTAGTATTCTGATCTTCTTTGATGGAAACTGATCCATTTGCCCACCATCATTAACACTTCTTATATTACTCAGTGATCTTTTAAGAGACTGAGAATCACCACATTGGCCACTGTGGGCATCTTCAGCCTCATGTCCTGCCTTTTTGTCCTGAAAGTCCTCTAACTTATTCACTACGCTGGCATCTGTTTCAGATAACAATTGTGCATCTGACTGGTCAGACTGTAAATCACTGGTGTTAACTTGACCTTGATCAACTGTTCTTGATTCAGTTGGATCTGATTTGTTTCTCTCATTTTTTTTAAGCAATGAGCTTTCAGCAATTTCTTCTGAGTATGCAGCAGCCAATTCATCCAAAGTGATTGAATGCTCACCAGGAAATACAAGAACAACCTGTTAATAAATCAGAAATGTTAATTCAGTAATAACAACTAAAAAATACATTGATATGTGTGTGATTTGATATGAGCACAATATGTATTACTCTGTTCTGATAGGCAGCTGTCACTATCAAAGCTAGATTTGAGAAAACAGGATATACCATACAAGCCATATGAAACTTCATCACACAATGCTTCATTGTGTCAAAAAATGTTAAATAACAAATTGAATCTGTTCATATATTTATAAATATAATTTAAGTACATTTGAACAGTGTCAGTTTTTAAATAGTGATAGAAGCTCACCAGTGAAGATACAAACTGACCATTGGCCATTTTTAGGAGTCGATACAAACTGACTAGTGGGGTTTTGTAAGAATTGATAGAGACTTCTCATTGGCCATTTTTAAATGACTTGACATAATCGTACATGTGATCAGTGTTAAACACGCCTAATGGGCTGCGGATACATGTCACTCCAATGGTTAAGTTTTTTTGGAAGTGTTTTAACCCTTTAAGTGGATTAAAACTTACACCAGCTATATAGCCTACACTCTGGGTCAAATTCTTTGGCAGAAATTGTGCACTTGGATAAATTAATTCAACAATTGTGAAGTGCTTTTGTCATTGTGAATACTATGATAAGATACATTGAAAACGCCTGGTGAACATTGTTTGTAGTCTACCAAGGTCGCAATGAGACAGCACTGGCTGGTGATAAAACAAGAGTAAATAGATTAAAACTTATACCAGTGACAGCCCACAATCAGGGTCATATTCACCGAAAGAAACTGTACATTTGGACACAGTAATTCAACAATTGTGAAGCATTTTGGTGGTCATTGTGAAGACTGGAATAGGGGCATTAAGAAACGACCAATGAACACAGGTCATAACATAGTCAAGACAGCGCATGCTAGTGAGAAAATGAGGCAGAAACTTGCATCCAACACCCTGCTCAATGACCGTGTCAAACATAATACAGGTCATCAGGGATCAAGATGCTGAGCAGCGCATGAGCTGCGGCGGTCAGTGACCCATAGCTGACTGCTAGCGTCAGGGCCAGCGAACCAGAGCTGCCAAGACCCTTCTACACCTCCACGCGGTGATCCTGGATAACAGGCTGCAACAGAGCAGACTGGATAAGGAGAAGGGATTGAAGAGGGAATGCTAACCCGGTACTTAAAAAATGCTTGCTGAAGTCAGATGTGTTGGACCAAAAGGTGCAAATATCGCAGTCAAGCTGTAAACTATGACACAACGCATTCCGTCCTCTGGACTACATTCTGCTACTTAGGCCAGTGTCAGGGTTTGGTAGCGGGAGATTGAGAACGAACGAAGTCAAGTCATACAGGTCATCATAACACAGCTAAATATCTAAGGAACACCCTTACTGCACTTAGGACAACTACACATACCTACCAGCCCCTGTGTTGGAAGTTTTAGACAAATTCTCTATAGCCTCAGGATCCTCTTCAAAACTAGCACTTTGCATACCCAAGAAAAACAACCCAGAAGGCAAAAACAGAAAAGACTAAGCACAAATACTGGATTTATAAATGATCACTGCGCCGGGAGAGGGACGGGTCCTGTCTGTTTGAAACATGTCTAAGATACATCACTCACATGTTGAACAAGTAGTAGTGAGATGTGATACCCTTATGACTTCTTAGGGTTATGGGTAAGATGAGACTAAAGAATCGCACCATGTTGAGTAGAGGTGTTCTTTTTTTTATTATCTTCTGGTCTATAGTTTCAACATGATGGGGTACCATGTCCATGCACAACCCTCTTCCGTTATCTCTGTCTGGCAGTTAAACTTACTATTATTTGCTCTCCTTTATGACGACACCCCACCACCTCCCACATACGCACGTAATATGCATGCGCATGCAAACAATTTCTAAGTACCAATCCAAACTGGCCAGGGTAAATTCTATATTTTGATACAAACACCTTGTGAAGCCCATTCTTCTATGTAATTATTTCATTAATTCTTGTTATTGTAAGTTTTATACCTTTCTTCTTTTTTAATACCCATTATTGATCTCTCCCTTTTAAAAAGTACTGTATGTTTGTTTACTAAAGAAGACACATATAGCAGAATGACTAGTAAGTTTCATGATTCTGTGCATTTTGAAAATACAATTTGCAAATCTACTTGAAATCCTGTTATTTAAACAGTCATGTTTTTAATGTCTGCTGTTAGGTAGCCAAAGACTACATTTTTTCTGTAAAAGGAATTTTAAACTATCTGCGATTTACTAGGTCTGGGGAAATGTACAACTTTTGATACATTTTTAACTAGAATTTTTTAAATTTTGTCCAGGCAGTGACTCAGACTTGTCCAGCCTACTCTTTTTAATTTCTAACTGCCAAAGGATTTTTAATGTGCTCGACACTGAACACGGGAGTCCGATCTCGCTACCCAGAGATCATAGGAATTTTTACCAGAAGATCCACGTGAAAAAATTCCGTTTCCACTGTGATTCGAAACCCACGATCTCCGGCACCTGAGGTGGACACCTTAACCGCAAGGCCACTGAGTTCCCATTGCAAATCTACTGATAACTATTTTCATGGACAAAGAATTCTGAATCTCTGGAGACATTAATTGTTATTAAATTCTTTTTTTATGTTCACATCTCCATTTTTTTCTGTTTTAATTTATTATTTCTGACTGAAATAATTATTTTGACACATTGCTATTCTATGGTTGAGGTAAATAGTTGACATAACAATTTCAAACCTTTGTTGTATCATAGTCTGGTATGCAAGGGTAGGTATGAATAGCAACATCCTCAGGGGCCAGAATGACAGCATGTGGAGCTGTGCTTTTGCCATCAGTTTCACCGGGATGCTTAATTATATCTACCTTCACAGGAAGCTATAGATATAGAACATATAACATAACAACATATGGACAGTACACAAATATAAGACATATAATAGCAGATGTACAGTAAACATATATTAGACATATAACAACAGAAGTACAGTACACAAATGAAATTTTTTTCTGTGTTCACATTTTTCTATTCCCCAAGGTGGTGTATGTTTTTATTTTGCGCCTGTCGGTCCAGTGCACCCAACTTCGGCAGTCTTTTTATGTAAGGGTCTGCTTTCTCCTACATTTTCTAAGGGTTTGCTTTTCCCAGTGCTGTGATTGGGGAGCAAACCCAGCACCTTTGGTTGTGAACCATGTCACTTAACCACTAGCCCACACCGTCCCATATTAGAGATAATAATAACAGATCTACAGTTAACAAATATAAAAGATGTAGTCTACAAATATAAGAAATATTATAACAGATGTACAGTACACAAATATAAGAGATACAACAGATGTACAGTACACAAATATAAGACATAATAACAGCAAGAAAAAAGGTAAAGGTAGGCTGTCAACGAGTAAGTGTTACAGACTATTGTACAAGGCCACAGCTTAGTGTATGATGTGAGGTGGTCAGTTTTCTTCCTCACTGTGTTTCCTGCCCTAAAAGTAATCCAGGTACCAATTTACAGATGGGTTTACTAGAGCATGTCGGTAACATGAGTTGAATCCCGTAATTCCGTACCTTTGCCATGATAAGCGAGTGCCCTACCACTAAGCTAATCATGAAATTTGGTTGCCCCGGAAAATTCATAACAGTTGTCCGCCAGTTTCATGATGGCATGTTGGGTCGTGTAAGGAATGGTTGTGAACTGGCCTCAATGTTCTTTGGTATAGTATTTGCTGCCATACTTTCTGATGCTACACACGGCTGTGACACTGGTGTGTATATCAGATACAGAATGAATGGGCAGCTGTTCAATCTGAGGCGCCTATGGTTCATCACAAAGGTGAAAGATGCAACTCTGGTATTACGGTCAACACCAAGAAAACGGAGGTAATGTTTCTACCTGCTCCCAGGAAGCATTATCATGAACCAAACATCAATGTACATGGCCAACATCTACAAGCAGTTGATAGTTTTTCCTGCCTTGGTAATACCTGCACCAGAGAAGCAAATATAGAGGTCCACAACTGGTTTACCAAGGAGAGTGCTGCTTTTGGAAGACTACGAGCAAATATTTGGGATGGTAAGAATTCAGTGTTGCCACCAAGATCAAGGTGTACCGTGCTGTCATGCTAACCACCTTTCAATACGCATGCCAAACATGGAAAGTCTATAGCAGGAATGTCAGGAATCTCAACCTTTTCTACGTAGGCTGTCTCTGCATGCTGATCAGTGTCGGTTGGCAGGGTAGAGTGCTCAACTCTGTAGTCTTCAGCAGTGGGAGAATTTTTATCTGACATTTGTACATCGCTGCAGGATGGCCCAGATCGGATGGACTGGGCATATAGTTCACATGTCCAATGAACGCTTCCCTAAACAACTGTTGTACATGAGTGTTCCTCTGGGGAAAAGAAGAAACGATACAAAGACTCCTATGAACAGTTTGTCCACTGATGTTGTTGTCTGCTCCAAACTGCTCAGCGTGGCGCACTGTCATCATACATGGTGCTCTCATCGATGAAAAGAGCATCATTACTGAGGTGCAAAAAAATTTACCTGCATGAAAGGACAGAATGCAGGATAGTCCAATTACCAATGCTGCCCACATTTGCCATAGTTTGTCATGCTTAGATTGGGCTGTAGAGTCATATGCTATCACATCTGAATGCACATGTTTGAATCTGTTGCCATCTTCACTTGAGATGGGCAATTATTATTATTATTAATCAGACAGTACAATACTATAAAAGGTATAATTATATATTTACACTATAGCATTACTATTTTTTTGCTTTCTCTGTACTCCTTTCAGTTATGACTGACTATAGGATGATGAGATCTTAGAGTAGTAACTCTCTACTGAGTTTTTGGTTTCCTTTCTCACTGCAGCATTGTTATTTCACTTCATCTTACAAGAGCTTCTTTACCACCAAGCATGAGGTGGCTCTTTAGGGATGTTTCCTGGGCATCCAATGGCATGACTACATCCGCAATATGGATGTCTCTGCTAAAACACGCCTACATCCAATCTCAGAAACACTTGACAGGCGCCGAGTTTCTTTGTTCGGTCATGTTGTATGACTGGACCAGGAAACCCCTGCCCACAAGATACTACACCAGTCATTCCTTCAGCGCCAAAAGTCTTCCCTGACCGGCTGGAGGCACAGAAGAGGCTGTCCCCAAACAGTATGGCTCCAGCAAGTAGCAACCTCCTCCTGGAACCACGCCACATGGGTCATGGATGTGGCCGACCGACCAAACGGGCCTCAGACGCATAAGTGAACATTATATATGGTTTCACATCTTAAGCTCAGAGTACAGTCACTAATAAATAAAATAAATGTACAGTAATTATAAATACTTATCTCTCAAATGACTGGCTTAATATGGGATGAGGTAGAGGACCATACTTAAATATAAGGTGTTGATAATAGATAGAACACATATTATGGAAACCAGCTGATAACATAACAAGGCAATCAGTCACTGTTCTGGATTCTAAAGAAAGGTCCAGATTAGATATTAGGAAATATCTTTTTAGTCGGTGAGTGGTGAATGCTTGGAATGCATTGCCATAGGAAGTAGTGGAGGCAAGGACAATTAATGCATTTAAGAATAGATTGAATGTGCATAGCTTTTAAAGCAAGGAAATGTAAATGAAACTGGTTGTATACAGACTCTGCAGAGTCTTCTAAACCAGTATTAAGTTATTTCTCAGGGCAAGAGAAGTATGGACAGACCTAAATACACACTCCCGGAGAAGGAAAATCGAGACAAATCTAAAAACAAGACAGGAATGATGGAGCATTATAGGAAGATTGAGCAAGTATTTGTTGAAGACCTATTGTCTGCAGGAAGTTGAAGAGTTTTGATTGATTGAATAATTGACTGATTGAATTATACAAAGTCAACTCCTAAGTAAATCTATAATTGTGACTGATGTTTTTGTTTTTTTCACAGTATTGAGAACGATTTATCCAAAGGTTCTTCTTCTTCTTCTGCGTACACAGTCAGACAGTAACCATTATTTTTTCGAAAAAAGCGGCGGTCATCCTGAGACTCTCGCCACTACCATAGAGCTTGTCTTGCAGTTCCACTGGCAATGGCCACATCTGCTCTCTCTGATCCTCGTATGTCGGGCAGTTCTGCAGCAGATGTTCAGTGGTCATTTTACCAGTACCGCACGGGCATTCGTCGGTACACCCTATCTTCAATTTGTTATCCAAAGGTTCATATATTTATAATAGTTTTATTTCTTGACTCAACACCAAACAACACGCCAAGATGCAGCAGTGAATGAGCTGACAGCAGCCAGCAACTCTTAGCTGGCTGCTTGCATCAGGGTCAGCAAACCATAGCTGACCCAGACTCTATTCCGCCTCCACGTGGCGGCCCTGGATACAGGCTGCACTAGTCACATGTGTAGTCTGGCCAAGGGATAGGGATCATAGCAGAAGGGCAAACCCAGAACTAAAAAAAATCTAAATGTAATTGGATGTTTCCGACCAATATCACAGCCTCACTGTAAACTACGACAATGTCCCAGCGACCTTTTCATTAGGTCATGGATTCTAACTAATCCAAATAAGATTTTAAAAGGTGACTTCTTCTTCTTCTTCTTTTGTGTTCGTTCTAAATCTCCCACTACCAAGCCCTGAACAGGTCTTTGCAAGTAGCAGGATGCAGTCCGGAGAACGGAATGCGCTCTGTTTCTAGTTTACAACTTGACTACGATATTTGCACCTTTCGGTCCAAAACATCCATCTTCTGCAGCAAAGGTGACTAAAGGTTGAGCATGTGGCTGGCTAGCTCATCCTGTAGAAACTAAAATCCACAAGAAAATGAGAAGACCTCAGCACCTTTGGTAGAAGACAAGAGAAATGCCAAGTCAGCGACAGGTTTATGTCCATGATAGACCAAACTTAATTGTATAGTCTATGTTTTTCTTATTGTACATCTCAGCTTCAGATATTTTTAATGTACGCTTTAACCATATCTACTCTAAACTACATACCTTAACGTTTGGTAAACCTGAAGTCAGATGTGGGAGAGGAGCATAGCAAGTATAACAATAGTACTTTCTTGACTTCTTACACTTGGGACACTGACTTCGAGGTGAAGAGTCCAAGAAATTCCAATCTGCAATTACTGTGCCTGGGAACGGATTGTTCTCCATGATGTTCTATTAAATATATAGTGATTTGAGTGATAAAAATATACATTATAATAATTTCAAATATATATTATATAGATGTGTGTACTATAAACTATTATTAAGTAGACTATATGTTATTATGTATTCAATGTATGTAAGAATGCTAAAATGCTAGTATATATACGATGTATGTAATTTAGGTGCAACGATTAACATTGGACGAATTATAATCATAATTGATAATGTACTATTATTGCGTCATTAGGAGGAATATTTAATTGTTTAAATAACACTAAAAGTGTAAAAGTAAAAGTAAAAAAGTGACTAATCTAATCAGTATAATACTTATCGTTTCTAATCACTGTCATTATTACCACATTTCTAGTATTTATGAGTAGTATAGGCCTACTATTAAACTATTAGTATTATATTTATGGTATCAGCCTGATACTATGAATCAGGTATGGGCATCCGCATTCAACCGAACCATAATGATTGCACTCAAAGATGTTCACGAATCTGGAATTATAAAAGCGTGGAATAGTATTGTCAATTGAATCATGTTTGAACACACACTGTTAATGTTATAGCTTTATTCAAGTGAGTATCTTGATGCTCCCCAAGTCAGATATCTCGACCCGTTATAGACAAAGAATTGGTGTCTTGTACTGAACTACTAGCCGTTTCACAAACAGCGTGTTACCGTGTAGACAGACCATAAGTCACGTGACATAACATCACGTGACTAGTACTTTATATTTTAGACCTAATGTGTCGATGGGTTGGTTCATGGCCATCTGTAGATCTAAACTACAGATGACCATGGTTAGTTGATTGCTAATGCCCACAATGGGTTAGATAACCCTTTTATGCTTTCCTTACATCCAAAGCGTGCTGATGAAGGTGGACCGGGGTCCTCCAGGCGGTTGCGCAATGCTTGGCTTCATTTGCGTGTCACTCATTACTACCGGGATCACGTTGAACCTCACATGGTTAGCCAGACCCAGACTGGTGTCCTCGACAACAGCCCGTTTCCAGAATGACCAACGAGGACGTAAGGTGGGGGTCTTGGCCAGTATATTTCTCCTGACCCTGGCTAACATTGTCTAATCAGTGTGTTTTGCCTGACCAGACGTTCGTCTCATTGTCCCAACCCAGTTTGTCGATAGAGCAATTTAATAGCGGCTCCAATAACATTTACACTCCATACACTAGAAAAGAAAGAATATTTAATTGGCATCCTATCTTCTTCTTTTATCTCGTGCGCCTTCAGACGCCAACTTGAATATATCTAAATTAAGCAGTGGTTAGCCTGTGGTTACTGACATCTCCATAGTGCCTGTCCAGGATTAGTACTGGTGATGGCCATTTGTGCTTTCTCTGTTCCTAGCATATTGAACACCCATGTAGCAAATAATGAACAGTCATTTTGTCTATGCCGACGACACATTAATCCATATTTCTTATCCCCAGATTGATGAATAGATGGTATCTCAACCTGTTGTGGGCTGTGCGGGATCTAAAGATTATTACCAGTTCACCTCTGTTGAGATGATAATATGCGCCATTTTGGTTGTTGACTCGTGAGCTTCGCCTCACATTCGTCACCGTATCTACATCTGGCAAACCTCTTCGCCTCCTCATAAACCATACACATACCAGCGTTCGATCCACCCCTGGCAGTCTGTCAACAGCCACACTACCGAGAATGTTGCAATGAGATGGAATCCACTGTATCACAACTCTCTTGAGCAGGTGTTATATCCCATGGAGTGTCACCTTTAGTTTAGTTTCTTTAGGTCTGTATTTTAATTGGCCTCACAGTACCACAATCACATATAGCGCGCCAATAAAAAGCATCACGTGTTTTTATGTACCCCCTCGTGCAACTCAACTAGAACTTCCGCAGCAGTTCTCAAGGTTTCGTGTATGAAGTGACGTAAATACTTCTTTCTGATAGCTCTCCTGGTTTACTGTTTCCTAAGCTCAGAACGACCACACCACGTCCACCCTTCGTTGCCGATCATTCCGTACATACATAAGTTCACCGGCCGTCTAGACAGTGTTTTTCTGTTTGTTTTACAGCCATAGCTTCTCTCTGACCTGCTTTATACTTTTTTAAACAATGCCTGGAACGCGTTCCATCAGCCCCGACAAACACCGCTCTATCCAGGTTGAAAGCATGTGTGTCTGGATTCCACTAATGATGTACCATTCACAGGACCTGTTTTCCAATTTACATTCACCAACGCTACAAAGTTGCTCCGCTTGAGTCCTCTCCTTCCAAGCCCATCTATTATCTGGACGATCCATCAACCCTCTGAACCTCTCACCCTGCTGCTGAGTCTCGCTGGCCCCATGCTCCACCGGTTGCAGGCTCGTAATTCCCTCTATGGATGTAGTCCTCATGCCCCATGCCATGATTTCCATAGCGTGGCACTGAACTCTGTCAAAGTTCAACTTGGCTGCAACTGTTCATGCATACCATACCACATGACTGTCTTCACACATTCAGTGAACATATTACACTGTCATCTGCTCCTCAAGGGTATGCCATCATTTCTTTCACGAGAAACACTTCCTGTCCTGAGCGTATCTGGTTTCTCCCCATCTTGGCTTGGCTTCGTTCGTTCTCAATCTCCCGCTACCAAACCCTGAAAGGGCTTAAGTAGCAGAATGTAGTCCAGAGAACGGAATGCGTTGTGTCGTAGTTTACAGCTTGGCTGCGATATTTGCAATTTCGATCCAACACATCCGACTTCAGCAAGCATTTTTTGAGTATCGGGTTAGCATTCCCTCTTCGATCCCTTCTCCTTAGCCAGTCTGCCCTGCTGCAGCCTGTTATCCAGGATCACCGCGTGGAGGTGTAGAAGGGTCTTGGCAGCTCTGGCTCAATGGCCCTGACGTTAGCAGTCAGTCATGAGTCGCTGACCACTGTAGCTCATGTGGTGCTCAGCATCTTGATCCCTTCTCCCCATCTTAAATAGGGGTTTCATGCAGTTGCAGATCTTCTAATTTAGCTTCGTCTAGACTAGATCTCTGTGATTTGTCTGAGGGGGTTCGCTTATCTTCACCAAAAATGCCATAGTCCACACTCACAGTGATGCTAGAGCGTACACCCGAATGTCCGCTGCACACTTAACTTAACTTAACGTCGTTATACTGGTTTAGAAGACCCTGCAGAGTCTGTATACAACCAGTTACACGATTCAGAAGATTCGACCTCCATGGAGCCTGTCAATATCTCCCTCCACACCCTATCAAAGGCCCTTTCTAAATTCACCCAAACCACCAGCGAATGCTTGTTTTCTTGGTAGACATTTTCAATGTCCCGAGCAATGTGGGTAATCTTCTTCTTCTTCTTTTTCGTTCGTTCTCAATCTCCCGCTACCAAACTATGAAATGGTTAGTAGCAGAATGTAGTCCAGAAAACGGAATGTGTTGTGTTGTAGTTTACAGCTTGGCTGCGATATTTGCACCTTTCGGTCCAACAAATCCGACTTCAGCAAGCATTTTTTGAGTACCGGGTTAGCATTCCCTCTTCGATCCTTTCTCTTTAGCCAGTCTGCCCTGCTGCAGCCTGTTATCCAGGATCACCGCGTAGAGGTGTAGAAGGGTCTTGGCAGCTATGGTTCGCTGGCCCTGACGCTAGCAGTCCGCTATGGGTCGATGACCACTGCAGCTCATGCGCTGCTCAGTATCTTGATCCCTGTGGGTAATCTGATTTTCAGTTGATCGGTGTTGTCTTAATCCAGTTGACTGCAGAGATGTTTTCCATCCATGTGCCACATAAGCCAGGTACTTGTCATGTGTTCAGTTTTGCCAAAAAAACTAAGTAATTGTGTCTCATTCTGTTGTGAGCAGTTCGGGAACATAGTATGATAACTTTGTCTTTTCTGTACAGTTGCCAGTATCCATCCTCTACGTGGTATTTCCTGTGTCTTTTCTGACATTTTATACAGAGGAGCGCGTGGCCAAATGTTTTCGAGGCCTGTCTGCCGACAAGGAGGGCAGCGGAATACCCAGGATGGCGTATTTTTGTTTTTCTGTTGTTGTGAAATAAACAAACACAGACAGCACACGACGTGGCGAAGCGGTCTGTAGTCCTCAGCCTTTAAAACCACTCGACTAACCCAGTAATGGGAACAATTTCGTATGACAGTTTTTTTGTTTACATTGTATTGCTCTTTTATTATGGTTTTTGCTTCTTCATAGTTGACCACGTAATCTTCCTGCATCGGTTTCGCAACCTATTTGGCGAAGCTGTCAGCCTACTCGTTACCTTTGATGTTACAGTGCGATTGTATCCACTGAACGTCTATGTATTCTATGATGCATCTTCTCCCCAGGTCTGTCTGCACACTTTTTTCTCTGATACCTTCTGTATTTTTTACTAGTTCTGGGAGCTTGCATACCCAAGGTAGAGTAGTGCTAACTGGCTGTATGGGCGTTAGTTTTTTTGTGTGTGACAACACTCGGTCTTTAAGTATCTTCTTTTTCTGCGTTTGTTCTAAATCTCCAGCGACCAAGCCCTGAACAGGGCTTTGCAAGTAGAAGGATGTAGTCCGGAGAACATAACGCGCTGTGTTCCTAGTTTACAGTTTGACTGCGATATTTGCACCTTTCAGTCCAACACATCTATCTTCTGCAGATTCAGTATCAATTCCTTTGAGTGTGACGTGAAGTTACTTTTCTCAAGTCTGCCCTTTCCTTGGCTGTTCATTCTTTGGTGTATTGGGTGGCTCAGAAGTCTTGTATTTCTCTGCCTGCTTCATTACTTTTAAGTCCCGTCTATCCTTCACTGACTGTCGGTCTGTCCTGAGTGTGGACTTCCTGACCCCAGTGATGACGAGTATGGCTTGGTTTTGAGTTATACTTATTTTACCAAATGTAAATGACAAATTTTGTATTGGGACTAATGCAAAATACACTAATACTCTGCCAAAATGGTCTTCACTGGGAACTAAGGACAACTCTTCTTCTTTGTTCGTTCTCAATCTCCCACTACCAAACCCTGATAGGGCTTAAGTAGCAGAATGTAGTCCAGAGAACGGAATGCGTTGTGTCATAGTTTACAGCTTGACTGCGGTATTTGCACCTTTCGGTCCAACACATTCGACTTCAGCAAGCATTTTTTGAGTACCGGGTTAGCCTTCCCTCTTCGATCGTTCTCCTTAGCCAGTCTGCCCTGCTGCAGCCTGTTATCCAGGATCACCGTGTGGAGGTGTAGAAGGGTCTTGTCAGCTTTGGTTTGCTGGCCCTGACGCTAGCAGTCCGCTATGGGTCGCTGACCACTGCAACTCATGCGCTGCTCAGCATCTTGATCCCTAAGGACAACTCAAATCAGAAATACTAACTAATCTACACAATTAAACTTAATGACTGTCTCAAATGGGAGCCGAGGTAGCGCAGTAGTTCGTGCACTGGCCTCCCAGCCGAGAAATCGGGGATCAGTGCAGATTTTGTCGATTGTAAAATGGATTTTGGGTTAGACGTAACCTCAAAAATTGGGTACCAGAATAATCTGGGTAAGTAACGGCAGCTTGGCTTGATGTTGACCAGATCACCTCTAGTGTGCCGTTGGTCAAGAAATTTAGTGCCCAATCCCATATGCCAGCCACACTGGCGTGTTAACCAAATCTTTACTACTTAGTAATTTTTTCTTTTTTTTTCTACTTGTGCCGTTAAGCGACGTGGGGAGCTTAAGTCGTCTATCCTGCGCCAAGTGCGTTGCGTCGGTCAATGTGAGCTCTTGTCGCTGCACAATCACTCCTCTTCTCTTCTTCGTTCGTTCTCAATCTCCTGCTACTAAGCCCTGAACAGAGTTTTGCAAGTAGCAGGACGTAGTCAGGAGAACGGTATGCGTTGTGTCGCTAGTTTACAGTTTGACTGCGATATTTGCACCTTTCGGTCCGACACATCCGTCTTCGGCAGAACAATCACTCTATTATCATCTATCCACCTACCTCGCGGCCGCCCCCTTGCGCTGTAGCCAGATCTACCAGCGTTGTAACCCATCAGTGGAAGTTGAATGGGGTGCATTCTCATGAGATGACCAAACCAACTTATTTTCTGCCTGGAAATGTATTTGACACAAGACGTAGTGCCGACCATACTTCGAATGTCGTCGTTCCGCAGTCTGTCTCTTCTGGTAACACCGATGACCTTCTGATTACTACTTACTGTTGTTTTACCAAAATATTCAATAACAAACATTTGTACACATTTTTTTCTAAAATATTTTTAATGAACAAGGCCATGACTGACACATGTGAAAGCATCAAATAAAATAAAGAACGATGTGCCATGGAGCTGAGATATTCTCAAAATAATCTGCCAAATAATCAATATACATTTTAAATAATGCATCTCATTTACTTAATAAACACTTTTATACACACATGTATAGGAAGAAGACCTCTAGTCTGATAAGACAAAACATATTGATCAGATGTTAGTCAAGGTGAGGCGAAATATACTGGCCAAGACCCCTACCTCACTTCCACACAGTTCTCCCTGGAAACAGGATGTTGCATGGCAATCTGGCTAACGAGGTGGGGGATCGACGTCATCTTTGTAGTAGTGCGTATCACGTAGATGAAGCCAAGCCTAACACAACAGCCTGGGGGACACCTGTCAACCTTCATCAGAGCGCTCGGAATGTGATGAAAACTACTGAAACCCGCCACTTAACATCCTTTTCATGGTGCACAAAAGAGTAAACTTACTCATTTTGGGCATTCAACAACAACATACATACATGTATGAATCCCATATTATGTTTAACAAAGAAAAAAAAAGAACAAAACATATCCACATAATTGCCTACCCAAAAAAATACAACTTCCTAAAATACATTTTCCTAAACTACACATTATAGACCAATGGTCTTCTGCGTGGGTTCTGCGACAAGGACAGAGGATTCCACGACAAGCTGAAGCTTGTTCTCCATGGGAAAATGGTTCCTCAAAATGAATAAAAGGTTCCCATTGGAAAGTTGAATTAGTAAATAAGAATTATTTGGCTAGTATGGACATCCAACGATAACAATTAGCGCTGAGCAACAGTAGCAACCCTATGCTGCAAGCTTAACATCGTTTCAACTCCTTCCTCATGGTTTACATCCTGATGTTCTTGCAAAGAAGCACATTTTACTAGATTAATCTAGTCCAGGGGTGGGATACTTGTGGCCTTGTATACCATTAAGTGCAGTCTATTGAATGAATTCAAATTTTGCAGAACAAATCCTTTTATTTTTATTAATATTTTTTTTGTATTTTATTATTTTAAATCTTAAAATGAACATATTTAAATAACAAAGAATAAAAGGTGATTTAATTATATAATCTTGCCCGACTGACGGCCACAAAAAAACATTAGTAAGTCATTATAGCTATTTTCGTAAATGCTATGCTTGTGATTTACTTATAATGCAACTCTAGAATGTACGTTAACTTCCCAACCTGACTGGCGTCAATACTGCATGAGTTAGATTTTTTAACAAAATAATGAACTTTTTGAAGTGCATCTGATTGAAGTTTCTTGAATGTGACCCTATTCTTATGTCATTACCACCGGTTAAAAGTCTGCTTAACCACCATATTCGAAAGAAAGATTTTGAAACATTGGCTCATATGATACTGAAACATTAGAGTAAATAACTCATTTTCCTGGGGGCCAAGAGAGGATGTAGTGTGTATGTCTGTAACCAAGGCAACAATTTAGAAAGAAACACACAAAAAAACATAAATATTAAGTCTACAACCAAATTTGCGCAGACATGATATTAGAATACATACATAAAATATCACAATTTGTTAGGGGCACAATGAAAATGAGTAATTTGTGGAAATAATCCCCAGAATGGCCACAGCAGGACTGTCCAACTATAACTAATTCAAGGGCCGCTAAGGTGTCTATCATTTTGGCGGAGGGCCTTGCCATGAAAACAAGTCAGCGTTACGATTTTTTATGGCCCATGCATCCAACTTCGGAATGCATTTTAAGAAAGGGTCTGCTTTCTCCTGCATTTTCTAAGGGTTAGCTTCCCAGGTGTAACGGCCGGTGCTGTGACGGCGAGCGAAGCCAGCACCTTCGGGTGTCACTTGACCACTAGCCCACGCCGTCCCCTCAGCGTTACAATTGAAAAGACAACTAGAAAAGCAATAAAAAACAAATTTCTTTGTCATTACAAGATGATCAAGTTTATCTCTATTTTGTATATAAAAACTGACACTCAATATGATTTAAATAGCTTACCAAATAAAAGAGAAACATATTTAAACTAAAATTAACACATTGTCCTTCATATTTGTTATATTTCACTTCATACATAATTGAATTATATCTTTTCACATTAGATTTGTTGGGCATAGAAACTATTTGTACTAAAAACACTGCATTTGTTTTTTGTCCATAATAAAACATTTGTGATACACACTATTTACTGGGACGATGAGGCTAACATCTGGTCAGGCAAAACACACTGATCAGAGAATGTTAGCCAGGGTCAGGAGAAATATACTGGTCAAGACACTCACTTGACCTCCTTGTTGGCCGTCCTGGAAACAGGCTGTTGTTGAGGACAATAGTCTGGCTAACAAGGTGAGGTTCAACGTGATCTCCGCAGTAGTGAGTGACACGGAGATGAGGCCAAGCATAGTACAACCGCGTGGAGGATCCTGGTCCACCTTCATCAGCACGCTCGAGATGTGAGGAAAGCTACTGTAACCCATCACTTAATGCCTATTTCATGGCGCACATAAGAGTAACCTACTCATTGTGGGCATTCGAAACAACAACAACCCTATTTACTATTTCAATTTACGATACTTTAAAGGATATTTACTTCAATATCTAAGATTAAATCTACACAAAACTGAGCAATGAAATCACAAGAGTCACAACTCAAAAGAAAAGACACACAGGCAACTACTGGTAAAGAGCTACACACACCAACTTTTAAATGACTGCGCAATGATGAAAGTGTAACCCAATTGTAGAACTTGAATAGATTACAAATCTGCAATCCATGACTGACAGAAGAGACTGCGGAGCCCAGCAGCAAGCAGAGAAACTAAGAAGACTGACAGACTATCCAATGCATCAGAGACTAAATAGATTTGGAAAAGGGAAACTAAAGCGGAGAAACTTTGCAGAAATAGCCAAAGCAAAGATGAGCGAAGACCCTATGAACACCATAACAACACCAAAGCCCATCCCTACTGTACGCAAACCCACCTGGAAGCAGCATATCATTCCAGAGGTGGTAGAAAATATACCAACGGTTCTGTAACAAACACAACACAGAATGGAGAGGGGGAGGGGGGGTGTGTGTGTGTATTCCTGAGCCTAACAATTGGTAGAAAAATAACACTGTCAGTTGCAACTGGAAAATTCTCAATCAATTTCAGAGCGGAGGCAGAGGCACTGAAGGCTGCAGTAGAAGCAATGCTGACAGGCGAAACCAATGAAAGCCAGATAGTCCTGTTTATAGATGCCCTGGCCCTGGTTACAGCACTAAAAAGCCAGAAAAAATACTGAACTTAATGACTTAAGAGCAGTACTCTGTCAACTATGCCAGCAGTCCGCACTAAAAAGAGTAGTGGAACAGTGGGTTCCATCCCACTGTAACATCCAAGGCAACGAGGAGGCAGACAGACTGGCAAAAGAAGATGCAAGACTACCACAACCAGATTCTAGTGTGACCTACGAAGAGTCTAACAGGTTTATTAGGGCCAGATACATGGCCAAATGGGAAACAGAACATACTGGCTACACAAAAAATGATGCCTATTACCAGTTGAACAGCTGCCAGGATGACAGCTGCTTTCTTCGAACAAATTCAAGTTGACGTCTGACAGCGTACGAAGAAGAAGAAAGTGTAACCATAATTGATATCTTCCACAGCTAAAATTCCCTCAAAAACATAATTTCTAAACTCTGATTACTACATTTGTTTTATATTTTAAACACCTCGCAGGCTACAAACCAGAGCTCTGAATTGCGGCGCAAGTTAGACAGCCCAGAATTGTAGCACAAACTCAGGATCATAATGGCATAATCTCAACACGTTTTAACAACACAAAAACATTCGAACTGTTCTAGCTTGTTAGCTAAAAAAAACAACAGCAATTACAGTTTGTTGGTAATGAATGAGCTGACAGGAGCCAGGGACTCATAGCTGACTGCTTACATCAGTGAACCAAAGCTGACCAAGACCCTATTCTGCCTTCAAGTGACGGCCCTGAAAACAGTCTGTACTTGTGAAGTCTGGCTAAGAGAATAGGGATTGTAGAAGGAAGGCAAATAGTGATGTGCTGAAAAAAGATGTGTAGGGCCAAATGGTGCAGATATCGCAGCTTAGCTGTTAACCATGACTTGTCTTTTCCAGAACGAACGCCAGAAAGAAAGAGAAAAAAAACACATTATATGGTAATTTCTAACGTCTTTATATTGGTTTAGAAGACTCTGCAAAGTCTGTATACAACCAGTTTCTTTTACACTCACTTGATCTAAAAATAACTATCCATTCATTTGTAGGTTTCAGCACCAAGAGCCTTGCCAGGACAAGATTGCAACTTATTTCATTTCAATTCCAAGTAGCTATAAAACTACCAAAGGCAGAAGTAGTGCATAAAAACCTTATACATAAAATTAACCTTTTGGCAACAAGTGAAGCAAAGGCCAACCACTACAGATAGCCCCTATACAGGACGCTTGTATTAATGTATTTGCAGTTTTAAAAGTAATGGTTTTACATGATTAGGTAACTAGCCCCATTAACAATCCTCTTTAGTTACCTTTTGACATACTTGGAAGGTTACACTGGTCTTATTCTTGTCAACCCAACTATCACTGCCATTTTTTATCATTCTTCAACAACACTGTCCTCAGCAGCAATTCTCACAAGCTGTAATGCACTCCATTTTTTGGGTTTTTGTTTGTTCACCTCATTTCTCTATTCCCCAAGGCGGTGTGCGTTGCACTACGTTTTCATTTTGTGCCTGTCGGCCCAGTACATCCAACTTTGACATGCATTTTATGTAACGGTCTGCTTCCTCCAGCATTTTCTAAGGGTTCACTTCCTCGAGGTAATGGCTGGTGTTGTGATTGGGGAGCGACCCCAGTACCTTTGGTGCTTCACTTAACCACTAGCCCACGCCGTCCTCAAATGCACTTCAGTAAAAACATGGATAAACCATTACAGTTGGTCGTCTTGCAGGAAACTTGGGATTCCCACAGAGAACTTCCAATGGATCTGTAATTTGTAATCCTGATATTCGATCATGCAGAATAACGGAAAACTACCCAAGCATGGACTGGACCCATGCATACACCGACGGTTCCGTAACAAATACAACACAGTACGGAGGGGCAGGAGCATTCCTGAGCCTACCAAATGGCAGAAAAATAACACTTTCATTCGCTACTGGAAAATACACAAGCAATTTCAGAGCGGAGGCAGAGGCACTGAGGGCGGCAGTGGAAGAAATGGTAACAGGTAAAAGGAATGAAAGCCACATAGTCCTGCTTACAGATGCACTGGCCGTAGTCACAGCACTGAAAAGCCAGAAAAATACTGAACTTAATGATTTAAGAGCAGTACTCTGTCAACTATGCCAGCAGTCCGCATCAAAAAGGGTAGTGGTGCAGTGGGTTCCATCTCACTGCAACATCCAAGGCAGTGAGGAGGCAGACAGACTGGCAAAAGAAGGTGCAAAACTACCACAACCTGATACTAGTATGACATACGAAGAGTCAAAACGGCTCATTAGAGCTAGATACATGACCAAATGGGAAACCGAACATACTGGCTACACCAAAAACGATGCCTATTACCAGTTGAACAGAAGAGAGCAGGTCGTGGTCTTCAGACTTCGCACTGGCAACAATAGACTCAGGTACCACCTATTCAACAAATTGAAGATAGGTGGCACCGACGAATGCCCGTGTGGTACCGGCAAAATGACCGCTGAGCATTTGCTGCAAAACTGCCCGACATACGAGGATCAGAGAGAGCAGATGTGGCCATCACCAGTGGCAACACTAGACAAGCTCTATGGCAGTGTCGACAGCCTCAGGATGACGGCTGCTTTATTCGAAAAAATAATGGTTACTGTCTGACTGCGTACGAAGAAGAAGATCATGCAGATTTTCTGCCAAAAGCTGTTTAAATTTATTTTGGTATGTTGGACCAAGAACTTTAGTCAGTCCATCTCTCTGGTGTGTCTGTCTATTCTTCTGTTATTCTATCTATGTTATTTAATTTGAGCTTTTTTTAAATGATTAATCTTTGTATTCCATGTCTGGCAGTCAATGACAACTATTGGTTGGGTATATGAAATAAACCACACAGTTCTTCTTCTTCTGCGTTTGTTCTCAATGTCCCGCTACCAAGTCCTGAACAGGGCTTTGCAAGAAGGATGTAATCCGGAGAACGGAATGCGTTGTGTCGCTAGTTTACAGCTTGACTGCGATATTTGCACCTTACGGTCCGACGTATCCATCTTCGGCAGGAACCACATTGTGAAATGAAAAGCAACTAGCAACACAAATTAAAACTGCTATCATGATAAACTTGAATTCTATGAATAGGGTGGCTGAAGATGCAACCATGATTATGCTGACAGCAGCCAGTGACACATAGCTTGCGTCAGCGAACCTTAGCTGACTAAGACCATATTCTGCCTCCAAGTGGCGGACCTGGAAACAGACTACACGTATGTAATTTGATTAAGATAATAGGGATCACAGAGAGAAGGCAAATGAGATAACAACAATGTCTCTATTGGGCCGAAAGGTGCAGATATCGCAGCCTCGTTGTAATCTACAACACAACATCATATTAAAGACAAACACTGAGGATATGCGTAGGGCAAAATTTGCATTTATAATCAACTTTTATTCTACATTACTGAATACTCCTTCTTTCTGTGTGCACACTGCCAAGAAAGAAGAAGTTCACTATACCTCCATGTTCCTGGGGTCGACTGAGTCTAAAAAACTGGGTGCCAGAATAATCTGAGAAAGTTAACATGGGCGGTGTGATGTTGATTACATCCCATCTAGTGTGCAATTGGTCTCGATAATATGGACACAGCGGGGGATAGTGGTTAAGTGACATGGCTCACAATCCGAAGGTGCTAGGTTACCACTCATCACAGCACTGGCCGTTACCCCGAAGAAGCAAACCCTTAGAAAATGCAGGAAGGAGCAGCCCCTTACATAAAATGTATGCCAAAGACGTATGCACTGGGCTGACAGGCGCAAAATAAAAACATAGTGCAACGCACGCACACCACCTTGGGGATTAGATAAATAAGGTGAAATAAAAATAAAATTGTTCATGACCCTATTTTTCCAATATGCTACACTGGCATGTAAACAAGATCTTTCCTCTTTTTTTAATACATCCATGCATACCGTAAAAGGCGACTAGAGAGGGTTATTCATGGGGCTAGCAATCTTATCACGCAAAACTAATTACTACAAAACTCTCTACTAAGTGCTTTAGTGCTGGCTTCCTATAGTAGCTTCCAACAATGGTGACCCAAATCTCTGAAAAGTGCAAAATACTAAAAATTTGTTTGGCTTGGCTTTGTTCGTTCTCAATCTTCCGCTACCAAACCCTGACACGGGCCTAAGTAGCAGAATGTAGTCCAGAGAACGGAATGTAGTCCAGAGAACGGAATGCGTTGTGTCGTAGTTTACACCTTGACTGCAATATTTGCACCTTTCGGTCCAACACATCCAACTTCAGCAAGCATTTTTTTAGTACCGGGTTAGCATTCCTTCTTCGATTCCTTCTCCTTAGCCAGTCTGCTCTGTTGCAGCCTGTTATCAAGCATCACCGCGTGGAGGTGTAGAAGGGTCTTGGCAGCTCTGGTTCACTGGCCCTGGTGTTAGCAGTCAGCTATGGGTCACAGACCGCTGCAGCTCATATGCTCTAAAATTTGTTTGATCATTTTATTTGGTTATTCACCTGAGTGTTACCAGGGCCAAAACGGAGAGCAAAGAATGGTAATTCTGTAACCAATCAGGCATGCTATAAGGGTGAACTAAGGACAATTGGGCAAAGGGCTGGCTACACCATCCTGTAGATACTTTAAGCCACAATAGATACAGACAGGGCAATATTTGTTGATGTTTTATGACAAAACATTTTTGATTATTTGATGATCTGGTTATTGCTACAATTGTCAGTCACTTTAACACACGCACTTTCAAACTGTCATTCACATAACAATCTGATATATAAATAAATATGCATATTATATGTAACTGGTTAGTTCTTATATATGCCCTAGAACTCTTGATAATAGTGTAGCAAAACCAGCACATATATATACTCACACACAACAAAAAGTGAGAGCACTGATTATGCATAGAACACATCACCTTAAGCAACAGGATTAACAAATCTGAAAAATAGTATCTCTCTTCAAAAGCACACAATTCATATGTAAAAGACAAATATAATGGTTAAAATAGTTATCTAATCTGACATATCTTTTACAAATGTATTTACTTTCATTGAAGTATGAACAACAATGCACTCTAACAACCCTACAAGACAGTCAAAGAACTACTGAAGACTGAACACAGAGGTCTGGCTGAATAGATGAGCAATGGGAAATACTGGGAGAGAAATCTACAAACATATAGCTATCCCAAATCCCAACGATATTTTCCTGAAAAGGAGAGACCAAAGCACCATTTTCTGACTTCGCACTCAACACAAACAACTTAAGTCACTCGAACAGAATGCAACCAAAACATTCTCCAGAGTGCTAGGTGTGCACACATCCCTTTGAAACTATTGAACATTATCTTTTTGGATGTCAAGCTCTTGACAGTGTTAGGAAATAGCTTCTCCCTCCGAGGCCAGACAAATAAAAACTTTGTACAGAACTAAACAACAGCTTACAAACACTTGCAGATACCACTATATGGCATTGGGCCAAAGGGTAAGAGCCCATATGCCACTGAATCAATAACCAACCAACCATTGAAGTATGTTTGTTGATGCACTGTACAATACAACCTAATTGTCTAGGCTTGGCTAACCAAAGTGTAGATGGGTATTGATTCTAGAGTTAAGGATGTGGGTGGGTCGCTACAGCCGAGAAGTAAAGCGTTCGCCTCTCAAGACATGAACTGAATAAAAGCATGAAACAATGGGTGTTTGAATCCCCCAAGCGTCCCCTGGTGTAAAGGGAGGTGAGATCAGACGACATGTTCTATTAGAGGTGGACGATAAATGTGTGCTCATTAAAAAAACCTTCGGCAAGTTGAAAATAGAAAAGAGCCGGCTGCCAGTCTCTGCCCAGACAAGAATTTTAAAGGCAATCAAATTCCTACCAAATAGTAGCTAGCATAAAGACCAAAAGGAAGCAGTCCCTCCATAATGCAAGGTCACAACAGGCCAATCACCTGTTTGTCTGCACACTTATTTCTCTTCTTCTTCTGCATTCGTTCTCAATCTCCCGCTACCAAGCCCTGTACAGGTCTTTGCAAGTAGCAGGATGTAGACCGGAAAACGGATTGCGTTGTGTCGCTAGTTTACAACTTGGCTGCGATATTTGCACCTTTCAGTCCGACACATCCGTCTTCGGTGGCACCTTATTTCTCTATTCTCCAAGGTGGTGTGCGTTGCACTATGCTTTTATTTTGCGCCTGTCAGTCCAGTGCATCCGACTTCGGCATGCATTTTATGTAAAAGTCTGTTTCCTCTTGCATTTTCTAATGGTTTGCTTCCCTGGGGTAACGGCCGGTGCTGTGATGGGGAGCAAACCCAGCACTTTCAGATTGTGAGCTGTCTCACTTAACTACTATCCCACGCTGTCTCCGTCTGCACACTCAATTGGAAGTTTTTCAAAAGGACCTCTAGGTTCCAGGGGCAGACGAGAAGTGACTAAAAGAAGAGAGAATTAAAGAAGGTAAGACAGTTAAAGAAAATTGGTCACCCAACCTCACAATCTCGTACCTTATCCACAATGACAATATCTTCTACGGAACTATTTTTCGTCTTCACGTTCTTATTCATACCCACAACCAAGGAGCCGTTGGGGCATCACATATCACTGTATTTTGCCCTATTTGTTTCCACCTTCCAACATTTTATCAGTGTTTCTGTCTCCTTTTCTCACAGTGTAAATTAGGTATTCCTCTCTTTCTCATTCCTTGGACTGTGCTCTTGCATAATTGTACCCTGCTTATAAGAACAGCCAGGGACCAGAGCATGTTTGTAAAGCAGAATTCCCTTATTTTAGCTGCCAAAAAAAAAGTAAATAACGCACTAGACATCATTTGAAAATGTGTAAGAAAGCTACAAATAAATAAAGATAATCAAGTGAATGAAAATTGTTTTCTTTTATTGCGAACTTACAGGGGCTTACAGTGGAGCCGAGTAGCACAGTGGTTAGTGCGATGGCTTTGCATATGAGTGGTCCTGGGTTCATTCCCAGTTGAGGCAGAAATGTTTTTTCAGACCACAACAGCTCCCAGGTCGACCCAGCCTTAAATGGGTACCGGTTCAGTCCGGGAAGTAAAGGAGGCCGGCGTGATGCTGACCCCATCATCCACTAAGTGCCGTGGGTTACAAAATAATATGGGCCCAACACTATATGCACTGCATGGCATGATTGGTTCTTTACTTTTTATTTTACTCACAGCGATGACAACCCTGGATCTGAAAAGTTAGGAGTGATTGTCGAGTGAGATACCTTTAAAAAAAAAAAAAGACTGCAAGGTAATGTCTGTGGCTAGAGCAACATTGCAAATGATTTGGTCTTTAATCCACATATTTAAAGCTTTTCCCACATCAACAAGTAGGCTGGCCTGCTTTCTAATCACTTAAGTATTCATTTGTGTTGCGTTTTAAATTTTCTCTAACAATGTCTTTAACCTTAAGAATTGTAGCAACTGTTGATTTAGGTAGGCTTAGCTTGTGGGCTATTTCACTATCACCCATGTATGGGTACTAAGTTTGATTAATTCATGATTTCATTTCCTTTCAAACTAAGAGGATTACAGTATTTTTTAGATTTATCACCAAACTTAGGATCTATTAAAAATATTATAAATACAAATATAACAGAGGCACATGAGCAATTTCAAAGAGCTGTATTTTGCACAATTATAGAAATTAAACTAAAAGAAAACATGGTGTGCAGTCAATTTGGAAAGAACTGACTGGTTAGTTTATAACCATTCTTGGAATAAGCGTTCATATGAAAGGGTTCCGATTTATAATTGAAGATGTTCATATTAGAGGGCGAGGGGACGGCGTGGCCTAGTGGTTAAGTGGCACGGCTCACGACCCGAAGGTGCTGGGTTCGATCCCCATCACAGCACCGGCCGTTACCCCGGGGAAGCAAACCCTTAGAAAATGCAGGAGGAAGCAGACCCTTACATAAAATGCGTGCTGAAGTCGGATGCACTGGGCCAACAGGCGCAAAATAAAAACACAGTGCAACGCACACCGCCTTGGGGATTAAAGAAAAATAAGGCGAACGCAAAAACAAAAAAAAACCCCCAAAAAAAAAAATATTAGAGGGTGTTCGCACAACAGGACACTCTGTACATCGCTAACAACAGTTGGAAGTAATCTAGACAAATTTTCTTACAGCCAAAATAACCCCTACAGACTAATCCCAGAAAATGCAGCATTGAAAAATGGTTTGAACTGATGCAGGTCTTCTGGATCAAACTGCGGAAGGGACCTGCGCTTGGACACCACTTGCTGAATTGGATGTATCATGATTCAGGAAGAACTTAAGTAGATAGGAATACAGGAAAAGACAGGATGAAGAAATCATCCCAAAAAGATATGGAAGGACAACATAAAGGAATGTACCAATCTCCAACCATAGGTAGCGGCCGCAGGCAGAGAGAGGCGGTGTGAGGTTGTATTCACGTGTGCTCCAAACGACCTCACTGGTTACGAGATGGCCTGACCTGAGACTGTGGAGCAACACAATACCCAGACCACACAATGATCTGCCCAAACTTTCTAAAAACATGCAATATGGACGACATGTTAATGGAGAATGACAAGGCAATCCACGTGGCTGAACATTGGAAATGTGATGCCTAGGACACACACAAAAAAGTAAGTAAATTGGAAAGTACATCTACAGACATTTCAGTAAAAACAAATATGCAAGCTACCTGTCATGATCAACAATACAATATAACACAATGTATTTCTTGCACTGGTGTTAATGTGTTGTTTAGATGATAAGGTATTTTCAGGTCACATTTGGAGCCTACTGTCTGCTATTTAAGTGTGTTCATATGAGGTGACCATGGAGGGCTGAAGATATGCCAATAACTACGACTCATTAATATGAAAATTAGCAACAAGGTTACGGAAGCCGTGACAACATATCAATCTCATATCCAAGAAAATATATAGCCTGGTTGGACAAAATTATTTAAGTAACCAAAATAAGATCCTGCGGCTGAAAGATAAGTAGACCCTCAAAATACAAATAATGTCAGATATACTGTGAGCTGGTAGATCTTGACAGCCCAATGCCTCTTGGATGAAAGCACACGTCCTCTTAATTGTTGTAGTGATGTGTATAGTGTGGTTGTGTATGGTGGGGTGTGGTGGGAACAGCAGGTTCCGCAGACCAGTCCTGGGCACAAAGTCAGGAGGTGCTTGACTGACTTCTCATGGTCGTGACAGAATCTGCAGTTTGGTTCACGTAGTGGGTCTAATCTATTCAGAAGTTTGTTGACAGAGATACTATTATATAATTGAAATGCTGATGATAGGTATAAGAAAATAATGACAGACAGGTGGAATGAATTGATGCTGATGATTATGGACATGTGTCAGAGTCACTCAAACAACAAATAACTGTTACTATTAAAGCAGTTTCAAATGTGATGTGACATGAACTGTGACATGCACTACCCAGCTTGACACATATGTCCTTAATTTCTTTATCCTTTACCAAAATCTCAATTGATAAGACATAGCAACTGTGAACACCCTAATAAGACATGTCAAAGTACAGACTGAGTGTATCTTTATATATGATAACACATTAACATTCTGCAGGAGAAATGCCAAGAATAGCAATGTGACATGTACACAGCCTTTGTCGACCTAACGAAGGAGTTCGGCTTAGTCAATTAATAGAGTCTATAGAGGAACATTGAAAAATATGGCTGCCCAAAGAAATATATTTTCAATAGTGCGTCAACTGCATGATGGAATGTAGGCAAAGGTTCAGGAAAATGGTGCGCTATCAGAGTAATTTCCCATCACAAATGGAGATAAATAGGGATGTGTGCTTGCACAGAAGCTGTTCAATATCATGTTCTCTCCTATGCTGACTGATGCTTTCAGAGATGGGGACATAGAAATCGACATCAGATATTGTATTGATTAGAAATTAATTTACCTTAGGAGACATCAAGCAAAAAAGCCAAGGTCAAATCACACATCATCAGATATCTTTTGTTTGCAGAGGCTGATCTACAAAATAGCATGAATAGATTCTCTGAAGCCTGTTATAATTTTGGTCTTACAATAAACACAGAGAAAACAGAAATCATGTATTAATCAGCTCCTGGCAGCTGACAAGTCTGCTCCGGATATTTTGTGTTATTTCATTTTCTTCCAAAATTCGAGTGAATTCAAGAAGTGTTTTATCAACAGAACACCACAAGAGGACCGTGTTACAATTAGAATATGAGAAATAGGATACACCAAATTTGATTAATGTGCCGTGTTCTAGTTACATTCGAACTCTAATCCTATCGTCCCCTATTATCGACAATGCATGGGAGCATTAAAAGTTGATTCCAAAATTTATGGACCGTGTAGGTCAGCCTAACCAAGAGACAATGTGCACATACTCTCGAGGCACCTTGCTGACACTAGGTGGCAAGACATCTCACCTACCTCAGAGCCCTTGTCAATGAGAGACCCAAACAAACGCACAGAAACACTAGGGGTAGGAGAGTTGGTAAATGAAAAAGTAGGAAGCCAAGAACAGGAAAGCTTTTTTAGATTTGCTCTGCCCTGCTCAAGCCCACCCAGCTAAGCAGGAAAGTCGTCATCAAGCTACCACGACAGCAAATATGCTGAGCAGTGTGGACCACACAGAACACGGCGAGGCACTTGAGCAGCCATGGTCATCCACTGCACCCAAGTCCATATCCAGTTGTCCTGACTTGTCTTGTCACTGGTTTCAGTTGGATTCGGGCGAGAGAGTGAAGTTGACAAACTGCGCAACCCTTCCTCACTTAAATCAAATTCAGCTGCAAGTCAGTCTCTTTTCGTTCATCCAGTAATAACACAGTCAAGTCCTGTGATGATGGGCGAGCGGTGAAGCGGAAAGTGTAAGTCCACTGACAAGCTAAGCTGTAGTCAAATAAGGAAAAAAAAACAACAACACACTAAGCCACTTATCAAGATCAATGATGAGAAACAAAGTTGTGAACAGATTCATGTACCTTGGCAGCATATTATTCCTGAACATAGCCATTGATGATCATGTGAATGCTAGGATCTCCAAAGCCGGCATATCATTTGGCAGACTATGCACAAACATTTGGCAGACTATGCACAAACATTTGGCATCAAAGTGGACAGATGAACCCAAAGGTTTACAGAGCTGTGATACTTCCAGTTCTGCTGTATGCTTGTGAAACATGGACTGTATACAAGTGTCACGTTAAAAAGTTGAAACACTTCTAAACAGTCTGCATCAGAAAGGTACTAAAGATCAAATGGCAAGACAAGGTCCCAGATACTGCCATTCTTGGCAGAGCTGGCATCCCTAGCATTAATACTATTCTGATGCGGTCACAGACCCGGAGGATAGATGCTTGACCACTGGCTGAAAAAAAAAAGCTCTTTTATGGGGGAGGGTACACACTTCCTTGGTGGCCAAAAGAAGCCCTTAAGACACACTTAAGGCATCACTAAAAGCCTTTGGCAAGACTGAACAGCATGGTGCACATCTCTTCATAAAGGTGCAGCATCATGCAAGGCTTCCATAAAATAAGCAGCTCAAAAATCCAGTGAAATAAAACCTTTACAACAGGCGCACATTCCAGGCCAACACTGCCCGAGGTATTTCTAGACACACATCAGTTCACACACATCTGCCAGGTGGTCTTTTTTTTTGCAGCGCGGGCACCACAGAGTGGTTGCTGTGCTCCAGCGTTTTGTCTTTCCTTCTGACTACATGGCCAGCCCAGCAGTGCTTGGAGTTGATGGCATGATGTATGACATCCTTGACGTATGACAATGCCTGGATATCACTGTTGTGTAAGCCCATCTGATACTGTTGCCTAAGTGATAGGCCCACGAGACAACACTCAAGCGAGGCGTGTGTTGGATTTAGCTGGTTCTACTGTAATTGCAAATTTTAAATTCCACTACAAATTCACCTCAATATTAAAGATATATAGAACACGGACAAGCGCCCACTTGGTCGCCTCCAAAGAGATGGAAACAAGGTCTGAGTAAAGTACTTAGTCCAATAAGGTACTCCAAGGCAAAATACCAAAATCAATGTAAACAGCATCTGCCAAACAGACTATCAGGAATAAAGAGACAAGACAGCAAGCATACAATAGGCAAAAGCTTTCAATTTACATTCAAAATGTTCTTAATGTATGTGCACATACATAATTAAAAAAGAAATCCAGTTAATAAAATATGAAAGTTCATATTTTTCACATTATGCCACCATATCCGACCAAACCAAAATAATATAAAAAAAACAAGTTATTTGAGGCTTGGAATACAGTAAACACAAAAGAACTTGGCAACATGTATCCGATAAAATACATGAATTCATGAGTAACATATTTGTGGCTGTTAAACAAAAACAAAGAAATTCATAAATGGTATCAATCATTTGTAATATATGCATATTGAAACAGTCTGGCTCAGTATTTGAATATAATCAATAATAAGTGGCTAGTGCGCCGGCTTTGCAAATGAATGGTCCTGGGTTCATTCCCCAGTTGAGGCAGAAATGTTTTTTCAGACTGCAATGGCTCCTGGGTCGACCCAACCTTAAATGGGTACATCCAGTTCGGGAAAAAAAGGCAACTGCCGTGATTCTGACCACATCATTCACTAAGTGCCGTGGGTTACAAAATAATATGGGTCTAACACCATATTTCCTATGGGCCGCATGGCGTGATGGGATCTTTACTTTACTACTTACATTTTTATGACAATAAACAAACCAACAAATAGAGGATGCTTAGGTCAGCAACAAATAAAATATCATTAATTTTTCATTTGAAATCTGAAATAGAACAACAAAATCTTGGCTATTTTGTTTGCAGTTTACTCCCCAATTTGGGAAGGAAGACTAACGTCTGGCTGGTCAGTCACAACATACTGATCAGACATGTTAGTCAGGGTCAGGTAAAATATACTGGCCAAGACCCTGACCTCACAGCCCTCCTTGGAAATGGGCTGTTTTCATGGCAGCCTGGTTAACGAGGTGAAGTATCAACATGATCTCTGTAGCAGTAAGCGACATGCAGATGAAGTAAAGCATAGCACAATCCCTGTCTACCTTCAACAGCACGCTCGGGATGTGAGGAAAGCTACGACAACCCACCACTTAACGTCCTTTTCAGGGCGCACAAAAAGAGTAATCCTTCTCATTGTGGGCGGGCATCCAACATCTTCATCAACTTCACAATTCTCAGTATGACTTGCAATGATTAATTTATACAAAGGCAACAGTCTGTTAATACATGTCATCACAACAATGTATCTGGTGAGCTAAAACAGTTAAGCAAGTCTGTTTTTAATCTGTGCATGTCAAACATGACACATTACAATATCATTGCAAAATCTTTCATATCGAATGTATAGGCAGGGAACGGCGTGGGCTAGTGACACGGCCACAATCCAAAGGTGCTGGTTTCGCTCCCCAGCACAGCACCGGCCGTAAACCCATGAAAGCAAACCCTTAGAAAATGAAGGAGGAAGCAGACCCTTACATAAAATGCATGCAGAAGGATGCCCTTAGCCGACAGGCGCAAAATAAAAATATAGTGCAACGCACACTGGCTTGGGGGATTGAGAAACGAGGCGAGAGCAAAGAAAAATAAATGTACCGACGGGATTGGAAAGAGTAATTTTGAGAGAAAACAATCAACACCGACATGGCAAGAGGAAATGTATAAAGGGATATCTTCAGAGTGTCTAGAAACAATCTAGGATACTAGGAATCAGAATCTCAAAGGTGCAAGGGCTTTAAGTCAACCACAGCATGTATACAACAATGTGGACACATATTAGCACCAAGATGACACCTAACAGGTCGTGGTCTAGCCTTCTTCTAGTCTTTTAGTCCATTATGGATGTGGCCAGGTCACGGATTTGACTGGAATTCATACTAGTTGACAACTTACACTTGTGTCCACAGAAGTGGTGTTTTTTCCTTTGATTATCCTGGCATGGTCTTCGGTTACCCTATGATGTATTTCCATGCTCCAGTGCACATGACTGAACTTCATGAGATTGGCATCCATTGTCCTGTTTGCTGACAATGCTGGTTTTGATGTGGCTGGGAAATGTACACATGGGCCAATAATAAAGAACTAACACATCACCTTGGAGAGGTTGGGCTCTGCACAGTTAGCAACATGTCCATGGCGAATCATGTCGTTGAGAGGTAAGACACTCGCCTCTCAAAGGGATTAACAAAAATGGTGGGTGATCGAGTCCCACATGTTTAAAGCGACTCCTGGTCTTAAGGGAGGTGGAACCAGAGTGCCTGCATCCTGAGTTACCTCCAGTTATCTTAACTTATGTCTTTCCACTGGTCCAAGGTAGATTGGAACCAGAGAGTGAGGTTGATGACAAGCACAGTTTCTTCCTCACTATAATTCCAATACAGCATAAGTTACATCATCAAGATAAAACCATCCGATGATGTCGCCATCATCACTTGCGTGTATTGGGCAACAACTAACTAATTGGATAAGTGGCATTTTTAATTGGAACAACTCTCACACCATGTGTTTTTAGAAATGGAATACAAGAAAAAAAGAATATTAACACAAAACATTGGATTATTAGAAAAAATGATTATACTCTTAACTGATAATCAGTATCAGTGAAACAAATATGCCTAGGACATATTTGTTGAATGGATGCTAACAAAGGCACAAGACCAAGATAATTTCAAAGAAGTAAATGAATAGGTCATATAGAAATGAATCTTCAGCAATCAGAAATTGAGATGAACTGTGCTGGAATCCAAGAGCCTTGTAGGTAGCATAATAAGAAAGAAAAAGATTTTCCTTCTTTTTTCTTCTTCTGCGTTCGTTCTCAATCTCCCGCTACCGAACCGTGAACTTGCTTTGGCAGGATGTTGTCCAGAGAACAGAATGCCTTGTGTCACTAATTTACAGCTTGGCTGTGATATTTGCACATTTCGGTCCGACATATCCGTCTTCGGCAGAAAAGATTTTCAATTTCTTTCTGAGAGTGTGTGGTGCTGCCTCAAAGTACTGGTTACCTACATATCTTGGCATATGTATACCACTGTACATGTCCTCTTAAGTAAGGACACAATTCCTTACAGTCCAGTCCTCAGTCCCTTATAGAATAATATTGTTATCCCAGTGGCCTTTCTGTGGTGCTGGTGTGTTTGGAACATTGGCTCTTTGCTTCCCATTACTGCTGTAGTAGCCAATCCTCTTTTCTTCTGACCAAATTATAGAAGTTTGGATGGCTCCACTTGAGTCTGCAAGAACTAGGCTCAGAGATCTGGTAGTATTGTCTGATTGCAGCCATTTTCTCTTCTTGTTACTTTACACGTAATGTGGGTTTCGTTTGTGTTTTCGTCTCGGTGCGGTATCTGACCAAACCTATTTTTAATAATTTTCACTTCATTTTTTTTTTACTTGTTACTTTACAACCCCTTTCTTATTTTTATTCTGAAATTTCATTTCAGAGACCTGGTTCTGGCTTTTCTTGATTGTGGCCATTGCCTATAATTCATATCTATAAGCCAAGACAGGTCGATATGTTGAGCAGTATACAACCTTCTTTGTTTTTCTTACCTATTTCTCTTTAACTGAAGAATCTCTATTTACAGAATGGAAAAAGATTGTCAATTGAGCCCTTTGAATAGCCAACTCTTCTTTGATATCTCTCTTCTGATCTATTAAAGCTCTAAGGTATTTGAATTGCTTGACATGTTCCAGTGATTGTTCTTCCAGACACATTCAATTCTAGGCCTGCCATCTACATCAGAATGAACAGAATAGCCTTTCCATCTTAAACATCACTAGAAAGACTTTTTTACATTGCAGTTTTCTTCTTCTTGCTCACGCGCTTTTTAAAAAATTACTTCCAGTTCTGTTGATAAAGATTGCTGTAGTGGAGAGTTCCTCAAGCCTTTCAAACAGCTTTATGTGGAGGTTCATTTCCTTGGGCCAGTGTTGAGTATGCAATGGGCACAGTAGAGTATAAACACAAAGCAAAGAATATACAAGAGTTGTCTGTGCTTCTGTACAGTCCTCGGAGAGTTGGAGAGCAACAAAAAGAAACATTCAAACCGTCATTGTTCCACACAGCCAAGAGAATATGCACAATATACTTGAATTTTTTTTTGCGTTCGCCTTATTTCTCTAATCCCCACGGCAGTGTGCGTTACACTGTGGTTTTTATTTTGCGTCTGTCGGCCCAGTGCATCCGACTTCAGCATGCATTTTATGTAAGGGTCTGATTCCTCCTGCATTTTCTAAGGGTTTGCTTCCCCGGGGTAACGGCCGGTGCTGTGATGGGGATCGAATCCAGCACCTTCGGTTTGTGAGCCATGCCACTTAACCACTAGCCCACGCCGTCCCATATTCTGGAATTTGATTAGGCATGTCCTAAAAAACATGATATCACAAGAACAATAATGCTATGGACCTCATAGGGAAGGTGAAAGAGATGCTAACATAAGACAGTTTGACGGGGAACTGACATGCTAGTCAAGTCAGGCAAAACATACTGACCAGGAAATCCCACCAGGGTCAATACACTGACCAAGACACAATCTCTCTTCCATGTAGCGTTCCCTGGAAACAGGCTGTTTTCAAGGAAGCCTGGCTGATGAGATGTGGATCAATATGATTCCCGTAGTAGTGAGCAGATGAAGCCAAGCATAGCACAACCACCTGGAGGACTGCAGTCCACCTTCATCAGCATGCTCGGGATGTGAGGAAAGCTACTACAACCCGCCACTTAACATGCTTTTCAGGGCGCACAAAATAGTAAACTTACTCATTGTGGGCATTAAACAACAACAACAACAAATAAGACAGCTGGGCAAAGAACCATAGATGCTTCAATAAATCAGAGCTGGGGCACCCAACAAAAGATTGTTGCAGTGAAGTGGAGGGATTTGTTGCTGCCCTTAAATACACCACCAGACGTGATGGTCATGGAACACTTTATTGGTCATTGACCACAAAGATTTCAGAAGAAGACAGATGTTATGCATGGATGAAATGGATGCTTAAAATGTCAGATCTTACTGCCAATGCAAAATGAATGTGAAATGAATCTGTCAAATTTGACATTTTAAGACTATTGCCACACCATTTACAAATGTCAACATTAATAAACAAAAAATTTACTTTAAATGTTCACATCGCTTCAATACAGTGCCCGTAATACAGTAATTTCATCATTCGGTTGTGGCGAACAATAAAACTCACTTTTTAAAAGACTACAGCAATGTCAGTAAAGATAGCAATTATTGAATGAGCATGTAAGTAACACTGCACAAGCAAGTGGTTAATGAGCAACGGTCCAGCATTCAACAGAAAATTGGAGCAAAACAAATTAAGAATGCCTTACTTTTACTGCTCTAAACAACATGAAGCATATTCTACAAAATTACATACATTTAATTTAACCCTTTTCAGCTCGTAGGCGCCAAAATTGGTTGGAAAAAACCTAAAAATAGTCACAATTATTTTATCAGGCTAATCGTCACGCATCTGGATTACTTGTAGATATTCAACAGATACCCATTTCAGACTTTGACTAGGACAGAAAAATTTGTGTAAAGAGAATTAACGAATATATCAACGAAACACGACAAAGTAAGTTCCAAGAGATTTTTTTCCTCTCCAATTTCCATCTCCGCACCGTCAATCAATGATTCATGCTAATATATAATCTTTATTATGAATACTTCATGTCACAGACAGTTGTGTCTTATGATGTTTAGATCGTATTTTAGCTCAATTTGTTCAATATTAATTAATATTATTTTAAATAAAACTCTTGATGCACAGAACCCAGTAATTTGACCCAGACGGAAAAACTGAAATTAGCATGGACTGAAAAGGGTTAATGAAAAAGAAGGTACCAGGTTGTTATATTTTTTTCCATTCATTCATGTCTACTGAAGAAACAATAGGATACCCAAAACTAGTGAATTGTAAACAGTGCAGTAGCAGCACTAGCTTATTTTTCAAAGTGCTTAGGAAAATATTTATCTTTGCGGTTGTTCCACAAAATCAAGAAAGTATACTTGATGAGAGGCAACAGAAGTTTGGCTTGACAATATAATAGAGAAAAAAATCAAAGATTATCAAAATAAATGCAACTAACTACAATCAGATAGTGTTGGAAGACACACTCCTACAATATATTGAAGCATTCATAGATCTTGGTAGAAATATAGACATGGTAGGAGGTATGGACAGAGATTTTAAAATGAGAATTCAAAAATGGCGAGATAAGTTTTCACTGCATTAGGGACCTTTAAGAAATCAAAAGGAATTAAGTCCAAGATAAAATGTAATGTCTGTTCTATTGTATTGATCTGGAACAAAGAGAGAACAAAAACAGAACCTGAAAATAGACCTGAAAAAGATAGACTTTCATAGATGGGTGACTGCACAGAATTGAGAGATTGACATGGTGTGATAAGATCGGCAATGTGGAACTGTTGGAAAGAGCTAGACAGATATCAATGAAACATGGTGTGAGAAGATGCCGGCGTTGAATGTGAGACATATTAAAGAAACCAGCTGATAGCATTATAAGGCTGTTCTACAGTCCCCAGGGCAAGAGAAGTAAAGGCAGACCAAAACACACATGAAGAAGCAAGCTTGAGAAAAACAAAGGAAGTGGAAGATGTGGACAATACAGAAGCAATTGGCTCAGGACAAGAAGACTTGGCATGTACCTTATACTCAACATGGCGCTGAGAAGTTTTAATGATGAACCTGCCAGGCTTTAACTAAGAGGGGACTAAGGACTGTTAGGTATGAGATCTATTAACCTATTCTGTAAAAACTACGAGTATAAGAAAAATGTAGTCATCCACATGGGAAGATCCAATAAGGATTATAATTACATGATGGGAGAGAACAATATTAGGACAATGAAAAAGGAAAGGGACCTAGGTGTTTTAATAGATCATACAGGTAAGGTGTGGGAGCGAGTCCAGGTGGCAGTGAAATATGCTAATATAATGCTGGTTATGATTAAAAGAAACATTACATATAAGAGCAAGGAAGTGATAGTCAAACTACACAAATCATTGGAGAGACCTAAACTGGAGTACTGTGTTCAAGTGTGGAATCCTTATCGTAGAGTGGAGATAGACATAATATAAAGGATACAAAAAAGAGCTAAGATCTGTAGAGCCTTCTAAACAAGTATAATGAAGTTAAGTAGTTGAGTTAACCGTCAAGAAAAAGACAAGAAAACCTCAACTTTCCTGGTAGAAGAGAAATAATAAGTCAAGCCAAAAACTGTCATGGAACCAGATCCTACAATCTGGAGAAACTATAAGCCAGGTACACTATAGTATAAAAAATAACTCAGTCTTATCAGGGCTAGTCCTAGACCTTCTGCAACATCACCAATATGGTAAGCATGCCCCGATATAACCAACAAGATTCATGTTGAAATATAAGTCTCAAGAAAACGAAGAAAAGAAATCTACACCGTATGGTAGAGGAGGAACAACTAAGTTAAACTAAAGCAGTCATGATATCGACTACCCCATAATTTTGTTGATTAACTAGGTCTTTCTAGCTGTTTGCTCTTTCAGACCCAATGTCAAGTTGAAAAATGTACAGGTGTTTTGTAGCTGTATAACATAGTGATTGTTGTGGTACCTGGCAGTAACTTATACTTTGTTTGTGCTGAGTCCTGGGCAAGCAACGCATGTTGCACCGTTTCATATGAATAGGTGCAGTTATGACAGTTTCAATATTCTGAGTCTAACTTGTTTATTTGTTAAGTTTGATGTGTTTTGCCTTAAGTTGAAAGAATATGCACCATTCCCTGTGCTGCAGTTTGTTGATGATGTCATTTTTGTTTGGGTGTGTCATTTCTTTATAGGTGACATGCCTAGTATACCTTTCCATCCATCGGATCAGTCATTCCTCTTTTTAGTTATTTTGAAGTATTTGCTTTGCTTATTCATGTTTTGCTAGTCTGTCTGCTTTCTCATTGCATGATATATCCATATGTCCTGGAATCCACCGAAGGGTGACTTTGATGTTGTTTGTTGTTCAGCCAGCTTTGTAACTTCTTACCCTATCTTATGTAGAAACTATAAGCTACACACACACACACAAAAAGACGATGGTAGAAGAGGAATAACTTAAGTCAGAGTGATTGTTGCAGCTGTTATGTTTACGTGAGTTTTCTCACCAGACACCATAATATGGTTGCAACTACCTTTTCATTGCTTTAGGTGAACTTGGTGTACTGGACTTTCCATCCTTATCTTCTGACAGACATATGACCTTGGAACTAACTTTCACCGGTTTGATGCTGTCGTCACTGCTTGAGCTTGACAAGCGCCTTCTAGACTGATCAACATCCGAGTCACTGTCAGAGGAAAGCATTGTTCTTTTTCTGGAGGGAGATGGAGTTTCAAGCACAGGTTCTAGTCTTGGGGCATCATCCCTCACCCTGGAGAAACAATTTTAGAATATGTTAAAAAAAAGTATACACCATCTGACACCTTCGTCCTCTCTCTCACTCATTCCTGTGTCACTTCCAACTACGGGATGGTCACCTACGCAGTGAACAAGATGACAGCCAGTGACATAGCTGACTGCTTGCATCAGGATTTCTTCTTCCGTCTTCTGCGTTCGTTCTCAATCTCCCACTACAAAGTCCTAAACTGGGATTTACAAGTAGCAGGATGTAGCCCGGACAACAGAATGCAATGTGTCGCTAGTTTATAGCTTGACTGCAATATTTGCACCTTTCGGTCCGAAACATCTGTCTTCAGCAGGAGCATTTGGGTTTCTGAACCAGAACTGTTCATGACCATATTCAACCTTCAAGTGGCAAAATTGGAAAATGGCTGCTCGGATGCAGTTTGACTGAGAGAATAGGGATCAAAGAGGAAATCCAAACGCGGTAAAAAAAAATGTGTCGTGATGAAGTGGGATGTGTCAGGTAAAAAGAATCAGATATCGCAAGACAACATATGTTCTTTTAATGATGAAGAAAAAGAAGACTTCCGCCTACCACATTGATGATGGCTGAATGGTGATGTGATGCATGTATCTTAAGATAAGTATATCTCATATCAGTACTTAATGCTGCTGTTATGATTATTTAATTATATCCATTCATGATGTTCTGTTCTTTGTACCTATCAAAGGCCTTTTGGTTATAATTTGAGTCTTGTTATATTTCTATACTGAAGTGGTTACTAAGTCTACTTGTTTATGTGATTATCATCATCCAACACTTTTATGACAACAACAAATACAGCTGGAGATTATGGAGACTGCAGATTGGAGAGATTGAAGAATGAGTAGACTGGAGATTGAGGAGACTGGAGAGACTGCAGAATCAGTAGACTGGAGATTAGGGAGACTGGGGAATGGGAAAATGAGATTGGGGAGACTGCAAAATTAGTAGACCGGAAAGTGGGGAGACTGGAGAATGAGTAGATTGGAGAAACTGGAGAATAGGGAAACAGGAGATTAGGTAGAGAAGGTGGAGATGTATAGAACACACCCTCAGAAAGGAACCTAACAAAATAACCAGACATTCGCTGGATTGGAACACAACGCAGAACAAAAAATTAAGGAGGTAAACAACTCCTGGGAAAGAATGGAGGATGAGTAGACCAGAGTTGTTATTTATTAACTAGGTCTTCCAAATTGTTCGCTCTTTGTAGTCGATGCCAAGTTGAAAAATTTGCAGCTGTTAAGTGCAACTGTATAACAGAAAACCGAGGTAATTGGTGCCTAATAGGGGCAACTCAAGAAGATGTCTCCAAAATAGAATAAAGTGTAAAGTATCTGTTGCAGCCCTTTGTTTCAATGGCAACCAGATGGGCTGAGTCTAGTCATCTTAAGCTTTATGAACAATTATAAGCAAGCATCCATCTAAATCATGCATGATAAATAATAAAAGAAGTTACCTGGCGAAGACGGATGTGTGTGCCAGACCTAAAGGCGCAAATATTGCAGTCAAGCTGTAAACTAGCGACAATGCATTCCATTCTCCGAATTACATCCTGCTACTTGCAAAGCCCTGTTCAGGGCTTGGCAGCAGGAGATTGACAACGAATACTGTATCATTTTTCAATATAGTCTCAACTGTTTTCTACACGTCCCCCAGTGCCTACAAAGTGTATGGGTTCCATTGGAAGAAAAGTCGTGTGGTCGTGTGTGTAGTCACTCATGCCATACGTCGTTTCATTTCTGTAGTCAGGTGTTGTGGCACCCATCTTGCATATGCTGTGTGGAACTGGAGTACATCATGGATGATGTGGTGTACTTGAACCTTGATAGATGTCCAGACATGCAACTATTTCAGTCATATGTACTCTGCAATTTTTCATCACGCGCTCAACTGCTGTAATTGACTCTAGTGTCATTATTTTGTGCACCTGATCTTGTCACAAAACTCATGCCGATTTGATACTTCCTACTCCACTAATACACTTGCTGAGGAATATTTTGCTGTACCGAACCTTCATTTCAATATGTTTCACTGCTAAAAAGAAATGCATAACAGAATGCTGCTCCTATTTGATGCATGTTACAAGTGGGGTAGCTATCTTTATAACGGTTATTATAATGTCATTTGGCTCATTTGCACCGTGATGCTACACGCAGGACAGTCTAAAAATCCTTGGCATCGTTATTACAAAATTATATGACAATAGCACAGTGTTTCATATTTGTGAAGCAATTTTAAGATGTTCATTTTTTTTTTTTTTTTTTTTTTTTTGGCGTTCGCCTTATTTCTCCAATCCCCAAGACGGTTTGCGTTGCACTGCGTTTTTATTTTGCGCCTGTCGGCCCAGTGCATCCGACTTCAGCACGCATTTTATGTAAGGGTCTGCTTCCTCCTGCATTTTCTAAGGGTTTGCTTCCCCGGGGTAACGGCCGGTGCTGTGATGGGGATCGAACCCAGCACCTTCTGGTTGTGAGCCGTGTCACTTAACCACTAGGCCACGCCGTCCCCAGATGTTCATTTGAAGTCCGCTCATACAAACTTGTAGTTTGATCTGCATTTAATACCTTCAAAAAGTCACAATGAATAGTATCTATTTAAATTGAGGTTCCATATTTGTTTCTCTCTCTCTTTCTTTCATATATGAAGGGTGGTCACAATGTATATATCTAACCTCCTAAGGATTATCACAGCTCTGCGAGACACAACATCTTCTGGCCGTACACAGTGAGTGATGTGATCTGCAGCATAGCCACTGAAAATGCAATGTAAAACCATATCAGTCAAAGAGATAAAAATTAACTTTCATTTGACATTTCAAATTTAATTACCAGAGTTAGAACAAAATGTGACCTGTAACTGCATGAAACTTAATTATTTAATTATGCTGTTTCATTAAACCTATTTATTTAATTTTATCATTTTATCAAAATCCAAACGTACTCAGTTCGGATCATGCCCGTGTCCAGTTTGGCAGACGTGGTTTTTTTTCGCTTCACCAAGTACGGAAAGTAATGGCAACTTACTGTACTGCACACTTGTCAAGAAATTTATAATAGCCAAATAGGTTGGTAAGAACTGACGTTCAACAAAGGGCATGGTACTTACTTTTTTAATTATATCATTATGTTTCGGAAACCTATTTATTTTCTTATGCCATTATTATGTTACATCTAAGAATTATAAGAAAACAAATCACAAGATTACCTGAGAAGAGTGACACATCCCCGTGAAAGTGGTAGGGTCAGGACAGGCTTGGAAACACGTATTGGTTTAAATGTGAATTTACAGCCAAAACTGAGCACACTTTCACTGAAGAAAGACACTGACACTATGGGTCTTTCAAATATATGAGGAGGATCAATGTGTGACACGATGCAGCCGCCTGGTTTATAATCATTGATAACTGCACTGTTGACAAATCCTTCAGGGATGATACTTGCATCACAGAGAGGACCAATGACCAATTTCTGAATCCAGGTAGGGATTTCATCTACATCCCCTTTGCTGTAAAGACGCTCACTGCCTGGGCCCTTCTTTGCTATCTGAGATCCATATGTGTAGCCTTCACCAAAGAAATATTTATTTCTCAAGGGTGCTCTAAAAATTGAAGATACAAGACTTTTATGTTGCAAATATAATTACAAATGTAGTCAAATTGCTCTTTCTGGAAATTAAATGAATGAGAAAAACAGAAAAAAATATCTGAAAAAACGAATATCAATCATTTGCAGTGATTCTATTCAATGTAAGTATATGTTTAAAGACATTTAAAATTTAAAAAACAAAGCAACTTTTACTAAATATGGACTGTGATAAACACTGTATGTTATGTGTGGATAAATATTTTATAACCATGCAACCAAACCAGAAATGCATGTTATCATTTGTAATACAGCATTATATGACGGAAATTGTATTCTATCTATATAAAGTGTTACAAGAACTGTGTATGGCTCACCTGCAAAACATTTGATTAATATGGAAGTCTTACAAACTCTTATCTGGGATTTCATTTATGAACATGTCTCACTGCTTATTTATTCTGATTAACTTCTCTCCTAAGTTGGATATCCCAGATAATAGTTTTTACTATATCGATATCTGTATCCAGAGTGGTCCGCCAGGATCTTTGTGTATGAGAAGGACAAGAATAGTACCACTGCCCCAAACAAAGAGTATGTCGTAAGAGGTGACTATGTGACATGGCACTACACCTACCATGGTTGGATGGTTTGTTAAGAGCAGCATAGATGGCACCTAACAGGATGTGGGTTTACTTTGCTCTAGTGTTCTGAGTCAACTAAGATGGACTAACACATCGGTTAACCACCCTCCTCGGCACTTGTCCCAATGCAGCAAAGTAATAAGCTGTTCGAGCCTATTAAGCAGGAAATTATCCTCCAGGCTACATCCAGCTCACACAAGAGCTATGTGGCATCTACTCCCATAGAAGTACAGCTCGACTTAGACATCAATACTTCAATGATAAAACATAGTATTGTTCTTGACTAGACCAAGGAGTCTTGCTGCAACATAGTGACCTACACTATTCTTTAACTTTAACTAAGTATTAGTACCGATTGTATGGATGGGGAAAAGCTACAAATTATATGGAGAAAAAGTTTTGGTGATATTATTATTAGACTAATATCTTGGGCATCAGTTTTGTATTTTCTACTTGATGAAGCAAAATATTAACATAGCCGCTATATTAGTAAGTAAAGCCTGTAAAACAACGGGTGGTGATTTACAGGGGATGCAACCTTATTAGCCTTAATAATAATTCATCAACCCTAAAGATTATCCCGGTGGACCCCATGCTGGAGTCACCAACAATGAAAATAAACACCGTAGTGATAGTCTAGACTCGCCCAGCCACTCGCGTTGAGTGTGAGTAACTGAAACTCACTGTGACTTCTACTAGTACTACTAAGTAGGTAACTAAGTAGTAACTACTAGTACTTGAACTTGTAGTAGTAGTTAGTAGTAATGGTAGTATTACTATTAGTACTACACTACTAGTAAGTAGTAGTAGACAGTAGTAGAGTAACAGTAACATAATTCAACACTTTCCTCTGGGGTTGCCAATAGATGTAGTTTAGTGGATCTCTGTTCAACATAGTAAATATCAGTATTAATCTTACCTATCAACGGTGTGCTCTTTATACAATCCGATATCACTCAGTTTTACGACTCTGTCTATCTTTTTCTCAATATCTTTACACTGATCCTCTGTAAACATACGATCGTGTTGTTCGATTCCAGACATCACTTTTTGTAACTCTTCCTCTCGTTCTTCTGTGTTCAAATCATCATACTTTGACCTCGGAGTACTTTTTTTCTGAACACTTGCATATGATGACTTATGCTTGGTATTTGGCTTCTTGTCATACGCTTTGGTACGATGATGCGATGAATTGTGAAGCTTCTCTCGCAGGTCAGTAACAGAATCAGTGGCCATGATTGACTTTGAGTACTAAATCTATGTTTAATTCATGAAGAGTTCCTAGTCCGAAGAGCAAAGATAACTTCAAGTTGACAGAACAGACATAGTCCATCTCATTGAAACATTATACCAAGATCAACAAGCCGCTGTCCGAGTATCTGGGTAAACATCGGATTGGTTTGCAGTGCAAAAGGGAGTCCGACAGGGATGTATCCGACAGAGAAGTTGCCAAATGGATTGAAAATTGGTTAACGGGAAGAAGGCAGAGGGTGGGCATAAATAAGGAGTACTCTGAGTGGAGTGAAGTGAAAAGTGGTGTGCCACAGGGCTCGGTTTTGGGACCAATTTTGTTCTTGATATATATAAATGATTTGGACATTGATATGAGATCCAAAATTTGCTGATGACTCAAAACTATGCAGTAGTGTCTCATCTAAAGCGGAAGTGGATATATTGATGTCGGATTTAGATAAAATTCGAGAATGGTCTGTAAGCTGGCAAATGGAGTTTAATGTAGATAAATGTACAGTCATCCACATGGGTAGATACAATATGGAACATAATTACAGACTGGGAGAAAACAATATTAGAAAGATAGATAAGGAAAGGGACCTAGGGGTTATAATAGATCATACAGGAAAGGTGAGTGAGCAAGTTAAGGTAGCAGTGAAAAAGGCAAATGCAATGTTATGTATGATAAAAAGAAATATTAAACATAGGAGCAAGGAAGTGATCGTCAAACTGTATAAAGCTTTAGTTAGACCTAGATTGGAGTACTGTGTACAGGTGTGGAGTCCTTATCATAGAGGGGACATAAACATGCTAGAAAGAATACAAAAAAGAGCGACAAAGATGATAGTGGGATTCCAGAATTACAGTTATGAGGAACGACTCAGAAAAACCGGCCTACAGTGTCTCGAAGAGAGAAGAATTCGTGGTGACAATACAGGTTTATAAGATGATCACAGGAATCGATAAATTAGACTATAACAAGTTTTTTTAAAATACAGCCACCTACAATAACACGAGGGCATAGCTACAAGCTGATTAAAGAGAGGTCCAGGTTAGATATTAGGAAATATTTTTTTAGTCAGAGAGTGGTGTCTGCTTGGAATGCATTGCCAGGGGAGGTAGTGGAGGTAGGGACAGTTAATGCATTTAAGAATAAACTGGATGCGCATAGATTTTAGAGCAAGGTGATGTAAATGTAACTGGTTGTATACAGACTCTGCAGGGTCTTCTAAACCAGTATAAAGATGTTAAGTTAAGTTAAGTATCCTCTCATCCTATGTGTACAACATATATGCGGAATGTATAATGAGAAATGTTCGAGAAGATGGGAACATTGAAAGTTTCGACCCATTTACGATTGGGGGGTACGAAATTCCATAGTTACGATAGGCAGATGACACAGTGATACTATCAAGAAGTGCAGAAGGGCTAGAGCAGCTACTTTCAGCCGCTAATGGACATAGTAAAGATCAAAATCTGTTTATAAACATAAATAAAACAAAGATAATGACCACGGAGAAAACAGTGTCAGCATAAATCTACAGTGGGCCGTGAGGAAATAGATCAGGTCACACATTTTGAATATCTGGGCTCCAGAATTGACACAAATGGTGACTGCTCGAAAGAAATCAGAAGAAGACTAGCTATGGCAATGCAGAGACTGAACAGCCTGAAGAAATTATGGCAGGGAACCAACAAAATGATAAAAGTAAAAGTCTTGAGAGCCTGTGTTTTTCCTGTGGCAGCTTATTGCTGAGAATCATGGACGATTACCAAAACTTCTAGACAAAGAATCGAATCCTTCGAGTCAAAATGTTACAGAAAGTTCCTCAGAATCTTTGTAAAGATGACCATTTGGTCTATTATGCCCAGAACTCGGTGTGCAGATGACAAGGAAGCAGAGAAGAAAGATCCCTAGTGTTAACAACGGGAACATCTTAGTCTTAGTCGACCTGTACTTCTACATGGCAGATGTCCATGTGCAGGTCCCATCTCTGGAGTGAGCTGGGTGTAGCGAGGAAGAGGATTTCCTGCTTATCGGGATAGGCTCGAGCAGCTTATTACTCCGCTGCGTTGGGACAAGTGCCGATGAGGGTGGTTAACCGACGTCCGAGTCCATCTTAATAGATTCAAACACTAGAGCAAAGTAGTCCCTCAGTCTGTTAGGCGCATCTATGCTGCTCTTAACAGACCACTTAACCATGGCCGGTATTATGCCATGTCACACAGTTAGTCGCCTCTTACGACATGCACTCTGTGGGGCAATGGGGCTATTCCTGTCATACATAAAGACCCCGGCAGACCACTCGGGCTAACGACGGGGTGTAGACACCGCATGAGTAGACACCGAAGGCTTGTAGTCCAAGATGTCTCTCAGCATATGGCGACGAAAGGCTTGTAAAGTGTCAACTAGATGAGCGGTGACGCTTGGGACCCATTATGTGCATAGAGACCCACCGAACTGTTCTCTTTGCATATGTTTCAGACATTGGGGATTCCCATAAGACCAAAGTGACGTATTATGCTTGCCCTTTCTCTCTGGATAAACTGTGTGTACATGCCAGTGGGGATAAGGGAGTGGCTTATTAATCATTTCGCTCTTAGCGAAGCATAGGAGCTCCTACTACAGGTGGCCCCATTACAAGAAGCACGTATCATAGCATTTGCACTGACGGTTTATAGCAATGGTCGTACGAGATGCGATTGCTAACAACACTTGCACATTATCAACGATTCTCAAACCTTTTCACAAGCGACTCCTTTGGATCCGACACATTTGTTCACGACCCTTCACTCAATGTCATAAATGCAATTGGTACTAACATTATATATATATATATATATATATATATATATATATATATATATATATATATATCAACGACAATTTTACGGAAGGCTGAAAAAGGTCATAATAAGTTTGACTTGAATAGGACAGATTTGATTGCTTATTCTGACACAATAACTCGAATCGTGACTTAATATTCTTCCCTGCTGGTCAAACATCAATCTGGATGTTCTGAAGGCTTGAAAGGGGATTTTGTTTTAAGTGCCGTTAATGTTGAAAATCTTAATTCGCACAAATAGATGGTAACAAATGGCAGAAGAGCGGTCATAGTTAATCCCGATATTATTGGAAATTCTGCTATAACACCAAGACAAAATGTGTTTCAGTTTTTTTTCTTGAAAATTCAAGTTTGAGATTTGAATGACATAAAAGTTCTTCAAATTCCTCCGAGGTTTCAACGACTGGTGTTTCTTATTTTCAATTTCCACGATAAAATGGTTTTTCATCCAATCAAACTGATTTTTGTCTAATTCCGATAGAAAATATTTCTAAAAATTATTTTCCAAACTTCCCAAAAGATCCCTTATGAGCTGCAGTGGTCAGCGACCCATAGCTGACTGCTAGCGTCAGGGCCAGCGAACCAAAGCTGCCAAGACTCTTCTACACCTCCACACAGTGATCCTGGATAACAGGCTGCAGCAGGGCAGAATGGCTAAGGAGAAGGGATCGAAGAGGGAATGCTAACCCAGTACTAAAAAAATGTTTCCTGAAGTCGGATGTGTTGGACCGTAAGGTGCAAATATCGCAGTCAAGCTGCAAACTACGACACAACGCATTCCGTTCTCTGGACTACATTCTGCCACTTAAGCCCTTTCAGTGTTTGGTAGTGGGAGATTGTGAATGAACAAAGCCAAGCCAAGCCAAATAAAAATTGAACATATCAACAATAAAATCACCTGTAAACATTTTTAATGAGTCATTTTCCACTTTTATGCTTCTATATGTTTAATTTTTTCATGAAAGCTGGAATTTTATTTTTCAGTGTAAAAATATGAATGCTCCCCAAGGAGAGACATATTAACGAAGTTGAGGTTCTCAAATAGATCTGACATTTAGCATAATTTGTACAGCCAATTTATATTGTGAAAGAAACTGACATTTTCTGAATTATTTTCAGACATAAATAGTATGAGCTCTATTTCATTTGTGAACTCTATTATTTGCCTAAAAGCTCGCTCCTTAGACAGCCAGGTTAGTAACTAGTTGACATGGTGATCTGCACATAGAAAACTCAAGTTGGCCTCCGCCTGACGAAAATGACGTATCTATCACACTGAGTAGCTTCACCTGACATCTTCTTCTTCTTCTTCTTCTTATTATTATTATTATTATTATCCTTCTTCTTCTTCATCTTATTCTTTTTCTTCTTCGTACGTTGTCAAACGTCAGCTTGTAATTTTTCGAAAAAGCAGCGGTCATCTTGAGGCTGTTGACAATGCCATAGAGCTTGTCTAGTGTTGCCACTGGTGATGGCCACATGTGCTTTCTCTGGTCCTCGTATGTCGGGCAGTTTTGCAGCAGATGTTCAGCGGTCATTTCCCCGGTACCACAAGTGCATTCGTCAGTGCCACCTATCTTCAGTTTATTGAATAGGTGGTACCTCAGCCTGTTGTGGCTTGTGCGGAGTCTGAAGACCACGACCTGCTCTCTTCTGTTCAGCTGGTAATAAGCATCATTTTTTGTGTAGCCAGTATGTTCTGTTTCCCATTTGGCCATGTATCTGACTCTAATAAGCCTTTTTGACTCTTCGTAGGTCACACTAGAAGCTGGTTGTGGTGGTCTTGCACCTTCTTTTGCCAGTCTGTCTGCTCCTCGTTGCCTTGAATGTTACAGTGGGATGGAACCCACTGTACCACTACTCTTTTTGGTGCGGGCTGCTGGCAAAGTTGACAGAGTACTGCTCTTAAATCATTAAGTTCAGTATTTTAATGGCTTTTAAGTGATGTGACTACGGCCAGGGCATCTGTAAACAGGACTATATGGCTTTCATTTCTTTTGCCTGTCACCATTTCTTCTACTACAGCCCTCAGTGCCTCTGCCTTCGCTCTGAAATTGCTTGAGTATTTTCCAGTTGTCACTGACAGTGTTATTTTTCTACCATTTGGTAGGCTCAGGAATACCCCTGCCCCTCCGTTCTGTGTTGTGTTTGTTACAGAACCGTCGGTGTATGCATGGGTCCAGTCCATGCTTGGGTAGTTTTTCGTTATGTACCTCAGTGTTATGTCTCTTCTTTCTTTTTCAGTCTGACTGTTCTTGTTTCCAATACCTGGTATATTTTCTACCACCTCCGGAATGATATGCTGCTTCCAGGTAGGTTTGCGTACAGTAGGAATGGGCTTTTGTGTTGTTAATGTGTTCATAGGGTCTTCGCTCACGTTTGCTTTGGCTATTTCTGCAAAGTTTCTCCGCTTTAGTTTCCCATTTCCAAATCTATTTAGTCTCTGATGCATTGGATGGTCTGTCAGTCTTCTGAGTTTCTCTGCTTGCTGCTGGGCTCTGCAGTCTCGTCTGTCGGTCATGGATTGCAGATTTGTAATCTTTTCAAGTTCTACAATTGGCGTTGACTTCATGCCTCCTGTTATAACTCTCATGGCTTGGTTTTGAAGTTTGCTAATATTATCAAAGTTGGCCTTTGCTGCCGTTGTCCATGCCGCAATGCCATACTCGAGAACTGGTCTCACTCTTCCAGTGTACAGTTTCTTTAGTATACTTTCGTCTGCTCCCCAGCTTATGCCAGCAAGTTTCCTCATGATTGCCATTCTTTGTCTGGCTCTCATTCGGTTTCTCTCGATCTGACTTTTCCATGTCATCCGCCGCTCAAATGTGACTCCCAGGTAGTTTGGGTTGTCGTTTGGCCGCAGATATTTGCCGTTAATACTTATTTTGGTGTTCTTGAGTTTGTTTGAAAGCGAGAATATAGTACATGTTGTTTTTTCCTCATTTATTTTGACCAGCCATGAGTTCGCCCACTCCTCCAACGACGTTGGGGCCTGCTGCATCCGATTGCTTGCTATGGTGAGATTTTTTTCAGAGGTCCCCCTAGCCAGATCGTCTGCAAACATGGAGCTGTGGAGTCTTCTTTCTATATTCTCTGTGATGTTGTTTATATACACCAGGAAAAGTGTGGGTGACAGTACTCCCCCTTGGGGTACTCCCTGCTCAACTTAACTTAACTTAACGTCTTTATACTGGTTTAGAAGACTCTGCAGAGTCTGTATACAACCAGTTCCATTTACATCACCTTCCTCTAGAAGCTGTACGCATCCAATCTGTTCTTAAATGTATTGACCGTCCCAGCCTCCACCACCTCACTTGGCAATGCATTCCAAGCATTCACTACTCTCTGGCTAAAGAAATACTTCCTAATATCTAATCTGGACCTCTCCTTAGTCAACTTGTAGCTGTGCCCTCTTGTCCTTGTTGGTGGTTGTACTTTAAGAAAACTTGTTATAGTCTACTTTATCCATTCCTCTGATCATCTTATACACCTGTATTAAGTCACCACGAATTCTTCTCTCTTCTAGACACTGAAGGCCGTTCTTTTTAATCTTTCTTCATAACTGTAATTCTGGAATCCCACTATCAGCTTTGTCGCTCTTTTTTGAATTCTCTCCAGCATGTCTATATCCCCTCTCTGATAAGGACTCCACACCTGTACACAGTACTCCAATCTAGGTCTAACTAATGCTTTATACAGTTTGACTATCACTTCCTTGCTCCTATGTTTAATATTTCTTTTTATCATCCCTAACATTGCATTTGCCTTTTTTACTGCTACCTGAACTTGCTCCCTCACCTTACATGTATGATCTATTATAACCCCTAAGTCCCTTTCTTTATCTATCTTTCTAATATTGTTCTCTCCCATTCTGTAATTATGTTCCATATTGGATCTACCCATGTGGATGACTGTACATTTATCTACATTAAACTCCATTTGCCAGATTACAGACCATTCTCGAATTTTATCTAAATCCGACCTGAATATACCCACTTCTGCTTTAGATGAGACACTACTGCATAGTTTTGTGTCATCAGCAAATTTTGCAATAATGGATCCCATACCTATGTCCAAATCATTTATATATATCAAGAATAAAATTGGTCCCAAAACCGAGCCCTGTGGCACTCCACTTTTCACTTCACACCACTCAAAGTACTCCTTATTTATACCCACCCTTTGCCTTCTTCCCGTTAACCAATTTTCAATCCATTTGTCAACTTCCCCACCTATTCCATGTGATTTTAATTTTCGAAATAATCTTTGACGAGGTACTCTTTCAAAGGCCTTTGCAAAATCCAGATAAATAACATCCACTGGCTCCCCTTTATCTAACATTTTGTTAACCTCCTCCATGAATTCTAATAGATTTGTTAAGCATGATCTCCCTCTGGTAAACCCATGCTGACTATTTCTAATTAGATTAAATTTGTCTAAATGCATTACAATGTTTTCTTTGATTATTGACTCTAACAATTTACAGACTATGCTCGTTAAGCTCACAGGTCTATAGTTTGCTGGATCTGTCTTTTTACCCTTTTTGAATAAGGGGATCACTCCCGCATCTTTCCAATCCCGTGGAACAATCCCTTGAGCAAGTGATGGAGAACATAATATAGCCAATGGTTTTGCTAATTGGTCTCTAATTTCAAACAGCAATTTTGGATGAATACCATCTTGACCTGGACATTTATCCACTTTCAACCCCTCCAATTTTTAAAAAACCATTTCCTCTGTAATACAGATTGATCCTAATCCTGCTGTATCCATGTCTCCTTGAAAAATATCTACAGGCTCTGGGATCTTGGAGCAGTCAGTCCTCTTTTGTGTACACTGTGCCAAAGTAGTGATTGAGTAGATTTGCTGCCTCCCTATTTTCACTTATTTTTTTTCCTGTGCTGTCTATGAGAGGGCCTACTTTGTCCTTTGATCTTTGTTTATTTCTAACATAAGAGAAGAAGCTTTTACTATCAGTCTTGATCCTCTGAGCAAGTTTCTTTTCGAAGTCTATTTTTGCTGTTTTATTCGCTTTCTGAGATATGTTCTGCTTGTTCAAATATTTTAAATATGTTTCTTTTGATTTACCTGCCTCTATATATTTTTTCCATGCTTTATTTTTAGCTCTTCTACATTTAACTACAATTTTAGTGATCCACTTTTTACGCTTGGGGTTTACTTCCCTATATGGAACACATTCCTCTTTTAGCGTTTCGAGAACTGCTTTAAAACTCACCCACTCCTGTTCAACATCTGTTCCTCTGACAATATCTTCCCAGATTAAGTGGTTCGCTGCCTCTTTCATCCTCTTAACATCTGTCAGAGTAGTCATATGTTCGCGTGTTTATGTTCACTTCTTTCCCTGCAATAAGATCCCATCGGATGATTTGATGGTCACTTGAGCCAAACAGTTCCCATACGGTAACGTTTTCAATCATATTTTCCTCTGTAGTAAAAACTAGGTCGAGGATGTTTTTGCCTCTGGTGGTTGCTACTACATGCTGAATTTAAAAAAAATTCAGTTATGCACTTAACAAAAGGTTTTGACTCTACAAGTGCTTCTGCCTTTCAAGTGTCACCTTTTTTGCTCATCTGCTCTTGTACTTGAACTCTGGTTGTTCTGTTTTCGAGGTAGTGGCTGATCCATCTGTACATTTTCCCACAAACTTCACTTCTTCGTAGCTTGACTTTAAGTCCCTCTTTCCACACCTTGTCAAAGGCCTTCTCTAAATCCACTAAAACCGCTACTGTGTGTTTTTTCTCCTGGTAAGCATCCTATATTTCCTGGGTTATGAGAGTGATCTGGTCCTCAGTAGATCTGTGCTGTCTAAAGCATGCTTGCTGTGGAATGAGTATGTGTTTTTCTTCCAGATGCCACATCAGTCTGGTGTTTATCATACGCTCCATCAGTTTTCCTACACAGCTCAGTAGACTGATAGGCCTGTATCCATTTGGATCTGTTGATCTGTTCTATCTTTTTCTTTCTTTGCACCTGACATCTGACTCCTTAGCTCCGTTCCAACCTACACGCGGGCACTGCACGATAAGGCTCAATAGACGCTGGCGCTCATTAAAAATGGGGAAAAGACGAGATATTGCACAAGCGCGGTTAACTTGACGAGTGGCTCATATTCCATTAGTTCTAAAACGTTCGCGGAAGTGTTAAGGCTACATAGGAGCCAAAACTACCCCAAAAAAATGTTGCCGTCAGTGGCATGGTGTGACTTTTCTCAAAGGGGACTAGGTTCGTGGACAGCTTTCTTTATTGGGATAAAGAGGAATAATCTCCATATAATGTACAATATCTAGCTTACCAATGATATTATTACCGGTCACAGTTCACGCAGCCTAGCTCACTTCAGCCGATGTACAATATTTAGAAATGGAATAAACAAACAAATATATTCCATATACATTTTCAAAAATCTGTTCTGGATTTCCTGAAAGTTTTTAATTTAGTTATTGTGGATAGGTGTGAGTAAATCTTATTTTTCATTCCTGTTTTAAGAGAAATGTCTGGAGCTGGTCTACCTTTCTTTATTACTTGCTGTTATTCTTCAAAACTGAGAGTTACAAACGAAACTGCGAATCGAGAGCACAGCATTGCAACACGTGATAGTGTTACACCTCTTTGAAATACTAATACTAACTTGTCTTGGACAAGCTTTGTTGTGAGGGAAGAGTTTCCAAATCCGAGTCTCTTTCCATATTTCGCACTGTGAAACACTGCCAAACTATATTGACAATCGAACACCAACACTTCACAAGATATTCTTCATTAACGGGAACAGTTACAGAAGCTTAATAATGACAACACTACCACTCATAAGAAGCAAATGAAAATGATATTTACCTATGATAGAACGTCATGCGGCTAACAAATATCTTATTGTACAGAGCGACTAGTTTGGCTTCGGCTGGTCCACTACCTGGAGATAACCGATAAGACCCGAGCGCTTCCGATGCATGTCATTTGGGGGCGCAAATTGCGGGAATATCGTTGAGTATTGTGACGCAAATTGATACTCAGATAGTGAGGAGTACTAATACTGTTTATTCAATGTTTTTTTTTTTTTTTTTTTACGCCTAGTTGAAATTGAACTTAAAAAAAAGCTTTACTAAAATGTCTCACTGGTTGCCATTTTTTTCGAAAATGACTGATGATAATAGTTATCTAACTATTTATGACAACAATTTTTTTTCAAATGTTACCGCGACCCCAATAATATTTGTCGCGACCTCCTCCCCCTAGGGGTCGCGACCCATAGTTTGAGAAGCCCTGCATTATATCATGGCGGGCAGGCTATTTAAACTTATCGTCAGTCAGGGCTAATCGATTAAATCCAAGAAGTCTGGCCTATATTATGAATCAATATGACAAATGTTTATACAGTTCGTCTGTTATCTATACTTCTATTTCGTCCTCTCAGGCGCCTCTACGGAAGTTTTCTATGCTTGAGCTCAATTACGCCATTTTCGAGCGAATAACACTAATAACAGGCAATTGTTGAAGGACCAGCGTGTTCCCACAGCGTGTGCCTTTGATCAATACTAGCCTATGGTAATCCGCTCTAAAAGATGTATTCAAACAAAAGGAGGCACTTTATCGAATACACCCGTCTCCCCTTTTCTAAATATAGATTTGTTATTATTGATTTATGATAGCTACCTCTTTGAACAAATTAAATTTGGTTTCTTACACATTCAGAAAAAAAACTCGCTGATGACCTATATACCCTTGGTCACGTCCTGTGATTGATTCACCTTAGCGCTCCAAATGGAGCATATGGTCATGACTACAACAGGCCACATGACAGGAAATTTGAATCGGAGCATTTGTTGTGACGGTTTTCTTCTTCTTCTTCTTCTTCATTCGTTCTCAATCTCCCACTACCAAACCCTGAAAGGGCTTAAGTAGTAGAATGTAGTCCAGAGAACGGAATGCGTTGTGTTGTAGTTTACAGCTTGGCTGCGATATTTGCACCTTTCGGTCCAACACATCCGACTTCAGCAAGCATTTTTTGAGTACCGGGTTAGCATTCCCTCTTCGATCCCTTCTCCTTTGCCAGTCTGCCCTGCTGCAGCCTGTTATCCAGGATCACCGCGTGGAGGTGTAGAAGGGTCTTGGCAGCTATGGTTCGCTGGCCCTGACGCTAGCAGTCAGCTATGGGTTGCTGACCACTGCAGCTCATGTGCTGCTCAGCATCTTGATCCCGTGACGGTTTTAATATAAATGATTACACGATGAGGTTGCTAGTCTCATGCACAACCTTCTTTAGTCACCTTGCACCATTATTTCTTGGGTGATTACAGTGGTCCTATTCGTTTCAACCAAGGGACAGGTTAGATCTCATTGACTGATATTTATGCTTATTTCCCAGAAATTTTCTGTATGTTTCAAAATGGTGGATTCACCAATGTCATCAAATAGAAGGAGATTAACCTTTCAAGTTAAGTACTCCTGTGTCTGACCCTTATCCATATCAGACAAGTATTATTTATTTTAAAGATTTAGTTTTCTTTCGATGAAGCTTCTTTCTTTGTGTATGCAGCCTTAGTGTAAGATAATCTGAGGTAATAGAAAATAGAGATCTGTAGGAAAGAACACAGCAACAATACAGCAAGAGAAGTGGAGATGGATAGACGCACTCACAGAAAGAAGTAGGACAACATAACTAGACATGTGTTTGATTGGAACCAAAAGGGAGAGAGACGAGTGGGAAGGCTAAAAAACACATGGCTTCAAACGATCAATGACAAAATCAGTTAAATCAGTACCTCATGGGGTCTCGCTTGAGAAGACTGGGAACAGATGGATAGCGTTTGTTGCTATCCTATATTCCAAGGAGAACCAGGTGGATAGATGTCGCTGTCACCTCTATTGGACTTTCCAAACATAAACTGACAGGACCCCACAATAAATTGTCCTGAATAAAGGGCTCTAAGATGAACACCTCCAGGCTATGTGAAGGATAAAGTGTTAAAGAATCCAGTATACCAGAAATGATGTAATATGTAGATTCATTGATTTTTTTATGTTCCCCTTATTTCTCTCTTCCCAGAGGCAGTGTGCGTTGCACTATGTTTTTGTTGTGCGCTTGTCGGCCCAGTGCATCCAACTTCGGCATGCATTTTATGTAAGGGTCTGGTTTCTCCTGCATTTTCTAAGGGTTTGCTTCCCTGGGGTAATGGCCGGTACTGGGATAGGGAGCGAACCCAGCACCTATGGGTTGTGAACCATGTCACTTAACCACTAGCCTACGCCATCACTTTGAAAATTGATTATACTAGATCTAACCTTTTGCTGATATAAGGTGTTAAGTTTCTTTTCACCCCCAACAGAGAAACAACATATGTCATACCAGGGATTCGATCTGTTGTCCTTCTTGTCAGCAGGCAGACATCGAAACCATTCAGCCTCAAGACTGCATTAACTGCCACAAATCTTGATTCTGATACTGGAGACTGTTATCATGTAAACTCCTCTCTGCTCCTCCGAGGTAGTTTTTCAGGTTGAAAAGAATAGATTTACTGTAACTTTCCAAGCAAGTCGTGAACGTGGATAAAATAGGGTTGTGCATACAGCAAGCAACATCATCATGAATAAATCACTGCTATAAAACTGCTGAGGTAGCTCTCAGGATAATCCAAGCACAGAAACTGTCCCACCACATCTAGGCAGTGCACACAAAACAGAGCAGATAAAGAAAAATGGTACAGAACAGTTGAACAAATGATATGAAAGAGAGTCAACAACAGAATTGGTAAATAAAGTTAGGGATAAGAAGTTGCTGACAACCACAGTATTTTAAAGCAGCTGACATTTTACATGAAGAAGAGCTCAGAATAAGACTAAACAATAAAAAAAAATGAACTAATTAACAAGAAATACTGCAAATGATACATTATAAATGTCATGGACATGCTGAAGTCGGATGCACTGGGCTGACAGGCGCAAAATAAAAACCACCTTGGGGAATAGAGAAATAAGGTGAACGCAAAAAAAAAAAAATGTCATGGACATAAAGAATTTTAAAAAAAAAATATGTTGCCCATTGCAAGCGAAGATGGTGACAGTGTCAGGATTTTTAGATTCATTTATAGTCTGACACTGACTTGCGCTTTCATTAGATATAAATGAGAAATATATGCACCATCATCAATTGCACTCTCTGGTCATGAGCTCTTAGTCGACCTGTACAGAATTCTACAGGGGCAGATGCCCTTGTGCAGGTCCCAGCTCTGGTATGAGCTGGATGTAGCCGGGAGAAGGGTTTCCAGCTTAGCGGGCTAGGCTCGAGCAGCTTAATACTCTGCTGTGTTGGGACAAGCGCTTACAGAGGGTGGTTAACAGATGTGCGAGTCCATCTTAATAGACTCAAAAACTAGAGCAAAGTAGACCCGCAGCCTGTTTGGTGCCATCTATGTTGTTCTAAACAAACCACCTAACCATGGCCGGTGGTATGCCATGTTTCACAGTTAGTCTCCTCTTACGATATGTTCTCTGTGAGGCAGTGGTGCTATTCTTGTCCTTGTCACACACAAAGACCTCGGCAGACCACTCAGGCAAGTCATGAGCTCCTTTGGTTAAGTGGCAAAATGAGTAGTCAAGACAACTGGAGGTAGTACGGAATACAGAATTATTTTTCTTGGGTTTACTCTCGGACTTACTAGACCTTGAAAGTAATTTCATTATATTTTTCATTTTTTCCGAATAGAGGTTAACAGCCTGCTTGTTTTGATTTTCAACTGTCAAGGATTCTTTTACTGGCACAGCATGTATAAGTAACCCCAGAGTTTTATTGTCAATTTATGATAGAACTAGGCATTAGATTTCACCTACCACTGAGACCAGAGAATGCTTGAAACTTGTGAGATTTGAACATCCCACCATTTCAGCTTTTCTATGTTCGTTCCTGAAGAGGCCAACACCCTCACTCACAATTTTATTGATAAAGAATTAAACATGTGTAGACAGTGAAGATAACAAATGTAAGACAGGCGATGTACAGTAAACTTGCTAGTTGGAAAAACTGAGAGCAAAGAACAATGACAAAAGACACAATCACTTTATGAAATGTTCAAATGAAAAAAGAAATTGAGATCTTTGATAGTTAACCAACAAAACAAACTTGGTGATGGTGGTGACAAAATGTGGAGTAAAAACATTACATTTAAAATAAATAAAACAACCACCAGAAGCAACTTAGCAATGCTTTATTTCGCAACACAATTGCCATTTTTGTGTATAATCTACAAATTTTTTTTAATGCAAAAGAATGATAAATGTTGGTAAGTAGAAAAATTGTCTTCACAGCACAAAAAATAAAGATTATAAAAACAAGTCTACATTCATGTTCTCATATGTTTTACCTGAGTTAAAAAAAAAATTAATTGGTCATATTTGCATTCCCTCTAATTGAATGAGAGTTAACTGGAGATAATTGATCCACTATACCTAGTAACTTTAAATTAAGTGACATGGTTTACATGCTGCTTCAAGAATACTACAATTAAAAAAAATATTTTATTGGAACAATGTTCTCAAAACTCAGTTCAGTTCAGGTGCCATCTCCACATCGAAGGTTGGCTGCAATGAATCTGAAATGTCCTGTCTCTTACCTTGATGGTACAATCTGTAAGGCTTTTAACTGTCTATCTCCTGATGTTATCCTCTGGCATGTTGACCCTCCACCTTTCCTTCCAGTATTGTTTTCAGCAAGGTCTTATGTCTTTTTATGTGACTAAAATAATCTTAATGGTAGACTCTGTTATTGTTCATCAATTCTCTTTGCATTCCTGATTTCTCCCATACTTCATTGTTTTCTTTTCTTTCTGTCTAGATGTGTCCCATTCTTTTATATATCCACATGTCAAAGGCATCAATTTTGTTCTCCAATTGTTTGTTCATTTACCAAGTTTCTATGTCATACAGAAAAGATCCTGCTGAAGTCGGATGTTTCGGATCGAAAGGTGCAAATATCTCAGTCAAGCTGTAAACCACGATACAAATGCATTCCGTTCTCCGGACTACATCTTGCTATTCTAAAGCCCTTTCAGGACTTGGTAGCAGGAGATTGAGAACAAAGAAGAAGAAGAAGAAGATACAGAAAAGATGAGTGTACATAGTACCTGATTATTTTCATTTTGTGAGTGACGTGTTTGGATGTCAATATATGGCTTATGGTGAAAACAGATTTGGTCATCTCCCATATTCTATTTCCAAGATAGGAGAAGCTCTTGAGCTGTACCAGGATTTTATCCATACAGCAGATGTCAAGTCTACTTTGCTAATAATCATAGTTTTCAGTTTCTCTGTGTTAATGTCCAATTCATACACCTGACTTGTTCTTTACTTGAATCACCAATTCCTGTAGTACTTTTTTGCCTTCAGCCATCTGTATTTCTGAGATTATTTATTGATACTTCACTGATAATGAGTCCTCAAAACTAATAAATGCAATACGGGTTTAAGTACAAGTCACACATTTTCAATACTTGCCCACTCCCACTGGTTAGCTGATGCTATAATCAAAATTATTTTTTTTAAATACAGAAAAGAAAGCAACTACTTGAATCATAAATCCAAATGGTACAGTTACACAAAACAATTCATGTGACATATTAACAATACATGTGACATATTTTTCTGTAGCAATACCAAAAAAAATTATATGCCAGTTTTTATAAGTTTGCACACTTTTCTGCTGTCAGTTATTGGCACCGTTACCAGATTTGGTTATCTCAATTAACCACATTGGTCAACTTAAGCACCCAAGCCCACTGACAAGGCAAATTATCTGGGTTTATTTCAGGTATAATAACAGTTATTCCTCGAGTTGGATTTGCTGTCCATTGAAATGGTGGTCCCTTGTATCCAACAAGAGTTACTACTGTGCTCACTGATGCCAAGGGAGCACCCAAGACCAGACCGTTTGTACTTGGCCATGACAACAGGCTAGCATACACCACTGCAGGCTTCGTTTTGTTATATTGTGTGTACCTGTGGAAGAATGGAAATATGATTGTTTCAAAATAAATGTGTAATGTTATGAAAAGTGCAGTGCAAATATCTGAACTGTATGTTGTTGTTCAAAGTTACCCGTGCTGAGATAACTTATGATATTTATTTGCTATGGGTTAAATAGGCTCTTCCTACATTCTTAGGTATAGTTGAAAAGATGGACCATGGTGTGTAGTGCATTGAAAGACTTCTCAGTAAGCTCACCACTGTGGAGATTACAGTATTGATCCCCATCTCATTGGTCAGACTGCTGTGATGCAGTCAGTAGCGAAGTGTTAGAAAAGACAAGATAGGCTGTGCTATCCCAAAAGGTTTTAAGAATTAAAGAAAACATCCCTTTGCATAAAATTGATGTGAAATAAATTACAAATTCAAATTGTAATGGCCATTTTTGTTTTAAGTGTAGTGACATGTTAGCAAATGCACAAAGCGGCAAAGTGAATTTATCAGGTACTATTGGTAAGGTAAGCTGATTGCATCCAGCCTAACACAGCGTAGGAATCAGGTCAATTGGTAGCTAGGAAATGGCACTACTTTTTCCTCACAGCAAACTATTCACAAATTAGGCTGGCCTTCCCTGACTGAGAGTATTACATTCCAAGCTCTCAAAGTGTGTTTCAAATGTTATTTCCGTGCAGTTTTGTTTAGTTCTGTGATTGCGATTTCATCACTTGTTAAAGGAGAGGGTGATAGACATTTTTTTCACAAATGAAACAAAGACGCTGTGAACTGATTTACAAAAAAACATAATCAACTGTGTAGAAGTACATTCACAGCATGGATTTCAACTATCTCATTCAGCACAAACACAAAGTACTTTTCAACATTTTTTCGACATCGTTAATTAAGTGTGCCCCTTTATGTTCAAGACTCAGCTAACCCTAAAATTATAATCACTCTTCGTTGCTGTATACAGCCAATTTCTAGGTTTCTAGGAGCATAAACAAAGATGTGAGGTGGAGATCTTGATCAATATGTTACACCTGACCAACATTACTCTTTGTCCTTTGTTTGAATGAAGGAAAATCTCCTTCACGTGTGTTAAGACAATACAATTCATTAACTACTGCTTCAACCTCAGATCTAGGCTCAAGAAACTGAATCTTATACAGAAAAGATGAAGGTAGTCATTCGCATAACAGACAAACTTGAAGACAGTGCAGTGTTAGAGACTTCTTTATACTAGGTCTTAGCATAGTTTTAAATGTGGGGTGGGATGACCAATTATCTTCCTTGCCTTTTAAAACAGGAACTTGGGTTACCATTTAGAACTAGGTATACTGGAGTGTGTCACTACCAGGAAGAAAATCTGGTACTTTCACCATGTGATGCAAGTGCTCTAATCATTTAGACTTACTGAAGTAAATCTGTATTTGCAACAATGAGAACAATTCTTTTTCTTTTTTTGTCGTTTATTCTCAAACTCCTGCTCCTAAGCCCTAAAAAGGGCTTTGCAAGTAGCAGGCTGTAGTCCGAAGAACAGAATCCATTTTATCATACCTGTAGTTTACAGCTTGACTGTGATATTTGCAAATTTTGGTCCTACACATCCGACTTCAGCATGGTATTTTTTGGTACTGGATTAGCCTTCCTTCTTCGATCCCTTCTTCTTAGCCATTCTGACATGTTGCAGCCTGTTATTCAGGATCACCACATCGAGGTGGAGAAAAGTCTTGGCAGCTCTGCGTCACTGGCCTTGATGCTAGCAGTTAGCTTTGGGTAACATACTGCTACAGCTCATGCACTGCTCAGCATCTTAATCTAAAAAAAATGAGTGGGGGGGGGGGGGTTAAGCGAGGTCTGGGCTGGACATCCCGCTCGTTACAGGAAAGTGAAGCGTCCTGATATAGCCTCTCCTTTCCAGATGAAGAGATCGCCGCTAGATTCACTGTTCGGCTTGCCGTTCAGGAGTTTCCATGCCAATGGCCTGTCCTATGTTGTTGTGTCCTCAGCAGCACCTTCATGAGGGATCCCCTGTTTCTTACAGAGCCTGCTGTGGGGCGCAACTGAGTACCTGGCGGTATAACTGGGTGGACAGTTTGGGTTCATTAGCCTTGGTTGGCAGTCAATCTAAGAGAAGATAAACTCTGACTCTAAACACAGGTAGACGAAGCTCGTTAGCCTGTTCAGGCAATTTGCCTAGGAGAGAGAGGAGGAACTCTGATTTTAAACCCACAAGTTCCAGAGAGTGCTGGCTAGTCTTGGGACGATGAGTGTATCATCAGATGTCTCAAGTAACTTGAATCTGCAGGCAACGACTCCACAGCCTTGTGGAAACCTCAGGAGAGGGTAGGACTACGGGAGTAAACCCAGACAGAAAATCTGGAGTGGTAGCACTTAAGGCGGATAGTTTCAAAATTGTGAACTCATTCCGGCAGCTGAGCTGGTGCCAAATTGTCATGCTTTGCATTCCTTTGGATTTCACCAGTGAGGCCAAGAGGGGGATCCTGCAGTTTGGGCAGCCCAGGGTCTCCATATTCAGCGCCCAGGCGTGCGCCCTGAGAGGCTACTCACAGGGTGCCACTCGAATGGTCTGCAAAGACTGAGAGGCCTATGAATGGTTGATGACAATGAACAGGTGTAGATGAGGGATTCTTTACCTGTGAGGTGTGTCTGGCCAGGTTGGGTACAAAGAGGATTTTAGAGGGAGTATTGATGAGCACTCACATAACTAACAACAACAACAAAATAACTGCTGTGTTTATTCCAATTGCTGAGGTCCACAAGAATTTGTCAGTATGAGGAATAAAGGTTGCTTGCTCCTGCAGTACCCACACACTGTGCAGACTAGATTTTTGTTGTACCTCTAATAGAAAAAGAAAAAACCATATGCTGTACCGAAGACTCAAATAAATGTTCAACATTAAAACCGCTCCTAAATAAATAACAGCAAATGCTTTTACGCCAGCTCAATGATTGATTTGGGGAAGGATGAAAGTTGTGAACATTAAAATCACTTCCTGGGAAAGGTGTAATGGCAAAAAAGGTGAAGAATTCTAGTGAAGACACAATCTTGAGCAATGACCTACCAGATCCCACTAGTTACTGTGTCATTCTGGAACGTCCATGGCTTGCTCCCATATATGGCTTCCCCATTGACCTTTAGCCATGACCCCATCTGCAGGAGACGTTCTTGATAGATAGGGGGGATTATGCCATAATCAGTGGGACCCACGTTCAATAGCATGTTTCCATTGCAGCTGTAGAGACAGATTAGACAGGTAAATAAGCAATACTTTTGTGTTTTTAAATACCAGTTCTTCCCAAAACAAGTGCACTGCTCTTTGTAATATGTTTATCAGATCAGTTGCTGTCTTGATGTTAAAGGTTGGCTGTAATTGATCTACAACATCTTATAACTTATGCCTTGACAGTGCAATCAGTCAGTTATTTCTGTCCTTCTCTTGATGTTTTGCTGTCTTGATGTTAAAGGTTGGCTGTAATTGATCTACAACATCTTATAACTTATGCCTTGACAGTGCAATCAGTCAGTTATTTCTGTCCTTCTCTTGATGTTTTGCTGTCTTGATGTTAAAGGTTGGCTGTAATTGATCTACAACATCTTATAACTTATGCCTTGACAGTGCAATCAGTCAGTTATTTCTGTCCTTCTCTTGATGTTTTGCTGTCTTGATGTTAAAGGTTGGCTGTAATTGATCTACAACATCTTATAACTTATGCCTTGACAGTGCAATCAGTCAGTTATTTCTGTCCTTCTCTTGATGTTTTGCTGTCTTGATGTTAAAGGTTGGCTGTAATTGATCTACAACATCTTATAACTTATGCCTTGACAGTGCAATCAGTCAGTTATTTCTGTCCTTCTCTTGATGTTATTCTCCCATGTATAGTGCTGTCTTTGAACCCGTGACACCTATATATCGGGAGGTGTGTAAATACCCCATACCCCAAGCCACCCTTTTGTCGGTGTGATTGGTTGGCCATTATTTTAAGACATATTTTTGGCTGTGCCACTTGGATTTTGGCCATAATATAGTAATGTCCACACAGAACACACATTTCTGGAAATAACAAATATCGCAGCGTAAATATCAAAGCATATCTTCACGATGATTTTGATCATTTTCGTGATGAAGAGAGGTTTTTAAAATTCAGAAAGTGGCCATTCTAAAAGGCTAACAACAGAACAAGCCATTGAATGTAACTTCAAGCTTACAGAAGACAGATGTGTCCGACCAAAAGGTGCAAATATCGCAGTCAACCTGTAAACTAGCGACACAACATTTTCCGTTCTCCAGACTACATCCTGTTCAGGGCTTGGTACGGTAGCGGGAAATTGAGAACAAATGCAGAAGAAGAAGAACAAGTAATTTCAAGGATTTTGAGGCTAATAAATTGGATTTAGACAGTGATTATTCTGAAAAGGATCAGGTTATTTGAACGACAACATGTGTTTGTGTGTGATTCAGATTACCATTCATCCATTGATTAGGATCAAGCTAGGTCTGTTCCTCAGAGGGGATCAGACTATGGTCCAGCGAGGCATCCCACATAATGTATTAAGTAAATTTGATAAATATATTCCACACTCTACTGAAGTAGGAACATTGGAGGTTTAGCAGGTCAGTAAATTTTAGATATAATAACTAAATTAGAGAAAATAGTTTTGTTTTAGTAAATAGCTTTGTCAACATTGTGGGTATTTTTATCAGGAGCACAGGGGAATGGAATTTTACGGACAGGGTAGCCTGGGTTCAATGGGGTTAAATATTTACCCTCTAATTTTTCATATTTGTAGTTTAATCTAATGCAGATATTTCATATTTTGTGCACATGTTTGGTTAAAAGTACAAAAATATTTCAGTTCTTGTACTTCAAATTTAAAATAAACAATCAACTCTAGTTTCAATTTTGTGCATCTTCCAGTATATTTGTTAATTTGATCATAATGTATTCTATTCACTTAGGATCTATGCCAACTGCATCTAATGACAAAAATATGTTAAATAGTAGGTCTACAACCACGTTTCTTAAATCTTCACCATAGATTCCAGCATGAAAATAGGCAGTATTGGCAACTGAACTTGTTTTTAAATGAAGAAGTCACCACATATTTACTAATGATATACAGTCATGGTAATGATATACAGTAACAGTCATAGCAGTACTGGTCCTGGGCTGACTCTGCAGAGGCAAAATTATTTCATAATAGATTTGACTGTTTTCAGTTGAGTAAGGGAGAAAAGATTTGCAGTTTGTCTTGCTAAATATGAACATGTCTTTGCAAGTTCAGAGAGGCAGTTATTCTTCCATTTCATATCCTTGGGAGGGGGACGACGTGGGCGAGTGGTTAAGTGACATGGTTCACAACTAGAAGGTGCTGGGTTCGATCTCCATCACAGCACCGGCCGTTACCCCGGGGAAGCAAACCCTTACAAAATGCAGGAGGAAGCAGACCCTTACATAAAATGCATGCTGAAGTCGGATGCACTGGGCCGACAGGCGCAAAATAAAAACCACAGTGCAATGCATACCGCTTTGGGGAATAGATAATAAAGGCGAATGCAAAAAACACTAAAAAATCCTTGGGGAGCCATGGAAGCGCCATGGTTAGTGAATTAGCTGCCCAGCTAACTGAACTTGGTTCAATTCCCACAAATCTGATATTTTTTCGATTGCAAATGGCTCAGCCGTAACAATTTGGTACAAGAGCAAGTCTTGGATGTAAAGGTGGCTGATGTAATGCTCATCACGGCACCGCTAGAGTGCCATTAATCAAAAAAAATATGAGCCTTATACCATATTCCTAATTTGCAGCACTACGACTAAGAGAAATCTATACTTTATTTTACTTGAATAAATGGGATCTTTATTTTACTTTACTTGAGTAAATGGAAACCTTACTTTACATGAATAAATGGAATCTTTTCGTTACTTGAATAAATGGGATCTTTATTTTACTTGAATAAATGGGATTTTTACTTTACTTTACTTAATGGGATCCTTGCTTTACTTTACTTGAGTAAATGAGATCCTTACTTTACTTGAGTAAATGGGATCCTTACTTTACTTTACTTGAATAAATGGGATCCTTACTTTACTTGAGTATATGGGATCCTTACTTTACTTTACTTGAATAAATGGGATCCTTACTTTACTTGATTAAATGGGATTTTTACTTTACTTTACTAAATGGGATCCTTACTTTACTTTACTTGAATAAATGGGATCCTTACTTTACTTGAGTAAATGGGATCATTACTTTACTTTACTTTAATAAATGGGATCCTTACTTTACTTTACTTGAGTAAATGGGATCCTTACTTTACTTTACTTGAGTAAATGGGATCCTTACTTTACTTTACTTTATTTCATTGACCATTTGTGTTATTTTTCTAATTTTGTTCAGGTTCACACATTTCACAATGGTGTTTATTAAATGATCTTCTCATCAATGAAAGATATGTCCACATCCCAACTTAACTTGCTTATTTATATATATATATGATGCAGTGTGACTTAAGGATTAAATGTTCGATTCGATTCCAAAGCCCCGGGTTTGACTTCTACAATGCTGGTGCAATCGCTCCTCAACAAACGGAAAGAAATGGCAACTTACTGTGATGCACATCTGACAAGAAACATAACAGCAAAACGTTGACGGTTGTAAGAAGCGGCGTTCTGCAAAGGTCATGCTAATTTCATTTTTAAAATATACATTATATATTTATATATATATATATATAGAAGAGAGAGAGAAAAAGGGTTACACAAACACTGAGTATTTGCTAGGTAAAAATCAATTTCTAAAAAATATGAATACATTATAAAATTTATTCTGCTGTATTTATGTTTTAGCTCATTTACTACCAGACTAAAAATCGCTTTGTGGCAGAATTAATTTATGTTCAGATTTTTCAACTAGATGTGTGTCTATAATTTCAGCTGTAGTTTTCTAAATTTTCAACAGATTTTAAAACACAATATATTCTTGTTAAAGCTAAATGAATGTGCTGCTTAAATAACTAAATATATTGGTATATTTATATGATTTTGCAGATATTATAATTATCACAATGTGACTGCCAGGGGAAAAAAACTTTAAAAATACAACATAATACAAATTAACTTACAGTCAAATCCTGGTGTTCTAAAGCATTTGATAATTTCCATGTAGTGTATCCAATTATGAGTAGAAATCATTCAAGAACATGCACATATACTAATATTTATACTTGTTTTAATTTATCTAGCTACGTCCACTTCTCTGGAATAATAATTTAATTTCAAAGAAATACAGATATATTAAAACAACATCGATTTTTAAAAATGCAGACATTGTTAAGGCCTGGAAAGGCCTGTGGTATTAAAAAAATTTCTTTAGTATTTCAACACGATTAGTCTATTTTTAGATTCGTATCATAGCTATACCAAACTCGTCACTGGTACTCGCTTCTGACCATAAGTGACAAATCAATAGGCCGCTCCCAGCAGCATGTGATAACAAATGAGTTCAACATGATTTTTAAATATCCTAGTTAACTGATGGTTGCACTAGTTTAAGGAAAGAAACCTCATTTTGTTGAAGATGCATATAAAATATGAAGCATTTCAGTTATTTCAGAAATGTGTATGTGGCAGTCTGTGAATACAGTTTACCTGACAGTTGATATCAGTTGTTCAAGCAACTCCTCAATAGTTAAGTAGTCAGTTATCAAAGCATTTCTGCGGAACCCCCATGACTGGCTATCAACAGTCATGGCATTTTCCCATTTATGCTGAACAAGATGACCTGAGGAAGTACAGATATTTGTATAAATATAATCTATAGGTTATATTTTACAATTATTTTATGAAAACTGCAATAGTTTTTATACTGTATGTTTAGCCATGTATACACTATTTTAGAATTGTAATGCACGAATATAGCACAGCTTCCAAATTGTTCTCTATCTTAGTCATGTATTACTGTGCCTAATTGTAGAATATGAGCAAAACTACCAAAAAAGTGTTGATTTATGGAAATTAATTAGAACAACCATTGCAAGTTATATCCCTTCAAGTTCATTACCTTGAAGTGGTGAATGATTTTGCATGTCTCAAAGATCCCAGGTACTAAACCAGCGGAAGTGTCCAGAAGCAACTCATGCTGGAGAAGAGAATAGGCTAAAAACGGACAATGTCTGAAGTTTTAGAGGAAAATAGGGCAATCCCCTACGCCCTCTGCCATCTATAAAAGAAAGTTGGTTGCGGAAACAATAACAAGAAAACAAAAGGCAGATAGATTGCGAAAGGAAGGACCTCAGGAAAAGAGGAGTACAACGCAAGTAAGCTCTACAGCTGACAACACGAAGACGAAACCAAAATAATCTATACTCTAATCTAAGTATTAATGTTTATTAAATCTAATACACCTCTGTCAGAAAATAAAAAGTACTATGACGACTTCCAAAAAATATAATTACATCCGGAGGACCATAAATTTGTCAAAATTTCCCTCAAGACATAAAGAACAAACCTGGATTATATCTGTCTGTACATGTATAAAAGCCACCATGATTGCACATGACTCCATCACCCCATCTATCATTGGTTACAACAGTGTCCTTTACAGGGCTGAAATAAATTATCAGATTAAAAACATATTTATTAATGATATGTAACAAAACAAAAGACATTTGTGGGAAACTTGAACACACCAAAGAACTGCTGCAAAGTAGGGATTATAAAAAGTCAAGTGTAATAAACTTGACCTCAATCAGCTCAGATATACCGTCTTGCATTGTTAGATATTTCATAAAGGACAATGCAAAAAATTGAGTAAGAAATATATTCAATACCTTATTTTTCAATTCTAAAAGGTCAAGGGACTATCAACGTGCACATGTCGCCATGTCTATTTGTCTGTATTCTAAAAAAACAGACTGATATTTGTTGCCTGTTTTCTACACCATATACCTCTCATTGTACAGCCAAGCTATGAAATCCAGTGACTGCCAGTACTTGTCAGGAGCCTCCCAGTCTCCATCAGACCATATCACATCAGGCTTGTATGTGTTTACCAGTTCATACAGCTCTGGTAGAGTTTTACTCTGAGAATGACAATTATAAACCCACAATTTAATAAAGACTGTACTGCTTGGTATTCCTTGGACAAAGGCCCATTATTATCTATGAAATTAAACAGATAAAAAATACAAATAAATTACAGAATAAAAGCAACAATTGCGCAAATATTGACATACATTGATAATTTCAGAAAAAGAGGATAGAAAAATAAATCAGAATTCTAAAAAAGACACCTTCAATATGGCTCTGAAATTCTGTAGGAAAAAAAAAGACAGGGAAGAAGCACAGAGAACAAAGTCAAGAAGTTACCAGATGCTGGAAAGAATTGAATGAACTAGTGTAGTCTGGCTAAGAGAATATGGGTCGTTGCTGGAAGGCAAACCTTGACCCAAAAAAGCCAGGTGGAACTGGATATGTCAGGCTGACAAATGCAGATATTGCACCTTGCTGTAAACTACGACACATCACAATGTCATTTTCAGGATGAATGTCAAAGTAGAAGACGTCATACAAACTTTAGAAATATGTTAGGCTCCATTTTTAGAACTCTTCATTCTATTACATTTGTAACATTAAATGACAAACTTACATTCACAAAATCATCTGTGTTAAAATGATTTCCTTTGTCTGCCAAGTATAGTGGATGAAACCATTCAAACAGTGAATGATAAAGACCAAAATGAAGACTGGTTGTATTCTTAATTGCATTAGCCAGTTCACCTGTTGTATACAAATCCAAAAGTTAAGCATGTCTATAGATAAATTTACATGATTCATTTTTGATTTCCTTTACCAAAGACATAGGTTCAGTTTCAAACTATTGTATATGGTATTGACAATTTAAAAAAAATTATTTAGGGAAACATGAAGACAGATGCTAAAATAACACATTTCTTTCATATTACTACAAAATTTGTAAACTTCTTCTTCTTCTTCTGCGTACACAGTCAGACAGTAACCATTATTTTCTCGAAAAAAGCGGCGGTCATCCTGAGACTCTCGCCACTACCATAGAGCTTGTCTTGCAGTTCCACTGGCAATCGCCACATCTGCTCTCTCTGATCCTCGTATGTCGGGCAGTTCTGCAGCAGATGTTCAGTGGTCATTTTACCAGTACCGCACGGGCATTCGTCGGTACACCCTATCTTCAATTTGTTGAATAGGTGGTACCTCAGTCTGTTGTGGCCAGTGCGAAGTCTGAAGACAACGACCTGCTCTCTTCGGTTCAACTGGTAATAGGCATCGTTTTTGGTGTAACCAGTATGTTCGGTTTCCTATTTGGTCATGTATCTGGCTTTGATAAGCCGTTTTGACTCTTCGTACGTCATACTGGTATCTGTTTGTGGTAGCCTTGCACCTTCTTTTGCCAGTCTGTCTGCCTCCTCGTTGCCTTGGATGTTGCAGTGTGACGGAACCCACTGTACCACTACCCTTTTTGGTGCGGACTGCTGGCACAGTTTGCAGAGTGCTGCTCTTAAGTCATTGAGCTCAGTGTTTTTCTGGCTTTTTAGCGCTGTGACTACTTCGAGAGCATCTGTCAGCAGGACTATATGGCTCTCATTTTCACTGTGTGTTACCATTTCTTCCACTGCTGCCCTCAGTGCCTCTGCCTCTGCTCTGAAAAATTTGTAAACAAAAATACTAAATTTAAAATAACATATTCAAAAGTGCAGATTTTTTGATGAAAATTAAACTATTTATTAAAATATTAATCTGCTGATTGCACTGTGATTAATATGGATAAAATGAAACAATGACCAGATGAAACTTTGTGTATGTATGGCGCTGAAATTGTAGCAGTGAATGAGCTGACAGCAGTCATCTGCTTACACATCAGGGACACCAAATCAGAGCTGACCAAAACCCTATACTGCATCCAGGGGTAGCCCTGGAAACAAACTGCACCCATGCAGTCTGGATCAGAGAATAAGAACTAAAGAAGGAAGGCAACCTAGTCCAAAAAACATTATGTGTCAGGCCGAAAGGTGCGGATATTGCAAGCTCACTGTAAACTCTGACACAATGTAACAAAAAGTCCTTTTCCTATGGTTTAATATTTAACATATATATCTCACCAACAATATCTCTCTTTGGTCCAACATCCTGTGAGTTCCAGTTCCAAGAATACTTAGATGGCCAGTTGGTAAAGCCCTCGTGATGTTTGCTGACAAACACTATGTATCTATTGAGATATTTCCAGACATTTAAATGTTTATCTTACTGAAATAATCATGATTGCATAAATATATTCTGTTTAACAGTATGCATCAATAATATTTGAAAAAATAACATTATCCTTGCTCTACTCACTATTCTCTTACAAGTTTGCTATTACTTCTGACTATTTGAAACTAAAGTAGCTAATGAGAGACACATGTTAGTCAAGGTATAAAGCTTGAATGTAATTTGTTGTTGTTAAATGCCTACAATGAAGAAGTTTACTCTTTTATGCACCCTGAAAAGGGCATTACGTGACAGTAGCTTGCCTCACATTCCAAGCATGATGATGAAGGTCGACCTGAACTCTTCAGGCTGTTGTGTCGCTTACTACTACAGGAATCACATTGATCTAATCTCATTAGTCAGACTATCATGACACAGCCTGTTTCCAGGGAGAATGATATGGAAGTGAGGTGGGGTATTGTTCAGTATATTCACCTGACCCTGTCTAACATAGTCTGATCAGTATGTTTTGTCTGACCAGATGTTTGTTTCCTCAACCCTTTGAATGTAATGATTTAGGTAATTTTTGTTGTTGTTGATATTTCCTACCCACACAATAACACCTTTACAAAAAATTGTTTATACAGACTGTGAAAAAAAATGTGTTAGTTTCTTCAGAGAAAACTTAAACCAGATCTGACCTTATTAAACTTCTCCCATTTCAATAAATTTACTGGGGGCCTAAGATACAGCACTGAATGAGTTGATAGAAGTCAGCAACTCAAGCTGACTGCTTGCACCTCCAAGTTGTGGTCCTGGAAACAGACTGCAACCATGCAGCCTGGCTAAGAGATCAGGGACTAAAGATGTACGACATACCTGGTCCCAAAAATGCCATGCTAAATTTGGATGCGCTAGGGTGAAAGTTGCAGATATTGCAGTATCGCAGTAAAGAACAACACAATTTTCCAGTTGTCCTTTTCAGGACTAACGCCAGAGAAGAAGAAGAAAAAAATGTACTTCATTTTGGTCATATGATATTAAAATAAACACGATCTGCAGTTACTCCCAAATTTTAAATATTACATTTTAAAATGCTATTTTAGAATTAAAACATCTCAATTCTGTTCTGTTCTATTACTAAGAATCGACGTCACTGCACTCTGGGCATACCCATAGGTGATTAGTCTCTCTTAGTAAATGGTGAAGGGTATTGATACTGATGGTTCCTGCAGTTCATTGGTTGTACACACTTCTGCTCCATCCTCTCTTGCGCCTCTGCTTGAACATTGTTCGATATCAAAGATCTGCAGTCTGTGAATTGCTAAACATCTCAATAAAGAAACCTCATAGGCGCTGACAGGTCACAAGATACTCAGTGGTCTTGAGGTAAGGTGTCCGCCTCGGGTGCAGAGGGCGCGTGTTGAAATCACAGTGGAGGCTGAGATTTTTTTTCACGTGAATCTTCTGGTAAAAATTCTCTTGATCTCTGGGTAGTGAGATCGGACTCCAGTGTTCAGTGTCGAGCACGTTAAAAATTCCTTGGCAGTTAGAAGTAGAAAAGAGTAGGCTTAACGGCAGCTGTCCGGACAAAATTCAAATAAAAAATCTACCCAAGTTATTTGTACCTTTCCCCAGGTGGTTTGTTAAGAGCAGCTATAGATGGCACCTGACTCTAGTGTTTGAGTTTATTAAGATGGACTCGCACATCGGTAAAAATCCACTCTCCAAGAAACTAGCTGCATACAGACTCTGTAGAGTCATCTAAACCAGTATAAAGATGTTAAGTTAAGTTAAGTTAAATCATGTTTAAAAATACGCCACATAACCACATGTGGATTTTTCATCTAAATACAAGGTATAGATAATACAAACAGTTCCCTAACAAGCACATCATAAAAAGCAAATTATGAGATCTTTGCATGAAGCAATCTCATCATGGAAAACACTTTACTATATGAGCTACTGCAAGAGATCATCATATGCTATGGCAAAGGATATCTGTAACAAGTACATGCAATAGATTTCATTGCAGGAAGTCTGTGAAAAACATCCATATGCTATTCCAGTGATAATTTATGAAATGGTTTGTTTGTTGTGAACCCCATACACAATTCTTCTTAGTCACTATTTACAAGTTTTATAATAGAAGAGCAATTGGCCAGTTTTTTTAACCCTCTCCAGTCCAGCCAACAGTTTAACCCTTTCAAGTTCAGCTAGCAGTAAATCCTTTCCAGTTCAGTCAAAATTTTAACCTTTTCCAGTCCAGCTAGTAGTTTAACCCTTTTCCAGTCCAGCCAGCAGTTAAAACCCTTTCTAGCCCATCCAACAGTTTAACCATGAGAACATGCATTGTTTAAAACCTTGATAATGCATAAGTTTCTTTGTATTGGAGGTAAAATACATTTCCTATCTAGTGTGTGGTGACTGCAGAGACAAGCAGCCACTATTTCTCAGTCATATAAACCCTTCAAGTTGACTTCAGCAATCAGAATAAACACTGCATCGATATTTGTTAACAATAGTTATAAAAGGGTTCAGTAGTTCTATCACTTCCTTCCCAATAAGGAGTCTCAGGCTTCACATGATAGTGGATTGCCTCAATTTCTGGGGAGGAAGACTAACATCTGGTCAGGCAAAATATACTCATCAGACATGTTAGTCAGGGTCAAGCAAAACATACTGGCCAAGACACTCACCTCGGCTTTCTAGTAGCCCTCCCTGGAAACGGACTGTTTTCATGGTCACCTGGCTAACAAGGTGAGGGATCAATGTGATCCCAGTAGTAGTGAGCAGCACGCAGATGAAGCCAAGCATAGCACAAACACCTGGATGACCCATGTCCTCAGGATGTGAAAAATGCTACTGCAAACCGCCACTTAATGTCCTTTTCAAGACTCACAAAAGAGTAAGCTACTCATTGTGGGCATTTGCAAATAACAACCTCAATGCCCTGTTAACATTCTTCTTCTTCGTTCGTTCTCAATCTCCCGCTACCAAACCCTGAAAGGGCTTAAGTAGCAGAATGAAGTACAGAGAACGGAATGCGTTGTGTCGTAGTTTACAGCTTGACTATGATATTTGCACCTTTCGGTCCAACACATCCGACTTCAGTAAGCATTTTTTGAGTACCGGGTTAGCATTCCCTCTTCGATCCCTTCTCCTTAGCTAGTCTACCCTACTGCAGCCTGTTATCCAGGATCACCACATGGAGGTGTAGAAGGGTCTTGGCAGCTATGGTTCGCTGGCCCTGATACTAGCAGTCAGCTATGGGTCGCTGACCACTGCAGCTCATGCGTTGCTCAGCATCTTGATCCTTGTTAACATTCAATACTGTTACATTCTACAAGAATTACTCAAAGCCAATAAATGCTTACTTTGCTCCAGCATCTTCAAAAAGCTGCGCCCACTGTTTTGCATCAAAAAATTCAGCCTTGAATTGGTTTCCAAAATCTGGATAGGTAAATTCTGGAGGATAGTTGTCCTGCATAAACTGTACAGTGGCATTGTCCTTGGCTCCTTGCCAGTTCCACCAGAACCATTCAGAGCCAAAGCTGGGCACTGTCAAGTATACAATGCAGTTCAAATTCTATATATTCAATTGGGAATTAAAAGGATGGATGGTGATGATGTCAAATAAGGCATTCTCAATTACAAATACATATAGATAACAAGATCCCCCTTCTTTATGGAAGACAACATGCCGCAATCTTTAACACGCAGGCCCCAGCTATGTTAATCAGGATGATGCAAAGACTAAATTCTATGAACTCAGGCAGTAATAGCAGATAAGATCGTTATTCATGGCAACTTCAATATAAGAGTAGACTTACATAACCTGGAATGTCATTATCAGAAATACGACTTAGGTCGCTGCAACAACAATGGACTTCTTCTCCTCCAGACTTTTACAGAGCATGACCTTTTTTGTCAGAAACTTCATTTTTTTTTTACTTCCTATCCGCAACACAACCTCATGGAAGCACTCTCACGAGAGTAAGTACTATTACTAAGTATGACTATGAGCACGTAAGGGTACTTAGCTTGTTTTCAGTGTCGCCTTGGTAGTAGCAGTTCTGAATTTAAAAAAATTAAAAGTACCCTTGTGAACTTCTCTTAATTATGTGTCTATCGATAGCTACTCTTATGATTTGTAATTTTGTTCGCGATTTTCATTTGTATCGTTCTTAGTCCCTGATGAAAACCTTTTGGTCGTAACGTAAGTACCACCGCAGACTCGCCATTAGAATACACCCATTACCTGAGAAAACTCCCCAGTGAATAAATATTCCGAACTTGACATCGTCATACCAATCAGGTAATGGTCGTGTGTCCAGCGAGTCCCATGTTGGCTGATATTTATCTGACAAACTTGGTATGAAGAAAGTTGACAATACAAAAAGAAACGCTCCAAGTTTTAAACACAGTGTACGGTCGCCCATTTTGTAAATCATGTGATTTGTTCACATGACTACCGCCCTAGTTTTATGCCGGTTATCTAAGGTCAGAAGTCCAGGTTATTGTTTCAATAAAAATGTCTTCACTTGACCGTGTTGCTATACTGTAGCTTCTTGTGAAGATACTTTATCGAGTTCTTCTTCGTCTTTCACTCTCAAATAATGACAGTCATATCTTTATAAATGTGTAAGGTTTATCTCGTTAGCTTATTCCTTAGCAGGGTTGAAAACAGCAGAATTTGATAATAATAATAATACTTTAATAGCCGTCCATCGCAAGCGATGATGACAACACATCAATCAAATATGTTGTGTTGCACCTCAACGGCGAGTCCCGAGGTGGCTGTATAGTCCAATTCTGGCAGGGAACCCCTTTCCACATATGTAGTATTTAGGGTTAGAATTGGACATGTGCGTTTCAGTTGTTTTGTATTTTCGCAGAGTGCGTTTTTTTCTGTGCTTCGGAGGTCCGGCATTCCTTATCTCTTTTATGGTTCTTCTTCTTCTTCTTCTTCTTCTTCTTCTGCTTTCGTTCTCAATCTCACAATACTAAGCCCTGAACTGGACTTTGCAAGTAGCAGGATGGAGTCCGGAGAACAGAATGTGTTGTGTCGTTAATTTACAACTTGCCTACGATATCTGCACCTTTCGGTCCGACATATCCGTCTTCCGCAAGCTTCTTCTTCTTCTTCTTCTTCTTCTTCTTCTTTCTTCTTCTTCTTCTTCTTCTTCTTCTTCTTCTTCCGTGGCGTTTGTCCTGAAAAGGACGGAGTGACGTTGTTTTGTAGTTTATAGCGAAGCCCGACACATCCGGTTTCAGCTGCCTTTTTTTCTGGTTTGGCTTCCTGCCTGTTTCCAGGGCCGCCGCCGTTTGGGTGAGAAATAGTGTCTTGGTAAGACCTTGTCTTATTCGCTGACCCTAACGCAATCAGCCAGCGACGAAACCTTGACTCATGTCAGCTTATTTAATGCTGCATCTTTAGCCGGTCTTCTATGTTTGTCTCGATATATCTTATCCACGTGTGTTCGGTGTGTTCTCTATTTTTACCCTGGAGGTTTCCACAACAGATACTGGTATGTAATATTATCAGCCGATTTCCTTAATGTGTGTTCCATCCAACGCATATGTTGTCTCCTCGGATCCAGTTTCATTATTACTTCTTCTTCTTCTTCTTCGCATTTCTTCCTCATAAACTTGATGGTCCATATCAGGCCTCTTTCTTCGCCATACAGTGTATTTCGGTCGAAGAAGGCCATGTTGTCACTATGTTCCTCTCACGAGCCAGCAGACACGTAAAACATATTCCACCGTTTGTTCGCTATCCCCACATGGGCACATGTCTGTGTGTCCAATTTTTAATTTGTTAAGCAGATAATTATTCACTTTGCTGTGACATGTTCGCAGTCTGAATATTGTAACTTTATCTTTTCTTGGCAAGGAATAAAATGCTTCGATGTTATATCAGATTCTGGCTCCATATCTCTGTTCCGTTTGTCTTTGAAGTTAATTTGTAACATTATTTTTTATTTGTTCGTATGCAACTGCTTATAGTTTGGGTTTTACTACTTCCTGTTTGGGTTAGTCTCCCCCCCCCCCCCCCCCCCCCACAAACACACTGTTTTTATGCTATTTATCTTGTAGCGTACAGGAATAGACTGAATTTTTATTTGCGAGAACTAGGATTTCCATTTACTGATTTAGATTCTTCATTTCTTCCATGCCATGAACTCGTCGTAATGACTCCATATATTCAATGTTTCATTAATCAAAGCTCGTAATTCGCGTCAGTTCGCCATCTCTCATGTTTTCTTCATTTGTTGACTTGTAATCGGGTGGGTAGACAAACAGAAGATTTGCCTGTTGCGTCTTTGCTACTTCTTTTGGTCTCCATTTCTAGTTCACGGTTGTTATATTTGGTATTCCCGTGCATCCACAAATATAGAGGCCATTCAGCTATTCAACACCCAGCTGACGCGCCCGGTGAAATCGACAAAGACATGGTGAATATGTCGCCAGTGTTCAGTGAATTTATCACATAGCAGGCGGAGATTACAAATTTGTTCGATAGTGTTGATGTTCGCGCGAAAGCCAGTTTGTTCTTCAGCTACAATCGTCTCAGCTTTCGATTGTAATCTGTAGAGTACGATTTTGAACATGACTTTACTAGCGTGGCTGATTAAACTGATGGTTATGTAATTAGTACACAACTGGTTACCCGTCTTCTGAATACATCCGTCTGCTAAATCTTGATACATAAAATGGTCAGAATGTATATTAAAAGGGGTCCCGCAATGTTTTATCATTTCTCCTGGTATGTTATAAATCCCCTCAGCTTTCTCATTTTTAAGCGCTATAACTGGCATGTCAACCTTGCTTCTTAATATCTTCAGATGTGAACTCGATGCTCTGACAGACTCGCTAAAACGCCAGTACCAGGACTTTAAAAAAATCATAGTCCAGTGGATAACAGCCCACTGCAACATTTCAGGCAACGAGGAGGCGGACAGACTCGCCAGAGAGGGGGGAATTCTGCAGCAGAGTGATACAGACATCACATACAATGAGACTAAAGCATTCGTCAGGGCAACGTACAGTGCAAAATGGAAAAAAGCCCACCCTGGTCACATAGAAAACGATTCCTACCATCAAATCTCCAGGCGAGACCAGGTGATCATTTTCCGGCTACGCACAGGGCACAACAGACTTAGATGTCATTTGTACAAATTCAAGATTGGCATTACGGACCTTTGTACCTGCGGCACAGCCCACATTAAGGCAGAACATATTTTGCAGTCATGTCCACTGTATACCGACAAAAGAAGTAGCATTTGGCAACAGCCAGTGTCCTTCCACGAGAAGCTGTACGGAAGTGTACATAGCATTGAGTCGACTGCTGCCTTCGTTAGAGTCATTTAAGTTGAGGCCTGAAGACGAACGAGGAAGAAGATGTGTCAGAGTGTACTAGTTATACCAGATCGCCAGCATTTGGAATGTTGTACTTCTCTAACCAATAGTTGGTCCATATAGAATGGCGGAATCGGACGCTAGAATCTCACCATCGACATCTCTAGTAACATTATATATAGATCTAGGATATCTAGTCAGATCTTTAACCAGCTTGTACGTCTTTTTTTCATTTGATGTAGAAAGATAGTAGACTTGGCAGAGCGAGCACCATGATGACCCGCCTTGCGAAGACAGTCTGGGAGAACAATGCACTGTAGGACTACACCAAGGTCCGGGTCTATCGGGTCTGTGTTCGTGGCATTCTCATGTATGGAAGCGAGACTTGAAGCACTTACAATAAGCAGGAGCGGCTGTTCAACACTTTTCACATGAGACGCCTACGGCGCATATTGAGGATTTAATGGCAAGAGAGAGAGAGAGAGGGGAAGAGAGAGAGAGAGAGTGCCACATAATGTGATTTTACAGCGAGCAAACTCTCCGAGCATGTACTTGCTGTTGAGCCAATGACACCTTCAATGGTTGGGGCATGTTTACCGTATGGAAGATGAGAGGCTGCTAAAGGACACCTCTATGAAAAGCTGGCCATTAGAACTAGAAGAATCATCGGCTCTCTCAGACTACGATTCAAGGACGTATGCAAGAGGGACATGAAGTCATGCGACATGCCATCGGAAGGTGCAGGATTGAGTTGTTTGGAGACGGCGTAGGGACATAGTAGCTGCCGACGCTGAAAATCGGCCTTATGGCTGCAGAGAAAAGAGAAGACTAAAGAGATCGGGTGACACCCCGGTAAGCCAGTATCCTCAGCATGGTTGTGTGATCTGTGACATGGAGTGTCATTTGCGGAATGGGCTTAACAGTCGAAATACATGAGAGAGAGAGAGAGAGAGAGAGAGAGAGAGAGAGAGAAAGAGAGAGAGAGAGCTGGACAAAACTCACAGGGCACCACGCGCATGGTCTACACTCTACAGAGACTGATCCACCAATGATGATGATTTTGTCATTTCTTTGTGTCATGCTTATTTGTACATTCTTCTGTCTCCCCACAATTGTGGAGAAATCCATTTATTTTTAGCGTTTCTCATCTCGTTCTCTATTCTGTTATAGATGTCCACTCGCATTTGCGCCCCTTCTTCTGTAATTTTAAGGCTTTTGAGGGACCGTTTTTCATCACGAAGTGTAAGTATAGTATCTGTCATCAAGGGTTTAATCTTTCTTCGTTGTTTCCCCAATAACAAATTAGCAGTGTCTATTAAAGATGCACTAAAAACATTGAAGAGTTTTTAAAAATCCAGGTCAACATTACTTAGAGGAGATAGCTTTGCGCCTGGGATGTCTCTGTAGATCATCGTCGTTGTTGGGTAGTGTAAAATATCCACGCTTAAACGATGCCCGACGTCGCTCGAACGTTTCAATATGTTCAGCTTGACATGAACATTAGCAAATCATCGTCGATACCAACGTCATCACCGGGGATTGTTCTTGATTTAGAAGTTTGTAACCCGGATCAAGATTGTCGGGGGTCGGGTGCTGGAGGTCGCGGGTTCAAATCACGGTGCAGACCGGAATTTTTTCACGTGGAATATCCGGTAAATATTTCCCCTGATATGTGAGTAAAAATACCTTAAAAATACCTTAGCAGTTGGAAATCGAAAAGAGTAGGCCTAACGGCATCTGCTCGGGCAAAATTCAATTGAAAAATGAACTCAAATTATTGTAGGGATATTCGCCGCACAGAGAATATGTCACAAAAAAGGGACTATGTGGCTATAACTTCAGGTCTTGGTTATGTGGTTAGCGGAGCGGCTTAGATGCCACCTAACAGGCTGCGGGTCTACCTTGCTCTAATTTACGCTTCCACCTTCAACAGTCTAAAAAATAGGCGATCGTATCTTCCAGGGGCTAACAGATGCTGGGATTGACCTGGCAAGTCACCAGTGGATTTTCATCTGCCAAAAAATATGAAATAAAGGAGGTCACACCTCCCCACGATACCTAGCCACATAAATGGACTGAAGATAGATAAATAGATCTTTCTAAATTAAAAAAAAACCGTCCTACAGTGTCTAGAAGAGAGAAGAATTCGTGGTGACTTAATACAGGTTTTTAAGATGATCAGAGGAATGGATAAATTAGACTATAACATCATCCTGCAGCATGTCCTTTGTAGAACGTCGCTCCCATCACAGTCTGTCTGAAAGAAACTCGTTGCCTTGCCAAAACACCAGCTTCCGCCACTGTCATACTCAGGCATTCCTGGATATCTTGTTGCCTTGGTCTTCTTGGTCTACCCTTCCTCTTTTGCCTGGCACCATACCTTCCATCACCGTTCTCTCAAGACTGTTGTGTATCTTGACGTGAACAAAGTATTTGCATTTTCTAGCCAAAATGGAATGGATAAACCAGTTCTCCTCTATGCTCAACTCTTGCAGAATGTCTACATTTGTTCTTTTCTCTGGCCAGGATATTCTGAGGATCTTTCTGTAACATTTTGACTCCAAGGATTCGATTTCGATTATTTGTCTAGAAGTTTTGATAATCGTCCATGCTTTACAACCATAAGCTGCCACAGGAAAAACACAGGCTCTCAAGACTTTTACTTTTATCGTTTTGTTGGTGCCCTGCCATAATTTCTTCAGGCTGTTCAGTCTCTGCATTGCCATAGCTAGTCTTCTTCTGATTTCTTTCGAGCAGTCACCATTTTTGTCAATTCTGGAGCCCAGATATTCAAAATGTGTGACCTGATCTATTTCCTCACCACCCGCTGTGAATTTATGCTGACATTGTGTTTTCTCGGTGGTCATTATCTTTGTTTTATTTATGTTTATGAACAGATTTTGATCTTTACTATGTCCATTAACGGCTGAAAGTAGCTGCTCTAGCCCTTCTGCACTTCTTGATAGTATCACTGTGTCATCTGCGTATCGTAACTCTGGAATCTCGTACCCCCCAATCGTAAATGGGTCGAAACTTTCAATGTTCTCATCTTCTCGAACATTTCTCATTATACATTCCACATAAATGTTGTACAGATAAGGTGAGAGGATACATCTCTGTCGGACTCCCTTTTGTACTGCAAACCAATCTGATGTTTGCCCAGATACTCGGACAGGGGCTTGTTGTTCTTGGTATAATGTTTCAATGAGATGGACTATATGCAAAGGAAACCCCATTTCCTTCATGATTCTCCACAGATTTTGATGTTTTACCGTGTCGAAGGCCTTAGTGTAATCAATGAAACATGTGTACAGGTCTACATTAAACTCTCTACATTTTTCATTGATATTCCTTAAATTGAATATGTGGTCCCAGGTCCCTCTGTCTTTCCTAAAACCTGCCTGGACTACGTGAATTTCAGATTCAAACCTTTTCTCTATCCTTCTTAATAGGATTCGCAAGAGTATCTTGCTAGCGTGGCTGATCAGCGAGATAGTTCGGTAGTTCGTGCACAGCTTTATGTTGCCTTCTTTGGTGAGGGGAATATAAATTGATTTCTTCCATGCTTCTGGCCACTCTGCACTGTGCCATATCTGTTTACACAGCTTGTGATAGACTCGAGCACATGCCTCTCCTCCTGCTTGTATTAGTTCTGCTGGGATATCATCGCATCCTGGGGACTTTCCCTTTTTCATGCTTTGAATTGCAGAGCGTACTTCTTCCAATGTTGGTTCAGGTTCTTTCTCATCCTTTGGTAGGATTTAACTGAGCGCTTTGTGCTATCTCCATACATGGTTCTGCAGTACTCCATCTATTCAGTATGTCTTTGGATACCTGTTAATGTGTTATCCTCTTTGTCATTTGTGACATGTCGAACCGGACGGAATTCCCTTGTCAGTGTTCTTATTGCTTTGAATGCGTCTCTTTCTCTGCCTTGTTGTTGTAGGTTTTCTATATCCTTACACGTATCTACTATGTATCTTCTTTTATCTTTTCTTATTTCTCTTTTCTTGCGCAGTGTTTATATGCTGTGATCCCCTTACTTCCCATTTGCTTTAATTGTTGCCTTTCTGCAATGAGTTTCTGTGTTTATTCTATGCGAAAGTCGGAGAGGAAAGAGCCGAAGAGGAGAGAAGTGTTCGAGGACCTTTTGGTTTGGGACACAGAAATGAGCGAGGAGAAAAAACTGGTTGAATTCTGCACGGAAAACAACCTCCCCATTGCCAACACCTTCTTCAAACAACATCCACGAAGACTGTACATGTGGACCTTCCCTGATGGCAACAGCAGAAACCAAATAGACTACATCCTAGTGCAACAAAGATGGAGATCAAATGTGCTGGCTACAAAAACGCTGCCAGGAGCAGACTGCGATGCGGACCATGAATTACTGTTTGCAGTTTTCCAAACAAGACTAGGTAGGATCAACAAAGGTTGCCAGCCAATATGCTTCGATGTATCAGCAATACCTACTGAATACAACATCAAAGTAGAAAACAAATTTGAGGCGTTGCTTGCTGTACAGGAAGAGATGACATCTGAGGAGTTGACATCGTACGCAAGGGATATTTTGATCTCGACAGTAACAGAAATGATTCCAAAGATATTGCACAAGACACAGAGCTATATAACAGAGGAGACTAAAACAAGTTTTTAAAAATACAACCACCCACAAGAACAAGAGGGCATAGCTACAAGTTGATTAAGGAGAGGTCCAGATTAGATATTAGGAAGTTTTTTTTAGTCAGAGAGTGGTGAATGCTTGAAATGCATTGCCACGGGATGTAGTGGAGGTAGGCACAGTTAATACATTTAAGAATAAATTGGATACGCATAGCTTTTAGAGCAAGGTGATGCAAATGGAACTGGTTGTATACAGACTCTGCACAGAGTCTTCGAAACCAGTATAAAGACGTTAAGTTAAGTTAAACTGCATGGACATCCTTGTCCAAATTAGCGTTCCACCAGCACTGAACAATTAAAATGTCTTGTTTGGGAACACCAATCAACGCTTCCTATAGTTGATCGTAAAAAGATTCACAATCCTCCTCACTGTGATCAGACGTAGGTGCATAGCTCTGGGTCACAGTGCCATTGAAAGGTGGCACTCAAGATGTATCTTAATATCAGCCTAGCATATATTGGCTGACCTTATAATACTGAGTTCCTTATACATCTGTGGACAAGGAAGCCAACACCATGGGTGATATAATGTTCATTCCCACTGTAGTACATTTCATGTCCTTCCTCCGTACGCCCTAAACCTGATGCAGGTATTCTCGACTTTACGTGTCTCCAGCAAGTGCCAATTGTAGTTCCTCCTCTCATGTATCAGTTCCATCAGTTTTCAGAGTTCCAGGTGGCGATTATAATATTAGGTCTGTCACTAATGGTACTTTGTCTTATTTTATCAGTATCACATTTATCGCCTAGACTATGACAGTGCGTTTAACATTGTGGATCGAAGTACACAATTGCAACTGTATATACACTATGTGATACCGGAGAAGTTCAGAACCCTCATACAGAATATGTGCGAAGATAGAGTTAGTAAACTAGTACATGAGGGAGCACAGACTGACTGCAAACAGGAGTGAGACATGGATACCTGCTTTCGCCTTCACTGTTCTTGTTGGCTATAGATTGGATGAAGAAGACATAAATCGAGGGACACAAAATATGTATTCGGTGGACTCTATTATCTCAGCTTGAGGACCTGGACTAGGAAGATGATCCGATACTTTTGTCACACAGTCATAGCCAAATTGAAGAGAAACTTGATCGGGTGAATGAACCATCGGCCAAATTGGGACATGAAGAAAACCAAGCTCTTCAACACTATCCGCTAATGACCAGTCGCGTCCGAAAAAGATAGGGTAACAAACGAAATGCTGATGGGGTTGGGCCAAACAGCAAAGAGGAAGTTACTATCAGTCCTGAACCAAAGCTGGAAAAGGGGAATTGTACCACAGGCATGGAAAGACGCTGTACTTACACCAGTACAAAAGAAAGAAAAAGATAGAACAGGTCCAAATGGATACAGGCCTATCAGTCTACTGAGCTGTGTAGGAAAACTGATGGAGAGTATGATAAACACCAGACTGATGTGGCATCTGGAAGAAAAACACATACTAATTGCATAGCAAGCAGGCTTTAGACAGCACAGATCCACTGAGGACCAGATCACTCTCATAGCCCAGGAAATAGAGGATGCTTAACAGGCAGGCCCATACATGAAATCCTCGAGGAAAGAGAGAGAGATAGAGAGAGAGAGAGACCCACACATATTTGGAGAAGAAAATGTGAGAAGGAGCACCTATTAAATTATTATACCGGGAGAAAGACAGATAGAGCAGACCAGAACCGTGCGTACTGGCGGGATGTTGTTAATGGCATATGCACCGAGAGAGGCGACGGGCTTTGATTGATTGAGTCAGGGAGCAGCTATAATATAAAGGTTGTTTCCCTTACACAACGACAATTGACTAAAAATCACTGTTCCTTCTTCATCGTAACAAGGAATCCTAGTTACTGTGATGTTCTATAGATGCACGTTTGGATTATAGGACGCTGGGTAATTTCATGAAGTACTAGTTAATCGGTGCTGCTCGTTGAGAAATTGAATTGTGGCTTCTCTGTTAGAGTGAGAAGTAAGGTATTTGGATTGTGGCTTCTCTATTACAGTCAGAAGTATGGTATTTGGATTGTGGCTTCTCTGTTAGAGTGAGAAGTAAGATATTTGGATTGTGGCTTCTCTGTTAGAGTGAGAAGTAAGATATTTGATTGTGGCTTCTCTGTTAGAGTGAGAAGTAAGATATTTGATTGTGGCTTCTCTGTTAGAGTGAGAAGTAAGATATTTGATTGGGGCTTCTCTGTTAGAGTGAGAAGTAAGAAATTTGATTGTGGCTTATCTGTTAGAGTGAGAAGTAAGATATTTGATTGTGGCTTCTCTGTTAGAGTGAGAAGTAAGATATTTGATTGTGGCTTCTCTGTTAGAGTGAGAAGTAAGATATTTGCTTGTGGCTTCTCTGTTAGAGTGAGAAGTAAGATATTTGATTGTGGCTTCTATGTTAGAGTGAGAAGTAAGATATTTGGATTGTGGCTTCTCTGTTAGAGTGAGAAGTAAGATATTTGGATTGTGGCTTCTCTGTTAGAGTGAGAAGTAAGATATTTGATTGTGGCTTCTCTGTTAGAGTGAGAAGTAAGATATTTGGATACATACAATCTGCAGAATTAAGTTGAAGACTAATTTGAATTCATCCCCGATGTAGCTGCCACCTGCCACCTGCTATCTGCCACCTGTCACCTGCCACCTGCTATCTGCCACCTGCTATTTGCCACCTTTTTAATGAAGTCAGTCATTTCCTTGGACTCTCAATCATTCCTTCAAAGGGGATGGCTACGACAAGAATGGATAACGGATATAGAGGTCTCAAACCATCGGCAGCTTGGCTGGACCTACTGTTCTTGTCATGTTGGTGTAAATTTCAATGAATGAGCAAGACCCTGACCTCAAAGGCACCAATAATGGGGATATAAGATACATATAAGGGTGACATTCTTGGGTTGACTAATGACTGCTTCTTGGTTGTTGACACTACAATCAATCATCCGACAATTCACATACTGAATACTTTTAAAATTCAGTCGTGGATCGAGCAGGGATGATCATATTAGGGGCGTGAGCAGGAGTATGTACAACCAGCGGGCTACTGGGACCATAAGTATCCAAATCTCTTCGCCATTTTCTGCAAAGAAAAATGAGCATTTATGGGCTTGACAAGACTACAGTGGTGCTGATTCTCCACAGACAAAAGAGGGCATCAAATGTCAATACTACAGTGGTGTCGATTCTCCACAGACAGAAGAGGGCATCAAATGTCAATACTACAGTGGTGTCGATTCTCCACAGACAGAAGAGGGCATCAAATGTCAATACTACAGTGGTGTCGATTATCCACAGACAGAAGATGGCATCAAATGTCAATACTACAGTGGTGTCGATTCTCCACAGACAGAACAGAACAGAAGATGACATAAAATTTAACGAAATAAACTCTTTCTTTTTTCGTTCAGTATTTAACTAGGATTACATTGTCTGGTCCAGGCTGGATTCTGTGGCTCTTTATTGATGAGGAAAGAATAGGCGCATCGCATCTCAACGCATGTTGTTAACGACGCCTAAAGAGAGTTGTGCATGAGTCTAGCAACCTCATCGCGTTAAACAAAATGCAGCAGAAGCTACTACTGCAAAAACAGTTTTGTTAAACAGTTTATTAAACAGTTTAGACCCTCACCTGACCTCCTCATTGGTCGTCCTGGAAACGGGCTGTTGTCCAGGACAACAGTTTGGCTAACACGATGAGGTTCGACGTAATCCCCGTCGTAGTTAGCGACACGGAGATTACGCCAAGCATAGCACAACCGCATGGAAGACACCGGGATGTGAAGAAAACTACGACAACCCGCCACTTAACGTCCTTTTAGGACGCAAAAATGAGCAATCCTACTCATTGTAGACATTAAATAACAACAGCATGACAAGATGTTAGTCTTTCTCCGCTGGTGTAAATATAATGTTTATCAGTTGTTGTTTTGTTGCCAAGTTGATGTTCAGGTGTTTAAACAGCTGATTAGTTATAACAAAAACTTTCTGATATCTAGTATCAGTTTCTCGAGTACACTTTCTATCGCTATAACAAAAAATGCTATCAAAATATTTGAACTCTTGGGTCAGGTTTAGTTTGATATTGTTTTCATGTACGTCAAAAGTGACCTCGTGTTCTGCTAATCTATGTATTATGTCTTTCATATGCTAATCTTTGTATTATGTCTTTCCTATATTAATCTTCGTATTATGTCTTCCATATGTTAATCTTCGTGTTATGTCTTTCATATGCTAATCTTTTTATTATGTCTTTCATATGCTAATCGTTGTATTATGTCTTTCATATGATAATCTTTGAATTATGTATTTTATATGCTAATCTTTGTATTATGTCTTTCATATGCTAATCTTCGTGTTATGTCTTCCATGTGCTATCTTTGTATTATGTCTTTCATATACTTAACCGAAGATGCTGAGCAGCGCATGAGTTGCAGTGGTGAGCGAACCATAGCTGACTGCTAGCGTCAGGGCCAGCGAACCAGAGCTGCCAAGACCCTTCTACACCTCCACGCGGTGATCTTGGATAACAGGCTGCAGCAGAGCAGACTGGCTAAGGAGAAGGGATCGCAGAGGGAATGCTAACCCGGTACTCAAAAAATGCTTGCTGAAGTCGGATGTATTGAACCGAAAGGTGAAAATACCGCATTCAAGTTGTAAACTTCGACACAACGCATTCCGTTCTCTGGACTACATTCTGCTACTTAAGCCCTTTTAGGGTTTGGTAGCGGAAGATTGAGAACGAACGAAGCCAAGCCAAGCAATGTACTTAACCAATTGCATTGATATGATTTTGCAGCCCATATTCATCCTCGTATATTAGGTTTTGGTCGTCTGAAAAGAGCAGTTCATGCATTGAGCTCGGTTCTTCGCTTCCTGTGCAGGGCTGTCTTAACATCATTGTAGGAGGAAAGCAATGCACTAGGTCACCGAGACATTCATTCATGGGAATACAAATGTAAACGGTCAATAAAAAGTAAACTGAGATTTATCGGTCTTGTCTTGCCTTATCCACTTGTGCAGTGGGGTGGTGGGGAGCCGTAGTTTTCTGTCCGGGGCCAGACGTGTCGCTGAAGTGGGCATCATCCCATGACGATTTAGAATATTCGCAACATGTCCCATCCATCTAGTTCTTGATCTGTCACGGTTGCGAAAACCTGATCGCCGTGCGTTATAGACGTACAGAGGTAGTTGGTCAGGTTGCATTCTCATTAGGTGGCCTAACCATTTGATTCTCTCCTCATCAATATATTCAGTGCATGGTTTTGCTTCAGCTATTCTTCCCACATCTTCATTACGCATTCTGTCTCTCCTAGTTACTTCGATTGTGTTCCGTCTGTCTCTCCTAGTTACTTCGATTGTTTTCCGTCTGTCTCTCCTAGTTACTTCGATTGTTTTCCGGAGGAATCTCATCTCTCATGTCGTGATCTTTCTCTCTAGAGTTTTTGTTAAAGTTTACATCTGGCACTGGTAACAGAGAATTGGTATGAATATACTGTTGACCAGCATTCTTTTTGTGGCCACGTTTATGTTAGAGTGTTTCAATAATGGTGACAGTTGGTATGCATTTGCTTTTGCTTTTAGACACCTGATTCAATTTCTTTATCTAGACTTCTATTCTTTTACTGTAATGCTCATGTTTTCAGGCGATTTGCTTATTTGCATAAGTTCTGTTTTGGATGTATTAATTCTCATACTGCACCTTTCACACACATAGTTGAGCGCAGTGAGATGTTGCTGCAGATCATCTTCACTCTCGTAAAGTGGGCTTTGGCCCTCTGCAAAAAGAAGTTCATTTAACTGATCAGCTTCTGTCCTTTGTTCCTCGTCCTTTTTTAACAGATGCTTTAATTTGACCTCCAGCGTTATTCTGTCCATATACGTGTTGAAGAGTAGAGGTGACAACACACACCATTGTCTCACCCCGGTTGTTATCTCTCTTGTTTCGGTCAGGCCATCTGTTGTTCTTACTTCACTTTAGCACCTTTGACACAATGCTCTAATATCTGACTCTATACTCCGTAGTCGTCTAGGATGATCCATAATTAATTTCTGCCCACTTTCTGCCAGTCTTCAGGGACTCCCATTTGCTCTCAAGCCGGTGAAAATATTAAATTGAACCATTGTACTCAGATGAATCCACACGCTTAGTTGGTAGGTTGGTTTCTAATGCCCACAATGGGTTGGTAACCTTTTTGTGCGCCCTGAAAAGGACGAACTTTGTGGCAGATTGCATTAGCTTTCCTGACACCCGGAGCGGGCTGATGAAGTGGACCGGGGTCCTCCCGGCGGTTGTGTAATGCTTGGCTTCATCTGGGTGTCACTCACTACTACGGGGATCACGTCGAAACTCACCGTGTTAGCCAGATTGTTGTCCTCAACAACAGCCAGTTTCCAGGACGACCAACGAGGAGGTCAGGTGAGGGTCTTGGCCAGTATATTTCTCCTGACCATGGCTAACATTGTCTGATCAGTGTGTTTTGCCTAACCAGACGTTAGACTCATCGTCCCGTCAGGTGAGGGTCTTGGCCAGTATATTTCTCCTGACCATGGCTAACATTGTCTGATCAGTGTGTTTTGCCTGACCAGACGTTAGACTCATCGTCCCGTCAGGTGAGGGTCTTGGCCAGTATATTTCTCCTGACCATGGCTAACATTGTCTGATCAGTGTGTTTTGCCTGACCAGACGTTAGCCTCATCGTCCCGTCAGGTGAGGGTCTTGGCCAGTATATTTCTCCTGACCCTGGCTAACATTGTCTGATCAGTGTGTTTTGCCTGACCCTGGCTAACATTGTCTGATCAGTGTGTTTCGCCTGACCAGACGTTAGACTCATCGTCCCGTCAGGTGAGGGTCTTGGCCAGTATATTTCTCCTGACCATGGCTAATATTGTCTGATCAGTGTGTTTTGCCTGACCAGGCGTTAGACTCATCGTCCCTATCTACAAGCTTAATTGCCTCGCAGGTTTACTCCGTCCGCTTTACGGTTTGGGTTTTTAAAAATAATTTCCTCAAATTTCTGGATTAATATTTCGGCCTCTTTTTATCCTGCATTTGAGCTCGTATGTATAGAGTGCTCCGTGTATCATTCGGATGTAGGATCTCTAGGAAATACGATCTCTATCGTTCTTTCTTTTTTTTTCTGGATCGAAAATTGGTGTCCCGTGTTTACGTTTATAATTGTGGTGCGGTTAAAGATGTCGCCTTTAACTCTAATTGCCATGCAGCACTTGATGCTGTGTTAAGTGTGTTCATCAATTCTGCTGCTGACTTTCTTCCAAGCCATATTAAACTGCCCAGTGATCTATAACTGTGGTATTCAATCAGGCAAAAGAAGTACCTGATGCCAGGTAGCCAGATGATGTTGTTTAAACTCAATTTGGTCTTTTCGCTCTGGATAACCATTTTGGACCAATCAGTGGTCTCGAGGTAAGGTGTTCGCCTTGGGTGCTGGAGGTCGCGGGTTCGAATCACGGTGGAGTTCGGAATTTTTTCATATGGATCATCTGGTAAAAACTCCCCTGATTTCTGGTTAGTGAGATCTACTCCCGTGCTCAATGTCGAGCACTTAAAAAATCTCTTGGCAGCTAGAAATTTAATAGAGTAGGCTGCCCGGACAAAATTCAAAAATTCAAGTTAAAAATCTGCTCAAATTATTTGTATCTCTCACCCAAGCCTAGCAAGCCGCATGAAGTTTTAAGATACCTACTTCGTATAGCCGAAGCTAACGGATACCTAGCAACAGACATTAACATGCCTGTTTGAATACCAGGATTCCAAGTATAGGCTTTACTCAGGCCATCTCACTGGTAGACGTCCGTGCAAGAGCTTCAAGTTATTAGGGCACCAAGATGCCACATTTTGTGACCATCTGTTGTCCGATAGTCACCACATGTCTTACCCACCTGCATTTTTTTTAAACAGTGCAGCATCTATGATATCCTTGAAGACAGTTCAGCACCTGATATCAGTATTGCGAACTCGTTCACGTAGAGAGACTGTCAACGTTCTTCGTTCCATTTCAGTTTGAGCAACTCCGAGCTTTTCTGCATGTGATGTTTCATAGGTGCCATACCTCGCAGCCATGAACCATGGCTGGAATAACTATGTTGTTAAAGTACTGCTCAGTATCTTCAACTTTTAACATATTCTGTCTGTTTTTCCAGAAATGTTAATTATGGGGATTGGCATACTCACCTTTTTGCTCTCTGTGTAACACAGGGCCTGCCACTATAGTTAAACACTTTACTTGAAGCCTGTATCTGAGTATATGTAGTGGTAGTTAGAGCAATAGTTTTACATGATGAGGTTGCTAGCCCCATGCCCAACATTGTTTAGTCTCCTTTAACAACATGTTTAGAAGGTTACAGTGGTCATATTATTTTCCACCCAGATACCACTCAAGCATTTTCTTCTCAAAATATAACCAAAATCATTTACAATATCAGTGTAAAAATACAGACAGCTATGGTTTACTTGTACTGGATACACAAAGAGATGGTTTAGTTGTACATGGACACACAAACAAAGAGATGGTTTAGTTGTACATGGACACACACACAAAGAGATGGTTTACTTGTACATGGACACACAAACAAAGAGACAGCTCACGTAGGGTATGACTAAGAGGATTTTTTCATGACATAGAGGAGAACTGAGACGCTAGTCCAGTCAGGCACAACATGCTGATCAGGATGTCGAGTGATGGCCAGGCACAATACACTGACCAAGACAGCAATCACTCTTCCATGTAGCATTCTCCTGAAATGGGCTGTTTTCAAGGCAGACTGGCTGATGAGATGTGGATCGATGTGATCTCCGCAGTACTGAGCGCACCGCAGATAAAGCCGAGCAGATGAAGCCAATCATAGCACAACCACCTGGAGGGCCGCAGTTCACCTTCATCACCATGCTCGTAATGTGAGGAAAACTACTACAACCCGCTACTCAACGTTCTTTTCAGGGTGTGTAAAAGAGTCAACTTACTCATTATGGGCATTAAACAACAACAACATAGACACACACAAATCGTAGAAAACAACGCAGGTAAATGGTTTGTATTTGTACCCATATAAAACTGACCAATGATTGTCTCTATGAGTATTTACATCAAATGTTGTTGCTGAAGTCGGATGTCTCGGACCGAAAGGTGTGGTGTCTGCTTGGAATGCATTGCCAGGGGAGGTAGAGGAAACAGGGACAGTTAATGCATTTAAAAATAAACTGGATGCGCATAGCTTTTAGAGCAGGGTGATGTAAATGTAACTGGTTGTATACAAACACTGCAGGGTCTTCTAAACCAGTATAAAGACGTTAAGTTAAGTTAAGAAAGGTGCAAATACCACAGTCAAGCTGTAAACTATGAGCATTCTGTTTTCAGGACAACATCCTACTACTTGTAAAGCCCTTTTCGGGGCTTGGTAGTGGGATATTGAGAATGAACGAAGAAAAAGAAAGAAAAAAACATCATATATTCAATTTTATTGTCTCTTCTAAATTTGTACAGTTTAAAAATAGTGCAGCTTTATAATAAATTTTTTTTAAAAATAAATAAAGGCAGTTCCAAATGGTGCAAACGTTTGTAAATAGTTTTTCTAAGTAATATTAAACGGTAGGACATAATCACACAAAAAAGACAAAAAGAAAATATGTTTTTTTTTATAAAGCTAAGAAAATAAACATAAAAAAACGGACAGATGTTTTAAAGAAAATCAGACTATAAAAAATCAGATCACTAGCAAGGTAGCATCTGCAGTGTGTCATCCAAGGGAAGAGATAGGCAATGACTGACTAACATAAACATATGCCTGCTCATGCATTATCCTCTCCAATTATTGACTAATTTCAAATTGTTCAGTCTGGAAATGTGCAGTCAAAAAGGGAGTTGCAATCACTGAGGGTCCCTGTGTGCAGACAAGCCAGGCAAAATAGATATGGGTGACGGCATGGTTAATGTGATATGGCTCACAATCCAAAGGTGCTGGGTTCGCTCCCCAATCACAGCACCGGCCGTTATTCCGAGATAGCAAACCCTTGAAAATGCAGGAGGACGCAGACTCTAACATAAAATGTATGCCAAAGTCGGATGCACTGGACCAACAGGCGCAAAATAAAAACATATTGCAGCCCACACCACCTTAGGGAATAGAGAAATAAGGAGAAAAAAAAAGAAAGTCTATAGCAGAATGCCATCTAATGCCATTTACCAGTCATGCCATATAACTATCTGTGCGCTCCTATTGGCTTGATCAGTCACAAGAGCACCCACAGACTCAAAGATATAGTATGACACAGGATGATGTTGGTGGTCCTCATTGACGACGAGGGACATTAATATTATGATTGCATCATATCAGTTGTAGCATCCTTTAATTTTAAAAAAAAAAAAAATTTAAGCGGGGGCTTGAATTCATTGCTTCGGGTTTTTTCCCCATTTTAGCTCGGTCTCTCTTGGCATATGGGTACCCCATCTGTCGAGAGCATCGCACAAAGCACGAACTCCGTAGCTCCAGCGATGAACCCAGGGATCTCTGGAAAACATTGACATCATGGACCGACCGTCGCAGCTCAAAATCGAACCCCGACCGTCTGAACATGAGGCAAACGGCTTGACCACTTCCCCACAGAGACCCCCTTTAATAAAACTTAGATAGTATGATGTTAGTTTTTAGTTGAAAAAAAAACTATCTGCAAGCTTAGTTTGTAGACTTCACACCAATTAGTAGCAATGATTCCATAAAATTGACCAGCTGCATAACTTATGTCTTTTGGATAACGTCAAATAGTAGTAGCAATATTTGTGGTCCTTGATATGTTATCATCAGCAGTATCTGATGGTATAATGATATGATTAGTGTAGCAGAAATCAACAGTATTTTTAACAAAATGATTTCTTCTTCCTCATTCGTCTTCAGACCTTGACTTCAATTACTCTAACAAAGGCCGCAGTCGACTTGAGACTCAGCACACCTCCGTACAGCTTCTCGTGGTAAAACACTGGCTGTTGCCAAATACTACTTCTTTTGTTGGTATTCAGTGGGCAGGACTACAAAATTTGGTCTGTCGTCATGTGGACTGTGCCGCAGGTACAAAGGTCTGTAGTGACATTCTTGAACTTGTTATACAGATGACATCTTTGTCTATTGTGTCCTATGCGTTGCCGGAGAATGATCAACTGTTCTTGTCTGGAGAGTTGTTGGTAGACAACTACCATTTTGATTTTTTCTTTAGGGCCAGGGTGGTCTTTTTTCCATTTTGCACTGTACATTGCTCTGATGTCTGGTTTTGTCACGATATGATTTAAACAGTGCTGTCCCATGGCATATTAACTTAGTATATATCAACATCTTATCATAAACTCAACTGTTGACATTAAATCCTTCGACACTAAGTTAATATAGTTTATTTAACTAAACTAAACTAAACTAAACTATATTAACTTAGTGTCAAAGAATTTAATATCAACATTTGTGTTTATGATAAGATGGCGATATATAGCAAATTTGGATGGGAAAACAAAGGGCATTTGGATTGAAGAGAAGAACAAATAAAAAATGATTGTGGAAGGAATTGACGGTCAACACCATATGAGAGGACAGTTGATGAGGACATAGCAAATAACAATCTGGAAAGAAATTACACTTAATAAGCAGATTTACAAGTCAAACGAATCAAGATGCTGAGCAGCGCATGAGCTGCAGTGGTCAGCGACCCATAGCTGACTGCTAGCATCAGAGCCAGTGAACCAGAGCTGCCAAGACCCTTCTACACCTCCACGTGGTGATCCTGGATAACAGGCTGCAACAGAGCAGACTGGCTAAGGAGAAAGGAAAGGATCGAAGAGGGAATGCTAACCCGGTACTCAAAAAATGCTTGCTGAAGTCGGATGTGTAGTTCTCTGGACTACGTTCTGCTACTTAAGCCCTTTTAGGGTTTGATAGCGGGAGATTGAGAACGAACGAAGCCAAGCCACAAGTCAAATAATTATGTTCGGACAGCAGAATTACAATCTAACATAAAATTAAAATGATGGTGGGCTTTGCCCACAGCATTAAATTTTTTTGTCAGAGTAATTGTGTAATTCATCATCAATGGCATGACATTCATAATGGACAGAACTAATAAAGTGCATATTACATAAGGTAGATGCAGAATCACTAGCTGAGACAATTAATATGAAAGACAAAATGTCTGATGGACAAAAAAAAACACATCAATTATTGGAATGAATATTTGGTTTTCTCAAAACTGACCATCCATTCTTTTTTAAATTAGTCATTTTTGTGTCTCTTTTTATCATCTGTCATAAGATTCAATATCAACATAAGTAAGGATCTCTATAGTCGAGAGGTAAGATATTTGTCTCTGAAATAATGAAAGCGGGAAACGGTGTGTGGAGTTCAAATTCCACAAGTTTCAAGCATCCCTTGATCACAAGGGATGTCAGATCAGTACCAAGTCCTATTGGAGATAAAATCGGAAATCCCAAGCATACCCTGTAAACATAAAAGATATCTTGGCTGATGAAAATAAAATAGAGCAGGCTGTTAGCCACTGTCTTGGAAAAAAAAATGATAAAGGTAACAAAATTCCTACCTAAACGTGGCCTAAATGAAGTTCAAAAGGAATCAGCCTTTCAATCATGCAAATACGCAACAGGCCAATCCCAGTTTGTCAGCACACTCCCCTGCAAGTATGCACAAAAAGACCTTCACATCCTCAAGGGGTAGAAGGTGCATGACTAAGTAAAGTGATCAACATAAATTATCACTAATTCAAAATCCGTGCATGCATATCAACAACTGGACTAGATTGTACTAAAAAAAAACAACTAAAAAATGTATTTGTGTAAAGTCAAATGTATCATCGACATGCTATCTGGACCAGCATAGTTCAAGCTGTTGCATGATTTGTATATTATTATTACATTGTAAGGGGAGAGGAGACTAATGTCTGGTCATACCAAGCATACTGATCAGACATGTTAGTCAGGGTCAGACAAAATAGACTGGTTAAGACCCTCACCTCGACTTCTTTGTAGTTATTTCTGGAAACGGGCTGTTTTCATGACAGCCTGGCTAACAGGGTATGAAATCGACGTAATCCCCTGTAGTAGTGAGTAACACTCAGATGTAGCCACACATAGCACAACAGCCTGGAGGACCCCGTCCATCTACATCAGCATGCTCAGGATGTGAGGAAAACTACTGCAACCCGTCATTTAAAGCTCCTTTTATGGTGCACAAAAGATCAGACTCACGCATTGTGGACAACCCAACATCAATCATTACATTGTTAAATATTAACGTATTTGAGGATCAGAAGCATTATTATAAAGTATATAGAACAGCTGTGAACTCCTTCCTTCTAACATCTCCAGGAGCATGCAGTCTATGGGTTATGAACTTGGTTTACAGCCCCAATGTTCTGTTCTACTAATAATTAACATTATTGCACTTCTGGCTGACCAATAGGTGCTTTGTCCATTTCAGCAAATGGCGAAGAGTCTCGATGCTGATGGTTCTTGTAGCTCGCTGGTTGTACACATTACTGCTCCATCGTCTCAGGAGCCCATTGCTCTATGAAATGGTGTTGTTGTGCTCTTTATATCTTTTATGGTTTTCATTACTTTTGGAGATCCCTTGTAGTATGAAAATTAGCCGCTGCTCCAGGTCGACAGCTATCTTTATCTTTAGTGATGTCGGGCGTCTCTGTATGATTTAATCAACGTGGTACTTATGACAGATATGGTCTTCCCAACACATCTGGTTCAACTAATAGAAACCATCTACAGGGGGCAGTAAGCAGCCGTCAGAATACATGGTGAAACCTCAGATTGGCTTGAGATACACAAGGGGGTCAGACAGGGCTGCATTCTTTCACCATATGTATTCAATATATGTGCAGACAACATTATCAGGAATGTAAAGGCAGATCCAATTTCTACAGACTTCGTTCCTTTCACAATAAGAGGAAAGGAGATACCGGAGATATGATAGCTGGCGAAGAGATTGAAAATGTTGCACATTTTGAATATCTGGGATCAATACTGAACAACAATGGAGACTGTACAAAAGAAGTAAGAAGACGACTGACTATGGCAATGCAGAAGATAAGGAGTATGCAGAACTTATGGCATAATACAAACAAAGAACTAAAACTAAAGATCATAAGAACATGCATTTTTCCTATGACAACCTATGGATGTGAAACATGGGCGATTACAAAAGCAATAAGAGCAAAGATCGGTGCTTTTGAAACTCAGTGCTACAGAAGAGTCCTGAAAATCCCGTGGACAAAGAAAGAAACAAATAAATACATCTGACAAGATCTGAATGTAGAGGAGAATTGGCTCATAAATGACATAATGATCCGAAAACTTAGGTTTTTTGGACGCGTAAAACGGCACAACGAATTGGAGAGAGTGGTTATGGAAGACATGGTCACTGGAAAGAGAGGCAGAGGCCGACTGAGAAGACGATGGACCTAGGACATTTAGGAGATGCTGGATTTGACCTTGGAGCAGGCCAGAAGACTGTGGAAGATAGTTTCCTATAGACAGGCTGTCATGAGAGCGACATTCTGCAAAGAACATGCTACATGATGATGATGGCACTTATAAGACAGGCTGTGATCAAATGTCACTCCAAGATATCTCAAGCTATCATGATACTTAATGATATATCCATCAAGGGTTATATTAGGGAGGTTTTGATCATGGCAATCTCAGTTTGAAAGACAGGACATGTTATGGGTTTTCTCATATATGATCTTATTCTCCTAATTGACCCAGCTGTAAATGGGCACCTGACAGAGTCAGAGGAAAGTTTTGGAGCCATTGAGGGAACTACGGAGTTCATGCTCTGTCACCTGCACTTTCAGCAAAGAGACTGAGCACATATGGGGACACACAGGTGCAATTAAGTTTTTTCTGTTTAACCTTTTTTCATCTTCAGGAGACAATGTTATACCAAATTTTCGTCCTCAGAATATGTCTTGTGTATTTCTAATTCCTTTCACTATGGGTCTTCCATGCTACTGTTTACTCCCTATCTAGTGTTGTTGTTGTTTTTATACTTAACACATCTATAATGGTTTAGATCTTCTTCTTCTCGTTCATCATGATTTTCTCTGTCACATCTATATGTTAAACCCAGTTCTCTAGATAAAGGCTGCCATAGTGGAGAGTTCTTCAATGCTTCCAAATAGCTTTATGTGGATATTCGTCTCCGTGGGCCAGTGCTCAGTACACAATTGGCTAAGCATATAATAGTCTTGCAGGATATGTTCAGATGTCTGAGCTGCCTGCCCACACATGCACAGCCAATTTTAGCCAGTGAAAATGGCTATTCAATCTGTTATGTCCCATTTTCAAGCGGAACAGGATCACTTGTTCTGCTCGATCAAGACAATGATAGCTGTCTTTCATTTAGTCAACTTTTCTTATTGCTTGGATGAGTGTCTTCTTTTCTTCGGAGGTGATTATTTGTTCGTTTTGTTCTTGTGCTGCTCCCTCCTTTGTCAATCTGTCTGCTGTCTCATTTTTTGGTATGCCACAGTGTGATGGTATCCACTGTAGCACTTCCCTTCTTTCAGCTTTTAGTTCGCCCAAGGCTTTCTTAAGCACTGGCAGTTTATCATTTTTGAAGGCTTGCAGAACTGACACTGCATCTGTAAGGAATACAATCTGCTGACATTGACTTGTTGTGTTGCCAATCATTTCTGCAGTAATAATTAGTGCCAGTGCTTCAGCTGAGTAGTTTGAACAGAATTTTCCAGTGAATGAACTAGTGGTTTCAATGGTTTAGATGACTCTGCAGAGTCTGTATACAAACAGTTTCATCTACTCCACTTGATCTAAAAATAACTATGTGCATCTAATCTTTTCTTAAATGTATTTAATGACCCTGTTCCCACTTTTTTCTGTGGCAATGCATTCCAAGCATTCACTACTCTTTGACTAAAAAACTACTTCCTAATATCTAATCTGAACTTTCTTTAATAATAAACTTTCTGTAGCTGTGTCCTCCTGTTCTTTGTACCTGGCTGTACTTTGAAAAGCTTGTTATAGTCTAATTTATCCTTTTTGTTGATTATCTTATGAACCTGTATCTCCTTGAATTCTTCTCTTTTCTTGACACTTTAGGCCAGTTTTTCTGTCTTTCCTCAAAATTGTAATTCCGAAATCTCACTATCAGTTTTATTGCTTCTCTTTGTATCTTTTACAGCAAGTTATGGTATCTTTATGCTCATGGTTCCATTTTTTTCATTAAAAGTTGCATTAATATATACAATAGTCCTGTAGTTTATAGACTAACATTGCTATATTAGCACATTCCTTAATTTCTGCATTGTATTTCCTTTAGTTGTCATTAGTCAAATCATTAAAAAGTTGTTCGTTTGGATGCTAGTTTTGCATGTCTTATACAAGATAAGTGTTATAGTGTACAATAAAAGGTTTAGCTCTGTGAGTATGTGTGATTCTCATTCACAGAATGTATTTTCTGAGCACATAGATGTTTCCAGCACTAAATCAAATGAGCATTGTCCTAGAGCTCAAGAATTGTAGTTCTTACAATCATTGTTCTACACTTCTGGGGAAGTTTTTATGCTAGAGAAAAGCTGATGCCAGCCAGGTACTAGTTCATAGAGAGTACCAAATACTGAGCAGCTGTCATTGATGTGCAGAAGTTAATATAAATCATACCCACTTTTTTCTGGTAGTTACTCTATAAAAACACATCACTTAATATGGGAAGGATGATAAAAACGCATCACTCAATATGGGAAGGCTGATAAAAACACATAACTCAATATGGGAAGGCTGATAAAAATGCATCACTCAATATGGGAAGGTTGATAAAAACACATCACTCAATATGGGAAGGCTAATAAAAACGTATCCAACCATGAGCTGAAAAATAAAACAACTGACTTATTTATTGTTCAAAACCTAATCCCCTTCAGAATATGTCCCTTATGAGCTGATACATTTCTCTCAGCAGTAGTCCCACTGCTGGAAGCATTTCTGGAAGTCAATTTTTGAATCTCTTTCAGGTGATTTGTTGTATTTGTTTTGATCTCTTCTATGTCCTGAAATCTCATTCTTTTGAGTGACAATTTCAGTCTTGGAAAGAGGCAAAAGTTGCCATGTCTGAGGTGTAGCAGGAGTTCTGAACCTGTCCAAAGCTGTGTTTCAGTAATATAAATATCTTTAGTTGTTATTTGACAATCTTCCATCACTAACTGCTGCATTTTCTCAATTGTTTCTGGATTTGCATTTGTTGAGGGCCTTCTTGATCACTCATTTTTCTTAACAGATGTGTGGTCATCTTTTAAATGTTGATTTCTCTTTTTAATTTGCGTAAAACACACAGCTTTGTTACCAGAAACCCACACAGCTTTGTTACCAAACACCCACACAGCTTTGTTACCAAAAACCCTACTTATCTTCTCAACAGTCTCTAATTGCAAGTCATCAAGTTTTTGAAAAAATTTATTGCAAATATTTTGCTCAACACGTTTAGCCATTTTGGCTCAAAACACAAATGCTACGAGAACAGTGCACAAGTGCAACTATCATAGCAGTCTGGTAGATATTTGTGGGGGAAGAGGGGAGTAGATGAAAGCGCGCATGGTCTGGCAAAAAAAAGACATCAAGATCACACAAACCCGCCCCCAGGCAGCTATTGGTTTACTAGAAAAAATAAGGTCAGTTATTTTCTGATCGTAGCTCGCATTTGGTATGTCTTTAAAAACATATGATAACACCAAAATAAAGGCAATGAATAATGATATTCAAGATATGTAATGTTTCAGAGTATAACAGACCATATAAAGTGAATGACAAGAATGCATTTGAGAACAAAGTGAAAATACTCATATACTACCTATTTTTCCAATTATTAGAAAACAATTATAATAACAAGATTACACATGCTTAAGTGAAAATTGAGACAGTCATGTATATTAAATAACTAATAACTGCATTTAATATGCAAGAGAATTGTATTTTATGAACCAAAGGAAAAAATCTCAAAGAACAGTGGAGGAATCTATGAATTAGAAATGTCATAAGAAATGTCAACAATTATCAAAAATATTATGTTTTTCAAACGTGTTAGTTAACAATGACAGTATAATTACTAGTGCATTCAGCTTTTGTCAAACAAAGTGCACATTCATTCTCCCCCAGTTCAGGAGTTGAGTTAGAGTTACCTCCCAAATCCATCAAATAAACAAAAAAGGCTGCAGAAACTTCAACAGATGTCTAAAATATGGAGAGGCAGATGGATTAAGAAAGTAAGTATATTTTTTTTTTAAAAATACACACCATAAATTTGAGATGAGATGAAGAAATAAGTAATTGTGAACATACATGACATAAAGAAGGAAATTATGAGGTGTGTTCAAAATTTATCTGACCTTTGGGCCGGAAAAAAACAATTACTCACCTAGAGTAATGAAAACCTAATCTCCTTCAAAGTAATCTCTACTTCACACACAACTCTCAGCAGTCCTGCCATTTTTGGAAGATTTCATGAAGGTCTCTTTGGGAATGGAGTATAGCTTGGTCGTGACTCAAATTCGATCCCTTTCAGCAAGATTTTCAGCTTGGGAAACAGCCAAAAATTGAAAAGAAGCATGTCAGGAGAATGGGGAGTCTGGAGAACCAGAGAAATGTTGTATTTTGACAAGAAAGTCTGAATCAGATATAAAGAATGGGCAGGTGCGTTGTCATGATGGAGCTGCCAAGTTCCTGTTGTCCACAGGTTCGATCGATTGCGCTGATCAGCATCACATAGGCGATGGATAACTTACAGGTAGTATTCTTTGGTAATGTTTTGATTGTGTATACATACTCATGATGCGCAACCCCACAGGAGTAAAAGAAAATGGTCATGATGACTTTAACATTGCTGTGCACGTGTCTCTTTTTTTTCAACCTCAGGGATGACGAATGTCTCCATTGTGATCAATGTAGCTTGGTTTCTGGGTTGTACCCATAAACCCACGACTCATCACTAGTTATCAGTGTTCAAGAAGTAAGCGATGCTGTTTGTGCAATTCAGCATAACCTGTGAGACTTACAGACACTGCTGCTTTATCTCCATTGTTAGCAGCTTTGGTGGCAGCGCATGAGCTGCAGTGGTCAGCGACTCATAGCTGACTGCTAGCGTCAGGGCTAGCGAACCAGAGCTGCCAAGACCCTTATACACCTCCACGTGGTGATCCTGGATAACAGGCTGCAGCAGGGCAGACTGGCTAAGGAAAAGGGATCGAAGAAGGAATGCTAACCCAGTACTAAAAGAATGCTTGCTGAAGTTGGTGGTGTTGGACCGAAAGGTTCAAATATCGCAGTCAAGCTGTAAACTACGACACAACACATTCATTCTCTGGACTACATTCTGCTACTTAAGCCCTTTCAGGGTTTGGTAGCGGGAGATTGAGAGCGAACGAAGAAGAAGGAGCAGCTTTGGCACAAATTTCGCGGACACTCTCTGCATTGCCAAATGCTCACTCAAAAGACCAAGGTCCGTACTTGATCAATGACTTCATTTTTGTGGCTTGTTGAGGGTCTACTGGAACGTGATCCGCTATCCTCTGATGTGCGGCCATCTTTGAAGTGATTGTCAGTACAGGTCATCCCGTAACCAGTGAGGTCGTTGGGGCACACATGAAGACATCCTCACAATGCCACGCCACCCTTCTCTATCAGTGGCCGCTGCCTGTGACTCTTCTGGTCTTTTTTTTTTTTGCGGTCGCTTTATTTCTCTAATCCCCAAGGTGGTGTGCATTGCACTGTGGTTTTTATTTTGCGCCTGTCGGCCCAGTGCATCTGACTTCAGCATGCATTTTATGTAAGGGTCTGCTTCCTCCTGCATTTTCTAAGGCTTTGCTTCCCCGGGGTAATGGCCGGTGCTGCGATGGGGATCGAACCCAGCACCTTCGGGATGTGAGCTGTGCCACTTAACCACTAGGCCACGCCGTCCCCCACTCTTCTGGTCTGAGATTGGTCAATTCTTTTATGTTGTCCTCCCATTTCTTTTTGGGATGGCCTCTTCGTCGTCTGCCATGCACCTTTCCGTGGAGGATTGTATTTACAAGACCATTTGTTCTCGATATGTGACCGTACCAAGCGAGTTTCCTTCTTTTGACAGTTGCCAAGAGGTCTTCAAAAGGCCCTATTGCTGTTGTAATTCTATCTCATAGTTCCTCATTTGTAACTCAATCTTTGTACGTGACGTTTAAAAGTCTTTGGAAACATCTCATCTCCAAGGCATATATCCTTTGTTGAAGGTCAGCTGTAACTGTCTATGTCTGACAAGCATAGAGGAATATTGTACGCATTAATCTGATTTTCGTGCATAGTGCTAACCGTTTATCATGCCATATTTTTTTAAGCCGTGCAAGTGCCGCTATTGTCTGTGCTATTCTGGCCAACACTTCACATTTTGATTGTACCCTTCCTTAATTTGTGTGATACTCATGGCATCATCGCCAAAAGCCTGTTGAATCTTCTGAATGGTTTCCACTTTGGCATTGCATAGCCTTTAGCAAAATTTTATGCAACATCGATGCTAAATTCTTTTCATCAAAACGTCGCGGGTGCTCGCTACACTAAACACTGACAGGTTGACTGCCAGCGACTGACATAATCTGTGGGTGGGAAAGAATTCATGCATGCACATGATGATCCCCTATACCTCCCTGCCAAAGGACAACATCCATGCTTCCTTTGTTTCTCCAGAAAAAAATATAAGGTTGGATACTTTTTGAACATACCTCATTTGATCTTTCATCTAGTTACAAATATTGAATCTGTGACTTTTATAGTTGATGAAACTTCAGTTTCTATGTGCCAAAAATGAAATAATTACATTCAAAGTATATTTGAAATATTGCAGATAATTTTGGCATTAAATCCTTTGTGGTTTGGTTATGAGAGTATCTTTGAAACCTTTGCTGTGATTGCCAAATACGCTGATCATTTATGAAAGTTAATTTTTGGATCAATATTTCAAAGCAAGGTCATAGAACACATAGAGAGGAGATCTAGGTGCTAATACAAGGCAAAAAAGGAGAAGCTATAAATAATTTGAGAAAATTGCACTGGACAGGACTGCCTGAGAGGATTAATTGATGGTCTATACACTCCAAGGTGAAAAGGACAAGGAGGAAGATTATCTATCTTTACTGGAAGTTTTGAACTCCATTAAAACTTTTTATCAAGGCTTCATTAAGAAGGTTATGTGTTCAGCAGATACAAGAACATAAAACAAAACCTCATTAAGATTTGTGCAGCCAATTAAAAATGCAAAAGAGATAGCTTAAACATTTACATATTTAATGTTAGCAATGATGTATTTCAACATTACTGAAACATACATAGAAAAGTGAAGCATTGTTTATGGTAGACTAGACTATATTAAAAATATTCACTTAATATATCACAGAGAATGATCATGAACATTATTATAGGCATTCATTGAAAATATTGTTTTGTCTTCCATCATTCAATTAATCAAAAATTATAACATTATGTACATTTCATTATGCATTTCTCTAGAGCCAAAAATGCAGCAGTGAATGAGCCGACAGCAGTCATTGACTCATAAATGGCTGCTTGCGTTAGGGTCAGCTAACCATAACTGACTAAGACTTTATTACACCTCCAAGTGGCAGCCCAGGAAAGTGACTGCAGCCATGACTGAGAGAATAATAATTAAAGATGGAAGACAAATCTAGTTCAAAGATAGAGTACTTAAACCAGATGTGTTTGCCTTAAAGACAAAGTTATTGCATCCTCGCTGTAAACTACAACACAGCAACAAAATCTCATTTTCAGGATGAACACAAAAGATGGAGAAGTAGAAGAAGAAACAATTTTATTTAGAATGTTACTGCTGCAACGTGAACTTACGTAAAATTATACTAGTAAAATAAATGACATGTAAACATGACTTTATCAGCAGAATAGCCAATTCAGTATGTGACAACAGTACTCTTAACTCAAAATAATAAAAATAGCAACACTGTAACCTGCCAAGCATGTCATAAGAAACAATTGAAAGAGGTTTGGGCTTAGGGCTGGCTACTCCATCCTGTAGATACTTTAACTTACAAAAATGTTAATAGGTATGGGCAAGTCAACATTTGCTGACTTGATCTAAGCTCCATAGCGTGCTGAAAAGGTTTTGAATGATTGATAAAAGCATAAACATGTATTGTTCAGTTTGAGTTGAGCAGAAATGAAAAAAAATGTACATTATCATAATGAACAACAGATAATACACATAAGAATAACTAACTAATCTCAATGTCAAGGACAAAGCTTGGTCAATTTTTACAGCAATATAATATTTTGGAGACTCAGACAAACAAGTATAAAAACTATAAATGACACAGTTTTACTCATATTCAGAAATGCTAAAAAACTTTTAAAAATCTCTCTCTTTACATATAGGTACATTTTATATATATATATATATATATTTTATATATATATATATATATATATATATATATATATATATATATATATATATATATATATATATATATATATATATATATATATATATATATTTATATATATATATATAAAGCTCAAAGTCTGTGAGTTTCGTCGATCCTTATGCATATTAAACTGTTCTACAGATCTAAATTAAAATGTATATTGTTACCTTTCAGGACCCTATAGACATTACAGGCTACATCCACAAATATCATCACCTTGACATGTGAGTAGCCTAAAATTAGCGAAATATCAAAGTTGTCACAGAAGGACAAGACAAATGAAATCCATTTACAGGGAAGAAGAGATGGCCGAATTGAAGAGGCAAGGAATGTTCAAGTTGAAGGTGGATGAGAAGGGCAGGTTGGAGTTTGGAGAGGAAGAGCAATTGGAATGTGAAGCAAAATTAACAACTTCCATAATTATCACCGACCATTCCAGTATTTTTGGTCGCTAAATGAAAGAAGATTGCTCAAAAACTTTTAACTGTATGCAAAGATGTATTTATCATTGCAGTAAGAAATAACCTAAAGCCCTGCTTAAGATGTAATTGTCGGACCGAAAGGTGCAAATATCACAGTCAAGCTGTAAACTAGTGACAATGTATTCCGTTCTCCAGACTACATCCTACTACTTGCAAAGCCCTGTTTTACGGATTGGTAGCGGAAGATTGATAACGAATGCATAAGAAGAAGAAGAAGAACCTTGAGCTAAAAACCTGCTCACATAAAATACATTTATTTAAATGACAAATCACCTTTTTTTATATCTACTAACAAATGTTTTTGAACATTGTAACTTTAGAGCCTTGTGAAAACAACAAGCCTAAGAGAACAAGAAGAAAAGCATGGTAAAACATTTGGCACACATACGATAGTTTAACATAGTTCTGATCATGCAAACAGCTGTTCAGCATACCAGCCTTGCCCATTCTATGTAATTAACAGAATGCAGGAACAATGTATGAATTACACATTTTTCTCAAGTTCCATTGTACAGCTCTGAAACATAGAATCTAAAATGAAAAGGATGAAAAAACATTAGACACTTTTGAGATGTGGTGCTATTGCAGGATGCAAAGAGTGAGCTGGACAGAAATAAGGTGGAAGAAACAAGTGCTTAAAAATATAGAGTAGCATACACAACTAATGCTGAGTATACAAAAAAGGTAAATCGTCTTGGCTTGGTCATAACATGAGACAGGGAGGTTTACTACTTAAAATACTAGAAGACAAAATTCAGGGGAAAAGAAGAAGAGGACGTCCAAGAAACAATGACATTACATAGATGTACAAGAACATTGGGGATGCAGACTTATACTGAGCTGAAGAGATCTGCTGGGAACTGAGGACACTATTGTGACATGATCAGAAGACTTTAACATCAGTGGGCTGACTAGCCTGATAATGATGAGTCCTTTATAATAACATTTATTAAAATATCAGTTATCATGTCGCTGTTAAAGGCTTCCAAATAGGCTCTAGTAGAGTGATCTGAAAGTTCAAAAAAGTGTTTCAAGGATGGTCTGAAGAAGTCCCTTTAGTGCTGTCAAATAGACATTAACACCTGGGAAAACCTGGCTCAAAATCATTTAACCTAGAAAGGTGCAGCCGAAAAAGGCACTGACTCCGTGTTCAGGCAGCCCAGGATAGATGCACAATCAGGAAGTCTAGAACAGAGGGCATACCAGAAACAACTGCGAACTATGTTTGCCAGTCGTGTCATAGAACTTTCTGTGCTCACATTGGCTTGATCAGTCACAAGCACACCCATATACTCAAGGGTAAAGTATGACATGGGATGATGTTGGTAGTCCTATTCGACAACGATGGTCGAATTAACTATTATAGTAAGAGGGGCCGTAATAGTTATGTGAACTGCATGAAGGCTTAAAGCTTTATTGCTTTACGGATGGGAAACTGTTGTGTTAAAATGTAATTAAATTAGGTAACAACGTAAAGGCCTTTTAGCAAACCTAAACAGAGAACTTGTTTTTAATAGTGTGGCCAAAGTATTCTCAATGTCTAAATAAAATAAATAATAATGACACCTCCCAAACATACGGTCTGATAAACTGTTACAATAATTTGATGCTATTAAATGCAATTATAGTCCTTCTGTAATTCTTTTCTTTCAAAATGTCATTTGAATCTCAACTTTTGCTTTTACAGATGCAAATGAAAATGCACTAGTCTAAGTATGAATTGCACATTTGTAATGACCAAAACATGTTGTGCATAATCTAGGTCTCTTTTATATATAAAATGTGCGACCTGTTTGTATTTAAACCTTATGTAAAGGGCAATGTACATTAGAATGGAGCTGCATAACAGTTGCAGCAATTATTTTAAACTTTCTTAACTGTCAACACCAAGATAAAGACTTAATGCAGCTTTCCAATATTCATTTTACAGTGTAACATTCCAGTATTTTCACTCATACAATTCTTCTCCTTCTTCTTATTTTTGCTTGTCCTGTTTGTGCCTTTCAGCATCAGGTTATGTAGAGGTTTCTTGACTGGACCCTGGTATGTGCTTCGTACAGGTCAGGTCAGGTCAGGTCATCCCGTAACCAGTGAGGTCGTTGGGGCACACATAAAGACATCCTCACAACCCCACGCTACCCCTCTCTGCCAGCGGCCGCTGTCTGTGCCTTTTCTGGTCGGAGATTAGTCCATTCTTTTATGTTGTCCTCCCATCTCTTTTTGGAATGGCCTCATCATCGTCTGCCTTGCACCGTTCCGTGCAGGATCATATTTGCAAGACCATTTGATCTCGATATATGACTGTACCAAGTGAGTTTCCTTCTTTTGACAGTTGCCAAGAGGTCTTCAAAAGGCCCTATTGCTGTTGTAATTCTATCTTGCATTTCCTCATTTGTAACTCGATCTTTGTACGTGATGTTTAAACGTCTTCAGAAACATCTCATCTCCAAAGCCTGTATCCTTCGCTAAAGGTCAGGTGTAACTCTCCATGTCTCACAAGCATAGAGGAATATTGAAAAAAAAAATGGCAAGATAAACAGTTAGTACTATGCACAAAATTGCTTTGTACACGGGGAGCTTTACTGCTTCTGTTATTTCTGCTATCCATCGTTTGCGTGGTCGCCTTTTGCTTTGTATCCATTGTATCTGTTTAGCATTGCTTTCTGAGGGATATTATCTGGTGTTTGACGTGTCACATAGCTGAACCATTTGGTTTGCTGTCTCTTGATGAGGTCTAGCACTGCTGTTGTACCTACTTGATTCCTAATAGCTTCGTTTTTTATTCTATCAATTATTGTTACTCCAAGCATTCTGCTTAGGCATTTCATCTCTGTTGTTACAATATTTCTTTAATCTTTGCTTGTCAATGTCCAATTTTGGCACTGATAGCACAATGTGGGTAGGAATATCGTGTTGTATAGTGTTATTTTTGTATCCATTGTCAACGTGTTTACTTTGTAATATTGGGGACATTTGTCCAATGATTTGACTTGCTTTATTACATATGTGTTGGATTTCCGTGTCAGTTTTGTAATCTTCTGAGATTATGTTAACCAGATGTGTGAAATTTTTCACCTGTTGTACTTGTTGATTTTGTATAAATGTATTTGTTTTTGTTTATTTTTTTTGCAATCGTCATAACTTCAGTTTTTTTATGTTGAGATTCATACCTTAATCCGTACAGACCTCATTAAGATTGTTGATATACTCCAGCAGTTAGTTTTCTGAGGTTGCTATTATTGCTTGGTTATCAGCAAAGAGAAGTTTATTTAAGTGATTATTGAGGTTGTTTCCCTCAATAATGTTGGCTTTTTTACATTTTGCATCTATATATGTGATAAACAGTAAAGGGGATAGTACACAACCTTGCTGTACATTGGTCCTAATATGAAATTTTTCTGAGTGTCCTGAATTTGTTCTTACTGTACATTGACTATTCACATAAAGGCCTTTACATATATTGGTCAAATATTTATTTACTCCATAACGTTCTAAAGTTGTCCACAATTGGCATCTATTGACTCGATCAAAAGCCTTCTCTTAGTCCACGAAAGCAATGTGTAGTGTCTAATTGTACTAAATTGTTTTCTCCGCTAGTTGTCTGAGCGTAAAGATTGCATCTGTACAGCTCCTGTTTTTCCGAAATCCCATCTATGCTTTGCTAAGTTGCGGTTCTATGATTGGACGTAGTCTTTTTTTCCAGTATTTTACAGAATATCTTTCCAGTATGGTCAAGCAATGAAATTCCTCTATATTTTGTGCAGTCCTTTTTGTTGCCCTTTTTTTCCATATAGAGAGTATTGTTACACTTCTCCAGTCTTCTGGTGTTTCTTGTTTAATCCATTCTAGGTTATACAGTCTGTTTAGCCAGGTTACTCTGTCTTTTGCTGGCTTGATTAGTTCAGCAGGGATGTCATCCAGCCCTGGTGACTTTTTTGATGGTGCCACTTTTATTATGTATTGTATCTCTGATTTAGTTACATCCGGTTCTAGCTCTGTAGTGATCTCTATATTGCTATCTTGTGTTCCCGCTATTTCTCCAGTCTTAAGTAGCTATTCAAAATATTGTTGCCATCTTTCCATGATCTTCATTTTGTTGTGTACATCATTTCCCTTTCCCTCAATTCTTCATTATCACAATATGGTTTGGTGCCAAGAATTCACAAAATGGTTTGGTATCAAGAACTCTAAACAGAAACAAATAATTTACTATTTATATATATTAGTAATATGTGTAATATTTATTAATCATTACCTAATACCATCATCAATGATGACCTCATCCCAAGGTTTTCCATTTACAATGCACGCTTGTAGTACATGCAAAATTTTACTGACGCGTCTATCCAAGGCATCCAGGTGTGGTTCTATCAAAATTGGGTTTAAATGGTCTGATGCCAGCGATGATCGCATCATCTGACTTAAACTGTTTGGACCTACATATAATTTAATTAGTTTAGTTACAGTGCACAAGCGAATCATACAGCACTGCTGTACAGGGGCAAGGCAGGATGTGCAGTCATACTTTGATTTCCCAAATCTGTGAAGGTAAAAAAATATGAAAAGTAAACATTTAAATAATGATTCTGTTGTAACTTGTTTTAGTTTTGTGATATATTTTAGATGAAGTTTTTTAATTGTTACAAAAAATGTATGACTAGTTTATATTTATACCAACTTTAGTACCCAGATTTGTACGAGAAATACCCTACATTTTTCAACCCACACCTCTCCCGCCTCTAAACTTGTCCTGAATCATTAACTTCCATCAGCTCACCTACTCCCTGTCGATTTCCTCACTCCTTGGTTCAGATCACTTAATATGTCGTTTCATTTATGAGTTCTGCACACAATTTCACTTTGAGCTGATATGTCATTTGTTCCCAAGTTATGACATTTTCAGACAAATATATATATATATTTTCACTAAACATTCTATGGTTGATTTCTTGATCAACACAACTTATTTCAAGTCACTAAGATCATATCCCTCATATCTTGTGAAGGGAACGACTTAGTGACTTGAAATAAATAAGTTGCATTGATCTAGAAATCGGCCATAGAATGTTTAGTGTAAAATTTCAGCTTGATATGTTGTTCTGTTCATGAGTTATGGCGTCTTCAGACAAATACATATACAAACTGTTAGAAATATAGTATAAGATTGTGCCAAGTACAAAAATGGCAAACTGAGTGACGTCTCTTGTATTTGAATTAGTCAGTTAGGATTTATATAGGTCGTGTGCTGCAGACAGTATTAGCTTAACAATCAGGAAGCACACTACAATTTGAATGTATCGAGCTATGTCTTAGGATACACAAAATGTCACGCATTGCTAATTTGGAATGATTATTTGGTCATTCAGCTTTACAGATATTCATTTTTTGTAAAGACAGCAAAATGAAATCAATAGCATGCTGTTGATATTAATTCTATTTCAACAGTAAGCCTGATTCAAGGACCAATTTACAGATGAGTAAATTGGAATGTTTTGAAAAGAGATTGAGCACGGTACTTTGCAGTGAAGGTCAGTTCTCTCATGCTTTTATTGGTGTAAGCAAAGAAAGAATATGATACCAGTGTTCGAAAAAAAAAAGATACAGAACCAATAAATTCATTATATCAGAGATTACTCAACTTTATAAATAAAATAAATACAAATTTATTAAGACATATGTCACTACATCTGTGTATAAAGATGCTAATATCAGAATAAATATGTAAATTGAATAGACAAATAAAGCTGTTTCTAAGCAACATGCAACACTCACGCTCTACCATTGTCCAGATGCAGCAAGAATGTGTCATTGCCAAAGTCTTTGAATGTTTCGTAGTGATGTCTGTCTAAATTTCCTAAATAAAAAAAAAACAAGGTAAATGTAGTTACATAGAACGCAATGCCATCAGGGATAAAGAGTTAGAGACGTCTTTGTACTAAGTTTCAGCTGTTTTTCAGGTGGGTGACCAGTTCCTTCCTTACTGCCTTGCCTAATGGTAAATCAGGTATTCATTTACAGCTGGGATTGAGCCCAGGGATCTTCGTTGCATGAAGCAAGCACTCTAACCATTCTGTCACTAGATGATAATAATTAAAAAGCTCAGCAATGATTACTTATACCTGTTATTGCATTCCTTATTTTCAGTCTATGAGAAACATAAAGTTGCATTTGGTGCTTTCAACTAATGTCTGCGATTTGGTCATTTCATCCATTCAGTACCACTCTTTAGATGATATGATTTCTACTTAATTCTTCTTCAAGCCTTCTGAAGCTTTTCCATTTCTCACTTGCATTGTGGATTTGCTTCTGTTCGAGCATACTTATTAAGAAAATATAATCTTTTCTTGTCCTCCCTCTTCAAGATAACCCTGTTGAAGCTTGTATATTGGGGATGGGTGAACTTGTTCTCTTCCTTTTCATTTATCTATTACGCTGTCATAACTTCTGTTGGATCTATCATTATTAATTATAGTTATCAATGCCTCCAATGTGTTGATCTTGGATCAATACTACACTTTAAATTGATATTGTCTTTCTTAATTTTTTTCTTCTACATCTCCACCATCCATTCAACTACGTCTTCTAGGTGCCATTCTGTTGTCGTTACCTTCTTTTCCCTTAATACGATTTAAAGAGTTTCATTTCGCCAGAATGGTATAGACAAAAGAGAGTTCTAGTTGTTGTCTTGAGTATTCTGATACAGTTTGTGCAACGAGTTGTCATGATGTGTATCGTCTTGACTCGTCTTTCTCATAGTCCTAGGAGGTTGTGGGGGCATCTCATCTCACTATTGCTTCGTGAACAATTTGTCACCACTTCTGTCTGTCCAACATCATAACCTCTGTATCTTTCCAGGTTTTACCCGTCCAGTTTCCAACATCATTTGTCCAGCGCCTCTTAGGGCGACCTCATTTTCACTTGAAGCGGACTGCATTTGAGTGTCATGTTTAGTAGTCTACTTGTTCGTATTACATGGCCATACAAATGGAGCTTGCACATTTTTACAACTGATAGGAGGTTTTGATAAGTCCCGACAGACTGTGTTATTGTGTTGTGCATGTTGACATTTGTAACACGATATCTGTATGTTATTTCAAGTATCTGTCTGAAGCATCTCATCTCCATCACCTGGATATTTTTCTCCAATTTCATGTTCATGTCTCACATGCATGATTTTTGAAGACTTCTTTGTATTTCTCGCTTCATATACACAAATGATGTGAAGACCTCAATGACATATGTCACAAATTTACACGTGAAGAAGATACAGTGATAAATTATGTGACAAAAAGATGTGTATGAGAAATTGAAAAAGAAATGAATTAGCAAAACTGACAAACCTGTCAGAAAATCAAAAACAGACATGTCCAAAATATCTAGAAGTCTGCGGCCTTCATTGTAAGGGTGCTTTTCCTTGACCTGTTCACAGAGGTCATCATGGGTCTCCCAGTATGCCTAGAATAATGTACATTTTAAAGTCAATCAATCAATCAAATTTTTTCGGGTACCTGTGGGACACAAGTCCTTAACAGATAAATACCAAGTCCTTCTGTTCTATGCCTTTCATTTCAGCCCTGTCCACGACTTCCCTGTTTCTCTCATGTTTGTCTCCTACTCTCTTCTCTATGTGTGTTTTGGTCTGCCTCTACTTCTCTTGCCTTGAGAATTTCAAAGCAGATACGGTTTTGTAATGCTATCAGCTGGTTTCCTTAATGTCTGGTTTCCTTAATGTCTGGTTTCCTGATTGTTTGTCTTATCCAATGCTAGCATCTTCTTCTCATATCATATTCCACTAGTTAACTAATTTGGTGATCATATTGTACCATACCAATCGTTCTATTCTGCGCAGGCACCCATTTATGAAAGTCTGTACCTTTTTCAAAGTTCTTTTTGTTGCTCTCTATGTTTCAAAGCTGTACAATATGGGCTTTACATGTCAGTTAAAGGAACAGCTTGTTCTACTAGGTGACCTCACTGCCAGAGTGTGTGCTGATCACAACTCATGGTCTTCATGTCTTGACCAGTTTGGAGTTGGCAAAATTAATTAAATGGCCAATGGCTCTTATAGAGTTGTGTGTCTACCATGAACTCTGTGTGACCAACTCCTCTTTTCAGACCAAATTCCAACATAAAGTATCGTAGATGCATGCACGATCAAAGCACTGGCATCAGCTAAATCTAGTTCTTGTCAGAAGATCTCTCCTAAAGTATGTGCTCCTGATGTGCTCTTACCATAGTGCAGACTGTGACATCAATTATTCTTTGGTTTGCTGTACAATCAAATTGCATCCAAAGAAGTTCCACCACACCAGAAGAAAAGGCAAGCCACGTATTGATGCAAGTAGAATGCCAGACCCTGCACTGATCAAGAGATTTAACAATGCTTTTGAGAAAACTCTTCTTCTTCGTCTGCGTTCGTTCTCAATCTCCCGTAACCAAGCCCTGAACAAGGCTTTGCAAGTAGCAGGATGTAGTCTGGAGAATGGAATGCGTTGTGTCACTAGTTTACAGCTTGACTGCAATATTTGCACCTTTCGGTTCGACACATCTGTCTTCGGCAGGGAGAAAACTCAATATCCAACATCATGTTGGGACCTGGCAACATCTGTGAAATGCTATCCACAACACTGTACTTACTACTTTTGAAAGAAGAACTGTTAAATCAGATGACTGGTTCGAAACGAAAGTTAAGCACATGACACCCGTCATTGAGGCCAAGCACGCTACTATAATTAAATACAAGCAGCTTCCAGATGCTGGTATCCTTCACACATAAAAGTCTGCTAGAAGCCAGGTGCAACACACAGTTTGTCGTTGTGCTGTTGAGTATTGGCTACAGCTCAGTGAAAACATCCAGACTGCAGTTCAAACAGGGGACATCAGACAAATGTACGATGGTATAAAGAAAACTATTGGTTTTGCAAGTAGGAAATATACACAACTACAATCCATCATGGGCAAGAAAATAACAGATAAAGGAAAGTAGATGAAGCGATGTATCAAGCACTACTCGTGTGCCAATATAGTCATTCCCACAGCTATTGATGCTGTCAAAAGTTATCCCAGTATAGACGAGCTTGACATTGAACTATCTATAGAAGATCTGAATAAAGCTATTGACAGCTTTCGTCCTCGGCAAAGCACCAGGCAGCAACATGTATCCAACCTGATTTGATCAAGCACTGTAAGGATTCACTTCTAATTTCTATCTCAAAAGTAATTTATATCTCAAAAGTAATTTTTATCTCAAAAGCCACCTCTGGCTTGGCTCTTGCAACACAGAGAAGTGAGAAGTGAAAAGACTACACCACTAGGAGAAAGAAAACAAGAAAAGCTGAGTATTTAATTTTTTTTTACCACTCCACGGTCGTATCTTCCTATAGTCAGCCATTACATCTCAAGATATGAGAGATGCGCAGACTGTAACATTATACAAAAACAAAGGTGATAGAAGTGACTGCAATAACTATCGAGATCTGCAGGAACTTTGGAGGTTGATAGATTGCTTCTCCTAGGCTTGCAAAGATTTTGGTTTCAACAAAACAAATGTGCTGGGAGAGGAAGTAGATGACACACCAACTCTTAGCATTAATAATTATGAACTGGCAGCTGTGCACCAATTCACATACCTGGGATCCCTCATCAACGACAAGCTATCTCTCGACCCAGAAATAGACAGTCACATTGGCAA